>OU015749.1:84918973-84936390 GCA_907169655.1 Acomys percivali
GTGTGTGTGTGTGTGTGTGTGTGTGTGTGTGTGTGTGTGTGTGTGTGTGTGTGTGTGTGTGTGTGTGTGTTGCACAAAATGGGGACAGCGGGAAAGAGGGCCGGCTGGCAGGGCCTGCAACCTGAGGGGCTAGGAAATAAAGCTAGAATGCCAGAATGCCGCCTGCCCCGCTCCATCACAATGAAGGCAAGAGTCTTCTAACAACTGGTCTTTCTCTTCGCTATTCTGTCCCTTGCCACCTCAGCAGGTGGTTCCTGGTGGCCCAGGGGATCACCGGAGTAGGGGGTCAACTCTAGCCGCACCCCTGCTCACCAGCAGACACCCCAACTGCTCTTCCTTTCCTGGGCATTTACAATTCAATTCTTTTCTGGGGAGCCAAGTGCCTGCCACGCACCTCTTCTGTGAATGCTGAGGAGCAGAGAGATGTCAAAAGTGACAGACAGCGATGAATCCTTGAGTCCTTCAGTGCAGCAAAGGAGAAGGAGGCGGGACCAGGTCATGACTGTCCTCTGTGCACTTGATCATACAAGTTCAGGAAAGGGAACCGACATGTGAGGCAAGAGAGAAAAG
Source organism: Acomys percivali (assembly GCA_907169655.1). NCBI lineage: Eukaryota > Metazoa > Chordata > Mammalia > Rodentia > Muridae > Acomys > Acomys percivali. The sequence goes on from OU015749.1 coordinate 84,919,544, forward strand.
TATCAGATCCAGCACCTCGGGGACGGGGACGGTATCAGCCTCACAGTAAGAAGCTCTAGGAGTCAAGAGCACCTACTCCCCCCACCCCCCGCCCCTGGCCCCGGCCCCAGGAATTTGGTTTTGCTGGGCTACCACTTTCTCAGTGAGATCTAGTCCTGGCAGAAGCTGGAGCTGAGATGCACGCCCCCCCCCCCAGATTTCTACTGAACAGACCCTGAGAAGGGCTTTTGGTTGGCAGTGGCTTCCCCAATGCTTGTAGAGTACTTCTCTAATGGAGACCAGTGTAGCTGGAGTGCCCAGCAGGACCTTGATCTCGGACTCTTTGGCATTACAGTTTCAAGTGAATGAGGTGGACACCCATGTGCCTGGCACAGAGATAAAGGTGTGTGTGTGTGTGTGTGTGTGTGTGTGTGTGTGTGTGTGTGTGTGTGTGTGTGTGTGTGCGCGCACGCGGCAAGCACACGGCTTCAGAAGGGACTGGTGTTGAGGTGGATAGTTAGCTGTGGAGGGCTGTTGCTCTAGGCTTTCTTTTCATACATTTCCCTTTCCCATGGAGAGTCACCACAGAGCAGGGACTCCCTGTAGAACCTGCTCAGTTGGTGACCACCATTGGCCTTTCTGAACCAAACATCAAGCCCTTTCTGTGTTCCTGCAAGGTACAGATTCTTCCTGGGAAACCCTCACAAAACCTCCCCTATCGCTCAGTTCACTTCCAGGATCTCCAGAGGTCCCAGGGTTGTGTTCCATCTCCCATCTCCGTCCCTTTCAGCAAGAGAAAAATGCTTCCTGGGGAGACGGGACCAGGGATATGAATGCATTTGTGCCCCACTTGGCACTGAAGCCATTGTCTTGCGGCTCCCGTTGGTATAGCTGCTCCCTGAGTGTTTAGGGATTACCCTGTGCCTGTGGGCATGGTTGATTAGGTGCTTGTGTTTCTGCGGTGAGGTGCTACTGCATGTTCCACCTGCCTCAAGCCTCAGGCAGGTAAATCACTAGAGAAGACCCAACTACTACTACCTGTGGCAGAAAACAAGCTACCCAGAGGAAGAAGCTCATTTCTTCTGCTCAAGCCTTGCAATAGACTTGGATTTTCCCCAACAGTTTTTAGGGAGGACCAAATCTAACATGCCTTCATGATATGGATCCCATCCTGGTAAGCTTTTACAAGGATAAGAGATGGAAGAGGGTGAGCTGACCAAGGAGCCAGGCTCTGGGCCAGAGAGGCTAGTGGTCCCCATGTGAATAGAGGAGAAGAACAAGGGTTCCAGGGCCCCCCTCTGCCTGACAACTGTAGGGGAGGCCAGGCCTCAGCAAAAGAAGAAATCAGAGACTGAGAAAGGCAATGAGGAGGCAGAGTGAAAGCTTAGACCAGATGCAGCCTTCTTCTGCCAAGTCTGCAGCATCCCCCTAGGAGGCTCCTCACTGGACTGTCTATGAGGAAAGACTCTGCTTGAGTCAAGGTGGCTCACAACAGGGGTAGGTCATGGAATCGAAAGCAAAGTGTTCTGGGATTATGAAGGGAAAGCAACCTGCTGTGGCATCCATCGCCCAGTGTTCAGGGCTGGCCCACCTTCTGGCCTTCACCAACCTTACCTGAACCTGGGATGTAGCATGATGGGGAAGGAGGCAGAACATGGGCAAGGCTGACACCTAGGGAATAGGGAGAGAAGCCTCTTTCATGTAGCATCCTCTTTGTCAGAGATCCAGGCGAGAAGATCTTAGGAAATAGCCCCCCCAAAAAAGACCAGCAAGGAGACATGGTCATGGTCCAGAGGTGACAGACCCCCAAATGGGCTTACTGGGGTCCTACCTGTCAGTACCTCTGTCTTTAACTAAGTGGACTTTGAGAAACTAATTAGTCCTCTTAGGCATATTTTCCTGACATTCTATAAACTGGGGAATTATCATCTTTTTAGATTGCTAAGGACAAGGGCCATGAGTGTTAACTTCATTTATCTATTTTATACACGCTCCTTCCTCCCTCCCCTATTCCTCCAGTATCTGGGTCTCCCTCTCACCCTTGACCCATGTGGATATCTAACCTCTGACTTTGACCTGGACCCTACCCTTCCTGATCCAGAACCAAATTCCCCAGAACATCTCTCTACTGAAAAGCAACAAGAATGATATTTTCATATCAAGTGACTTTTCATTGTAATCATCCCATATTATCGGTGAGTGGCCATTTAAAAATTTTTTGAGATTCATTAACACTCTAAATCTATGACCACTTCCTTCCTCTCCATGCTGAAAAGTGACTATCTATGGCCAGAAGTCACCCAGAATTCACCGTGCTTGCATTCACTCTAAGTGCCTACTGTGTCCCAGGCACTGCACCTGGTGATGAGGACACACTGCATCAAACAGTCTAAACCCTGTGTTTTCTGTTTAGCTTTGGGAAGGTTGGGTGGATTGCTTGCATTTTTTCCCCCTGCAGCTACAGCAAATTTACTTTTCTAATGAGGTTTAGCTCCGGCCAATATTAAAATGAGTCTGCGCTCGCTGTACACACACATACACACACACACACACACACACACACACACACCAGCTGACAGCAGCACAGGAGGCAGGCTCTGTGCCAAGTTGCTAGCAGGGATTAAAGCTTTGCCATCACCAATAAGCCCCAAGGTGGAGAGTCTAAGTCTAGATCAAGAGCTGGGTGGGTTGGAGAACTTACCATGCCCAAGGGGTCAGAGGTCTTCTGCTCAATGTGCAGAGCCATGGGCAAGATTTCTTCCTCCCTGTGTGCCCAAACTGTCTAGTCCAGTCATGTGCCCCTGTGAAGGAAAGGGGACAGTGATGGAGGGCAGAAAGGACAGAGACAAAATCTTGGTGCTCAGGAGAGACCAGCTCCCCATTTTCACAGTGTGGCCTGGATCCTAGGGGTGAGGCTCTGTCTTCTGTGTCTTGCTTGCCTTCCTTATTTCCAGGGCAGAGGAAGGATCTGACCACTGGGGCCAGATCCAGCTCTCTGGGCTCAGGATTGCTGCTCGTTGTTACTTGACTGTGCTTCGGAGCTCCGGGATAACCAATGCCGGGTGTAGAGGGGACCGCTTCCCTTTGCACACCAAGCAGTCCCTCACTATTCCAGCCATACTTCAAGGGCTCAAGAGCCACCTGTAGCCAGTGGCTACCGTCTTGGACAATACATTCAGAATGCTTGCCTGCAGCCCAGAAAGCTCTTCAACTGCTCTTTTGACCATGCCTCCTCACAAAGGGTTTGGCACGGTGTGGTCACCGGAGCCACAGAGGACAGATTCTGATCCCGCCTCTGCCTCCCCTTAGTTCTATGGCCTCGGGGTGCTGCTTACCTTGCCTGTGCCTCTGATTCCTCACCTCTAAAATGGGAGTAATATTAAGACAGTGAGAAGAGGGGTAAGTCACTGTAGTTCATCATGCTAATCGCTCAGAACGCACAGGAGCGGGTATTCTTTTTGTTTTTTTGTTTTTTATTTGAAAATAGAAAGCAATTTGTAGTCTTCGTTTATTTAGCAATTCACAGAAGCGCTTGCAGAGCAACCCACTCCGTGCCAGGCTGTCTGCCATCAGCACATGGCCTTGCACGCAACACCAATCCCTCCGGGGCCTCTGTCTCCTGACCTAAGATAGAATTCAGCCCTGGACATAAAATATGACTGGGATTGTGTCCTTACTTTAAATGACTGCTGCCAGATTTAAAAAAAAAAAAAAAAAAAAAAAAAGGAGGCTGCTTTTGCTGTAGCGTCTAGGTTCATCCACAAAGTCAGCCACTGTGACATCTTGCTGAGTGGGATAAAGGGATTTGAGAGGGCTCTTCCTCGGCCTATTCCATGCCTGGTCTTAAGGATAACAACACCAGGAGGCTATGTCCCTGAAATCTATGGAGGCTGGAGGCCAGGAAGGCTTGCTGCCAAACAAGAATTAGCCTCCACCTACCCAGCAACTGAGTGAGTGAAAGAGCTGGCTTAGCCCTAAGTTATTGGCCCAGCTCTGTCACTAACTCACCCCGATGCTAAAACCTGGGAGGTGCCTGTTTCCTCTTCCAAAGTCTGAAAGACAGGAGCCAAGTGGCATCTGCCCACTCAGCAAAAAGTCACATCACATAGCTAGCTCCTCTGCCGCACACACCTGGAAAGTGGTGTCCCAGAGATGGAGGTGGCAGATGAGGAAAGCCAGCAGGGAGCCCGTGAGGAGCCTGTGCATGGATGCTTGGGCTCCCTGGGCCACCACGCTTCTCCCAGCACTGGGCTCTGTGACTCCAGACTGCTTCCTGCACTTGAAGATGAGGGAACGGAAGCCACTGAGGCTCCACCCTTGTCTAAGAGCCACTTGTACCTAAGTGTCTCCTCCCACAGTGCACGCTAACTTTCCTAACACCCCGATAGCCTGCCTTTGGTGAAACAGGTGTGTGAGGGGTTGGGGTCCTCCATGGCTTAACATCTGGTTCTGCAGCTTCTAACTACTCATATCCCAAATCTGCAGCCTTCTGATCGGGGTCTTCCTCACCAGCCCCCCCCCATTGTTGCCCTGGGACCCAGTCAGAGCAGAGCTGCATCCAGGAGCTGTTCTCAGGTGGTCTCCTGGGATGCACAGTGAATGGGGTCATCCATACATCAGGGAAGATGCTAAGCTGTGCTTCGGAGACATTTCCATGGTGGTGCTAGTAGACAACTCTTCCCCTCAAAATCCTTCACACCCTTCCTATGTGCCTCATCAGTTCTCTCTCTCTCTCTCTCTCTCTCTCTCTCTCCTTGCCCAATGGCCTTTGCCCAAAGACCTCATGGTAGAAATGATGCTGTCTTCAGAGGCTGAGGGACTGCCTAGCTGGTATACACACTGCTCAGCCACAGGCCCAGGACCCTGGCTCCGCGGCCTGCTTAGGATGATGAACAGCCTGTAGGCGTGTGCTTTTCTTTCTCCGTCAGAGTTTCTGAACTTAAGCTGACTTATGACTCTCCTAACTCATCACTTGTCGATATTAACTTCTTCTCCCCGTCATAAATCTCCCTCTGCGTCTTGGAGCAAGCGGCCACTATTTTCGCCTCCTCCCCTGCCAGGCTGCAGGCTGCCACCTACAAATACCCATTATTGTAAGGAGTACACTCATTGGTGCGCTTGTGCTCTGAACTGATTTCTTCTTGGTGACATTTCCAAGAGACGAAGGAGAAAGGTTCGGAGAACTCACCTGTAACCTCATAGGGAGCCAAGCCTAACCCAGCTTCAAGGGAAGCTTGCTGGACCTGCTTCTTGTCCTTCTTGGCCAGGTCTAAATGGACCACAACAAGCTCCTTTTAATTTATTGTGTCAAAAAATATGTAACACACAACTTAACCATCTTAACAATTTTAAGTATACAGTTCAGTAGTCAAATATAATGACTATTTCATAAAACCAAACTCCATCTGGCAAACTGGAACCTCTACATCTGTTAGACACCACCATCGCTGCCCTGTGCTTCCATCTTGCTCTGGGTACGTCATATGGGTAGAGTCTGTTTGCTTCTCTTACAATGTCCTCAAGGTTCATCCGTGTGGCAGCATGCGTCAGAATCGCCTCCCTTTGTAAGGCTGAGTGATATTCCCCCATAGACACATGTAACATTTCATTTAAACGTTCATTCAGTGGACTGGTTCTTTTCTGCCAAGCCATGGAGAACAAAGTGCCAGATCAATGGCAGTTGGCCCCAATTGCCCTGCCTGATACAGGAAAGACCCAGAAGATATATTGGTACTCAGCGTGAAGTGATGTGTCAAATGCCATGGGAGTACAAAGCGGGCAGGAGAGCCTCCATTTTATCTGGTGTCTGTTTGGGCCTCTGGCCTCTGTTCCCTCCAGAGTCATGTACACAAACGTACAGGCCACAGAGGGATGTCAACGTCCTGTGCCACCAGCACTCCTGCTGTCTTCCCAGAGCCCTGAAGGTGAAATCTATCTGCCCTTTCAGGATCCTTGTTTGGGGCCAGAGCCCAGGAGGCCCTAGAGAGCCCTCTGCAGGGCGTAGCAGGCAAATCGGCCTTACAGATGTGCCTTTGTGATATTCGGGCTTCTTTGCAGAGAGGCAATCAGTGATGCACATCTGCGCTGCAGCTTGCCATGTAATATATAGTTCAAGACGCACATAGATCGTGTCAGCATGCTCTCCACATGCGGGAGTTAGATTTAGGGTGCCCCTCCATTCATCACTTCCACACCTTGCAATGAAGCACATGCTTGCAATGAACGGCACACACAAGCTGGCAGCTCTGGCTAATAACACCCTCACAAGCATGCTCACCCGGCCAGCTTCAGCACATCATATTAACTGTTTCTTATTTTGTTGGTAGGGATAGCTGATGCCACACGGCATGGACCTTAGGGACGGAGCAGGCATTCTAGAAGGGAGAGCTTGGAGTTGGGAGGTAACAAGAATGAAGATTCCCAGGAACCTACGACCTGAGATAAAAGGACAGCGAAGTTATTGCATCCAGGAGTACCCAGCCCTACATCCCCAGTGATGTACCCCAATACCCCAACATCTTTGGCCATAGGACCTACAGAAAGAAACCCATAGTCCTTCTTTAGGCTAGAGAGGCATCCAGGGTTACCCTGTGCAAGAAGAGGGGAAGGAAGAAGCAGTCTTTAGCAGGGGTCAGAGCACCAGGGCAGCCACATCTCCTCTGGCATTTATTTCCAAGCCTCCCTTACTCAGCCTGAAAAAGCAGTGCCATAGGGAGAGTGCATAGAATGGGGTTTCAGGGTATTGTTAAGGAAGCCTGCCGTGAGCAAAAGAAGGGTGAACCAGGGCCAGAGTGCCAGGTTCCAGGTAATGCTACCTTTCCACACGTGGGAAGCCTACCTGCCCTGGGCCACCCCCATTTAACATGCTATTGCATGCCAACCACATATATTCCCAGGAGCTGGTGTCTCTGCACTGCCTAGCTGTATGGAAGGAAGAATATGCTAGAAAAACTACCCAGTAAGTAGTTTGTACTGACCCCTGGGAAATAACTGAAGTGTCCCCTTCCCTTCGTCGTTTCCAGGTGGTGGCTTCCAACTGACTTTTTAAAGCTTTTGTTAGCATATATTAATTTTATGTAATAATGTTTCATTATGATTTTCATGCATATATAAAATGTATTTGATGATGCTGTTTCCCTCATGTCCCACTCCGGGAGCTCTGTTTTTGAAACAAGGTGATAGTGGCGGCTGCCAGTGCTATTATATTTTTCATGATCTAAGTAATTTTAGTACTAATTGTGAACCAGATGCTTCCAATGGATTCCCTCAAAGGACTACAAATAGCCCTGTGAGGGTTATAGTTAAGGAAGCTGAGCTGCAGAGATATTGGGGACAGTTCCGCTTTGTGCTGGGCCCTAGGCCCCAGGTGGGAATGCACAGGTTTGACCTGGAGGACAAACATCAAACCCAGCCAGCTTTGAGTGTGACCATACATCATAGATGCTTGGGTTTGGGGAGGGTGAGGCTAGGGAAGGCACAGAGCTCAAGGGCGTCTTGCTTTGCCAGCACCCTTCTCTCACAGATACAGCACAGACCACAGCAGCGGGGGGGGGGGGGGGAGGCATAAAGTGGCCTGTAACAGCATCAGCGTGAGAAGGACAGTGCTAGGGGAATAAACTGGTGTCAGCTGACCCACCCTCCCCTAGAACAAAAAGCCCTATAATAACACGAAAGGCTCTGCATGCTCTTTCAACATACTCAAAGTTCAGACGCATCCCCTGTTCCTTAGCCTGCCTGGTCCTGGTACCCAGGTCTAGTAAGGATGGAGTAGGTCTCCATACCAGGCTCCACCTTGTATATGGACACTGTCACCTCCACTTCATTCAGGCACCAGAGCCATGGGCTATCCTCTCTCTTGAGGGTCTCGGAGGGCAAATGCAGTATCTGTCCCAGCCTCCGAGCCAAGGATGGTAGAGGCATTGCAGTGCCTCTCGGTTTACGACCATTCTCTGCCAACTGTTGGTGCACAGCAGCCTGGCACAGGGAGAGATGTGGCCTCCTGGCCAGTTGCCCACATGGCTTCTGCTGCTGCTGTTTCGGAGCAGCTGTAGCTCTACTAGTCCCCGTTGCCTGCCTGGTAGCAAAATAGGCTGAGTTCCTCCCCTGCAAAGTAGGCATCCATTGGCAGTACTGGCCCAGTGGGTATTCAGTAACTGTGGAGCCAGAACCACAGATGTCCTGAGCAGCCCACAGGCCTCTTAAGGAGCACTAAGCATTGCAGTAGGCTGGGTAGAGAGATTCTCCAAAAGCAGACCTTTGCCATATCGTGTAGAGTCCAAAGGCAAGACAACGCCCTCGTGTGGTCTCTTTGTGGCATGGAATGAAGTGCACTGCTGGTCCAGTGCTGGTCTCCAGGGAGCAAGGTGAGGGGGAGGGTATGAGACTGCTCCTGTTTGCAGCAACTCACATTCCCTAGCTCTCAGAGCTCATAGCACAGGAGGGAAAGACAGCATTTAGATCTCCCTGCTCCTGAAGGTTGATCATGAAGCCTGGGACAAGGCTGGGTACTCACTCAGGGAGGAGGAAAAAAGAAACGTGCCCATCTGTGCTCAGCACTCACACTCCACTCGGCACTCAGTCCTACACCTGCATTAGGATTAAGCAGTGGGTCCTGGACCACTGGTGATACCCAGCTGTCCCACAGTCTACATGTGGCTGATCTGTTAACTCCTGTGAGTTAATCTTACCACCTTGTCACACCTTCAAACCAGTCCTATTTTGGATTTTTTTTTTTTAAGTGTAAAGTCACACCAGCCCTGGTGAGCCAGAGGCAAAGGAAACTCAGTTTCTCAGCTGCCATTTGAGCATAGCACTACAGTAGCCAGCAGGGAAGAGCCCTCTGTCACAGGGCTAAGAGGAAGGAATTGCCACTCTCAGGAAGAAGACTGTCCCAGCAGGAAATTAACAACTGACTTTAGCTAAAAGAGCTGTGGTACAGTCACACTACCTGCTACCTGGGACATTTGAGGAAATACAACCCCCACCCCTAGGCCCAGGCAGGCCTCAGCTTCTTCATCTATTACAAAAAGAAACAGAGAGAAAGAGGGGGCCCTTTGCGATTATAAGGGTTCAGTGATTAAAGGAGACAGACAGCACAAGAGAACTTGGAAACCACCCTCATGAAAGTTTCAGAGTGCTGCCTTCTGCTCCAGGGCTGCAGAGAGAGCAAGCTGGCATGTTGACCTCTTCCCTTTTGTGATAATCCCAGGCCCGAGTGTTGGAAGCCAAGGGCACAGGAGACACCCTTTCCTTCCAACCAGAGACTCGATCACAAGAGTCTCCGAGAGGCCTTAGAAGCAATAACCAAAGCTAAGCCATAATCTCACTGCAGGTGGCATGCTAGGCCCCTGCACACATGTGCACACATACATATGTGTGTCAAGAAGAGAACCCCTTTCCTGAAGCCACTCAGGACGTGCTCTGTGGTTTGCCATCAGCCCTGTGTGCTGTCAGGATGGAAAATTCAGAGCCAACCCTTTCCTGATTTAAACTATAAGCATCACACCTAAGAAGATGAAAGGCAGGGACCTGAGACACTCTCATCAGATAAACTCTTTCTACCCTATCAGCCTAAGAAGGCAGTAGGTAGAAGTTCTGTGGCAGGTCTGATACCACACTTCCTCCTCCTAGGGTCTGTGACAGCCACTGGACCCACCCTCAGGCAATCAAACAGTGACAGGAGCCTGGCAAAGAGAAGCAGGGACTGTGGAGGCCACAGCAGGGAGGCAGATTAACATCTGAAGGGCCCTGGGGTAGAAGATGCCCTGCTGGGCTTGCTCCCAGAGCATTTGTCAGCCCTCTCCCTGGGGCTGGCCTTGGCAGTAACTCTGATCCATAGGTTCATGGCATGTGACAAAGCCAAGATTAGCCCTTGAGAAGATAGTCTCTTACTATCCCAGACCCTCTTTTCCTGCACCTCTTCTTTTAAGGGATCCCTAGAGGAGCAGTGGGGTTCACTGGGAGTAATCAAAGGGCAAGCTAGGAATCCCATGCTAGACCCTTCATAGGCTGAGCAGATCATGGTTACAAAAGTGTCTGTTTATTGGTACCAAATACATGCTATATTGTTGACGCTAACACTTCTCTAACTACCTAATAACATACTTAGGGAAATGCTGTATTATTCCCATGAGACATGGGGGCTCAAAGGAGAGGAGAGGTCCACAAGATGCCTGGGACTCTTGCGCTATTGCACCATTCCTCCACGGATCACTCCAAGAAAAGGAGAGCAAAAGGAGCAGGCAGAGAGGTGATGGAGGATCACAGAACCTACGGCTTGGCTGGTCCTTGATGTTAGCGGCGGGATCTGTGATGAATGGGCAAGAGCTAAGGAGCTCAAAGAATGAGAGGACGACCTGGCAGTTTGGGGTAGGCAGACAGCCTCTAAGATGGCCCTCATGATCTGTCGCTCCATGTGTTCATATATCAATATCCTCCTGTTTCTGTCACTAGCCTCTAACCAATAGAACATGGCAAAAAAAAAAAAAAAAAAAAAAACCCACACACACACAGATCTGTCATTGCCACAGTTAAGTCCATCATATAGGACTTTAATCAGCTCTGGAGTCTCTCCTTGCTGAGTTTACACAATAAGAGGTCAAACAAAAGGGAGCCTGTATGACAAGGTGTCATGGTATAGACAGGCCATAGGAGGTAAGCGCCTGTGCACCTTGTGCATTTTGCCAACAACCTGAGAAATCTTGGAAGTAGGTTCTTCCCCCGTCAAGCCCACAGATAGAAATGCAGCCCAGCCAATCCTTAAATGAGACTTCAGTGACCCAGGCCTGGAGGCCTGATCTCAGACTCTGAAGATGGCAAATAATTGCTATTTTAAGTTCTTTGGCACATGGTAATACATTAGCCAGCAATAGCTAATGGATCTGATTCCCTGGTGCATGGTGACATGCCCTCCCTAAAGTTGGCATGTCTTTCAGAAGACACAAGGAAGAAGAGATAACAGAATGAAGGGCCACAGAGGTAGGAAAAACTGAACCACTCCCTCAGATTAGGATGTGAGGTTCTTTGCAGGCAGGGACCTCCTCCCACATCGCAGAGGCAAGGGCTGAATGGCTCTATGCTAGCCAGCTGCTGTCCAATAACTGGCCATTACACACCTTCCCTCACTGACCACTGACTACTATCCCTGAACCGAAGCAGTCATCAGCCACATGTCTACTGAGTGGCATCTCCAAACTGGTGCTCCTCCCTGGACTGCCTGGCCATTTCCAGCTGCCCTTAGTTCTCCAATAGCTTTCCAGTTGCTGTGACCTGTTTGGCTCTGCCCATCCTCAAGAGCCAAACAGTGAGTCATCTGCTAATGCCCTACCTATTCATACCCATGGGTATTTGATGGCTCCTCAGAACAAAGTACAGGTGTTTGATCCAGGTCCCCCTGTGCATTAGATCTGGAGAAAGTGAATGTTTCACCTATTTTGGTCTACGAACAGCTAGCATGACACAGGTAGCTTCAGGAAACCCATTATTTATTCTGTTTAAATTTCTGCCATGGACTAGAGAGGTCTTATTAGCCTTGCAAAGAATCATGCTAAGGTAAAACCCAATTTTCATTTTTAACATAATCATAATCTAAATCTAATTCAAGGCTGTTTCCAGAAAAGAAAAAACAAAGGAATTACCTTAAAAAAAAAAAAAAATCAACACACCATGTCGGTTTTCACAGTGTTGGGCTGGAAGAAAAGAAAACCATACTTTATATACCAAACCTGGGGTGACGTAATGTCCCCTTCTCCCCAAGTCCTCAGCTTGGTTTCCAAGCAGAAAGGAGACAAGATGACAGGAGATCAGAACCTCATGCTGCCCTTCCTATCAAAGTACCACAAGTGCCAGGCATCAGGAGGCAGGACGCAAAGGGAGGATGCCATTTCCTGCCCTAGTCTTCCTCTCTTCCAGCAGCATAGAAGTAGGGCAAAGGCAGCCAGGCGTGGTGGCACACCCCTTTAATCCCAGCACTCAGGGAGGCAGAGGTGGGTGGATCTCTGTGAGTTCGAGGCCAGCCGGGTCTACAAAGCGAGTCCAGGACAGCCAAGGCTACACAGAGAAACCCTGTCTCAAAAAACAAACAAACACAAAACAAAACAAATAAAAACAAAGTAGGATGAAGAAGCCCTATAGCCTCAAGAGCTTTATAGTTCCTTCCCGAGGCAGAACTCTCCAGTGAGTGGGCCCAAGGATATCCAGAAGAATCCATATAAAGGAGGTAGAGTGGATATTGAAGGGAGAGGAAGCCATGGTCCACAGCCTCACCTACATTTAACCCTGGGACACTGGGCCTATCAGGGAGCTTCTCTAAGCTCCATGCCCTCTTATCCAAGGTGGGGGCAAGGTCTCTTGCCTACCATGCAGAGCTGTTGTGACTATCAAAGAGCTGGGCTGTACAAAAATGCCATGTGTTAAGGGAGGATTCAGAGTGGAACTTTTAAAAGGCCCCTCCCCTTTCCTTTCCCTCCCTTTCTCCCTATGAATGAAGAACAGGAGGTGCTACAGGCCCCCTATGTGTTCGAGGGGTCTTCACACTGGGGGCAGCCAATGTCTGTGTCCTGCCCGGCAGGAGAGACTATGTGGGCCCAAGGCAGCAGTGCTGTGTGGCTCAAGGGCTGGGGCTGGGTTAATGAAGTATGGATTGACTAGGCTGCAAGCTGATTAGCTCTGGCATCGGGCTTTTTCTGAGCAGCGCCTGCAGAATCAATACTAATCCCTTGATCCCATTAGAGGCTCCAGTAGATCTCTGGGACAGAGTCCATGCCTCTGCTTCTGCGGAGAGGCCCTGTGTAGGGAAGAGAGATGCCTGGTTGGGGCCAACACGTCATCACACTTATATTATTTACAACTTCCCAGCCTCCTTCTGTTTTCACTCCTCTCCCATGGAGGGCCAAGAACCTCCCCAGTCACCAGGGTCACCAGCTCCAGCTCCTCCTGAGACCATGACTGTGACGTTATGTATAAAAAGAGGTTCAGTCGCCTCTGTCAGTTCCCACGCTCCCCAGAATGGTTCCACATTCTTCTACATGCGGATGGGAAGTGTTTTATTGGGTGTTTTGTTTGTTTGTTTGCTTGCTTGCTTGCTTGCTTTATGATGCTGAAGATTGATTCTAAGAACTCACACATACTAAGCAAGAATTATCTCACTGAGAATAACATCACAGCGCACAGTCTGGAATATACATCTTCTCTTCATGGGTTTTCTAATTGAGAAGTTAAATGAGAGAAGTTAAGTATACAGAATTGCTGGGCATAAAGGCTTGATGCACAATTAATATTTTTCAAGTGGAGATCAATAAGGCAATCTTCAGGTACCAGGGGCATTGTTTAAACACCTGTGGGTTCTGAAGAAAGCCTTCTGTCTCTGTACAACTGGCCAGCATTGAGCCCACCTCACACACCACTGTGGTCCTCTTGGGCCAGCGGCTTCTGGTCCATCCAGCTTAACTGTCCCTCCATCCTTGATAGAGCTCTCTGTTTTGATCCCCAGACACCCCTAGTTTTCATCTGTAACCCGCAGCACTTTGAAGCCTGTAGCAAAAATCCTGTGACTAGCTCCCCCCAACTATGCCTATCTCCCAAGAGTTTTTGGGTTTTTAGTGTGACCCAGTTTCATAGGAAGCAATAATGGTGGCCCTGTAAAACCGACTCTAGAATGGCACCCTTGCCTGGTGTAGGACATGTCTTCATCCTCATAGAGCCAAGTCATCATAGCTTCGGCTTGTTATTAAAATTATTCCAGTCAACTTCCATGCTTTAAAGCTAAGAGCAGAGAGCAGGGGGGTGAGCAGTGTGAGCACAGTGCCCCCCTCGGGTGACATGGCTTGCTACTGTCCTAGCTCTTGCTCCCAACCCAATAGATACTCCCTACTTATGCCTTTCCTATTGCACCCACAATATAGTCTTTGTCCCTGCTCATGGGATGCTCAGGGGAATGGGGGCTCCTCATGGCCCTACTTTCTGGGAAGAGAGGTTGGAAGTCACTGGGTGATAAGGAGCATGCCTGTGAGCAATGGCATGGGAAATCATGAACACAGCAGCCTCGCAGCACCCACGCTTCTCCACACAAACATGTCCCTCCTCACCACAAAGCCCCTTTCAAAAGTTGTTCGTTTCTCAAACGCCCCGTTCTCTTCACCTTACCTCCTGCTTTCCCCCAGCTTTCTATCGGTTCTTCTGCCCACCTCAGCCAAGGCCCTAAAACCATACTGCGGTCCATGCCGATGCCATGGGCAACCTCCGCATTCCTCCTGCCTAGGCCGAAACCATAGTCTATGTGTGGCAAGCCACCTTGGTCTCTGAGCCCGTTGAAGGGACAGCCGGAACCTCTGGCCTCCTGCCCACAGCCAGGCACCATTGCCATTGGACCCGTCCCCTGCTGACCAGATGGTGTTCTCCAAGTCTGGGGGTGCTCTCTGCTCTACTTAATAACTGCCTGGTAATTAGCTCCACGAGCTTGCCACTATGCTTATAATAGCCTCCATTAAAGTTATGGGGTTTTTCGAGCTGTAATGGCTTCCAGAGTAATTAATGCACAACTGGGTTTATTGCTAAATTTATTTTTAGAGCTTGTCTCTCTGCCTCCTCTCTCTTTTCTTTCATAGATTTTTTTTGACCAAAAAAAAAAAAGTAATAGAATCAGGCATTCCTAATGGCCCGCTACATCAGGCCCACATCCCTCGCATTGTCCCTTCCTGTTCCTTCTTCCTGTTCTAGCACCCAGAAGATACTGAGAGCCACAGTGCCTGCCTCTCAGGGTAGCTGTGAGGATAGCACAGAACAGATGTAGGAACACTGTCAGCCATCTTTGTCGTTGGACACCATGAACACTGTAGGAAAGCCAGTCATCATACGCAGTGCAGTAGTCAGACAAGAGGAAGGCTGAGTGAGCCACAGGTCTAGGCAGCTGCCCGGAAGAAGAGGCATAGAAGCAGGAAAGCAATAGGCTGAGCCCATTCGGTGCTCACCTCCCTCCTGCTTTCCCAACCTAGACTCAAACCCTTCACCCAATTTGAGAACCAGGCATTTCTGAAGCCCCAGCTAGATGTGGCCTCCCTGTGCCGGTCTGTTGTTTGTTCCTGTAAGAAAATACCTGAGGCTGAGTTGCTTATAAATGAAAGGAAGGTTTTGGGTTTTGGGGGGTTTTTAGGGGGGGATGACGTGCAGCATACAGGCTGGTGAGGAATGTGTGCTGCTTCTCTTCACAGAGGAAAGCAGAAGAGCAAGTGGACAGCCATGGAAGAGAGCAGACGTGAGGGGTGACCCTGCTTTACTGCAACATGCTTTCAGAGGGTTGAGAAAAAGCATTAATCTCTCTTTTGGGGGCAGGTGTTTTTGTTGGTTGGTTGGTTATTGAGACAGGGTTTCTCTCTGTTTCCTTGGCTGTCCTGGATTCACTTTGTAAAACAGGCTGACCTGGAACTCACAGAGATCCACCTGCCTCTGCCTCCCCGAGTGCTGGGAACACAGGCGTGTGCCCCTGTGCCAGGTTCATTAGTTCTTCTTAATAACTTAATCAGGTCTTACAGGCCTCACCTCCCAACACTGACACAATACAAATCTCAACCTGTGTTTCAGAGGGGAGAGACTACATGCGTGGGGAGCTGCAGAGGATGCTGCGCCATAGCTCAGCATTTGCTCCCTCCCGAGTGCCCCACCATTGGCCCATAACATGGCATTTAACCCGCTGCTCTCATTTCCTAAGGAATGAGGTGGGGACAGATGACACTGATTCTAGAAGCTGTGAGCCTTTTTTGAGAAGGGCTGGGTGTAGGATGCTGGCTTACCCAGGGCGATGCTCTTAAGTAGAAAATAAAACTTGGTCTCCCAGAAGACACCAGGACTAGCAGAAAGAAGACGTGAGAAGAAGAAAATTGCATTCTAGTTCCAAAACTGGGTCACAAAAAGTTCTGGTTGATCATAACTGTCAACGTTGGCAGAGACCAAGAACACTTGTGGACTGGGTGGGGCAGAAAACATGGCCTCTGGAGTGACTCTCAGGGTGACTGTCTACCACCTAGTGATGGGCTCTGGCGTGTTGAGCATACTGAGGGCCAGCCAGAGTGTTAAGTGCTCCTACCAGCCATAGGTCCAGCAGCATTTGCATAGGAAGGGAGGGGAGGAAAAGAAGGAAAGGGGGTAATCATTCCCAGCAGGGCTATGAGCTGCTTACACTTTCTCTCCTGTTACAAGGAAAGCCAGTTCCTAAAGAAGTGTCTACAGCAGACCCTCTGCCAAACCAGGAGAGAATTCCATGGGCTGTTCAGTAGCATGGGTCTTTCTTGGGGCTCTCACAGCTGCCGTTTCTGACAAGTGTCTCCCTACTACCTGGCAGCTCCTTAGAGAACAGCCCTTCTCCATCCCTGTGCTGATGCTCAGCCCTCACCTGAGGCTCATCCTGTGAGAAGAATATGCTCTACAAGAATCCCCCTCAGACATAAACAGAGGAGGGCACTTGGGACCTTTCCTGGTGGTGTCCAGCCTTATCCACCTCTGCTTATCCTTGAAGGGGGCCTCTTAAATATGACACTGGGCCAAAGCTATGAAGAGACCACCAATGCCATGATGAACATCATAGCAGCCAGAGTTTCTGGTACATATCTATGAGGGACGACCCTGGGTGCTTTCTGAGAATTAACTCATCTAATTGCGAGAACAGCTTTGGAAAGCAGGTGACTGGTCAGTAGTTGAGAAACTAGGGCAAAGTTGATGGAACTGGCCAAAAGCCACAGCAGATGTCTCTAACATCTATGTCCTTAGACACCACATCCTACTCCTCTTGTACAGGTCTGCATGTCAAGGGAAGTTCGTGGGCTCGTTCACCCAGACGGCTATACCAAAAAAAAAAAAAAAAAAAAAAAAAAAAAAAA
>OU015749.1:84936490-84962963 GCA_907169655.1 Acomys percivali
AAAAAAAAAAAAAAAAAAAAAAAGCTCTGTTGAGGGATAACCTGTGGAGTAGGCTAGCCTCTGAGATCCATGTCCACATCTCTGGCCCATCTATCGCTGCTCTCTCTTACAGGTATCAACCTCTGAAGGTTCCTGACCCTGCCCTGGACTACTACTGCCCCCTTCGCAGGCTTCCCATCAGGCTGGATTCTGCAAACTCGCTTCCGCAATGGGTGGGTGTGAGCGCCGGTGAGAGTTGCAGGCCAGTGTTCGGCTTCTGCATCCCTGTGCCTGGCCGGCCGGCCCATGCCTATTCTATTTCTCCCTTGTGCTGCCGGCGGCGTTCTGTGGCCACGCTCCCCTGACCTTGCCACCGCTCAGGGAATGAGGAGCTGTGGGTGCAGCCAGCCTTGGAGATGCCGAAGAGACGGGACGTCCTCGCCATTGTCCTCATCGTGCTTCCCTGGACACTGCTCATCACCGTCTGGCACCAGAGCAGCCTCGCGCCTCTGCTTGCTGTGCACAAGGGTGAGCCCGCCCCTACCCCCACCCACACCCACACCCTGGCCTGGCTTTGGTAATAAAAGCTACCCTGCTGTCATTCTTTCTACACCTGCCCCGCCCCCTGACCTTACCCTGGGGGAATCTGGGGCCCTCTAAGACTCCACTGAAACCATCCTCCTTTCCCCCCATCCTTCTCTTCCTGCCCCGCCCCCCACATCTCACACACACACATTGTTTTAAGCACCTGGGATTTATTATAATCAAGTATGACACAATGCAGACCGACACCAAGTCAAGTGGCTTGAAAAAGCAACTTGTTAATCTCAGTTCTTAAGAGGAGTGGGTATGCCATGATACATGAGGCAAAATGGGGAAGGACTGGGGCTCTTGGTCAGGAGGCAGCAGGGGTGAAGCAAGCTCGGACAGCGCCTACACTGTGGTCATTTCACATAGAAAAGACCACAGAAGTAGCAAGGTGGGCTTAGAGGCAGATGGTTTGGTTTAGTCAGATTTTCCTTTTTTGAGATTACTGATATTACAGCTCTGATTGGCCTAGTACTCAATACATAGTCCAGATTGCCTTCAGACTCATGGCAATCCTCAAGCCTCAGCCTCTCTGGTGTTGCAATTACCAGCCACGCACTACCATGTCAGGCTCTAAAGTGGATAGAGTGGATGGTTTCTGTGGGCTTTTGGATGATGGGGTGGTTTCACTTGCCCTACATTTGAGTCTCGGGTGATTTAGGCCAGAGGAAGACTGGCGTGTGGGTACCCTGATGGAGATGCAGGAATACGGTCAATTGTTTACTGCCTCTAGGGAGGTACCCTAGGGAGGGCAGTGCCTTCTGAAGTCCCCAAAGCAGTATCAAATGTGTCAAATGTTGAACAATGAAAACAAACAGAATCAGTGTGCACACAAACATGATCCCCAATTCCACAGTGGGCAAGGATGGGCCACTCAGCAGGGGCAGCAAGGAAGGCACAGAGTCCTGGGGATACTGTGGTTTGAGGGAGTTTTGGGTTTGCTTTAATTTTGAACTGTTGAGAGGCCACCCAAGGCTTTCTGTGTGCTAGGTAACTGCTGTGCTACAGGACTACACCCTAGCTTGTATTGTGCTACAAAACCTATCAAGGACAGTGTGCCTTTTGCCTCCAATTTCATGTTTAGGATGCTAACTGGGCAAAGCCCCAAAGAGAGGAAAAGTCTTCCCAAGTGCAAGAAGGAAAGCTGGGCTTAGACTAGTGTCCTTCTAGCTATGAGTCTTGAGGTATCTTTTTTATTCACACTCAAATCTCCACCCTCAGGCCTTCCTTGCCTTCCACCTTTAGCTACCTTTCAGTCAGTCTTAACTAAAGCTACCTTCTGCCCCAGCAGCGGTTCTTGCATTGCAGTGTGCACCGTCTTTCATAGGAGCAAGGAAAGAGGAAGGTGCCCAAGCCGTTCCCGTAACAGAACAGTGCCCGGGAAGCTGCTATGGTCAGAGACCTCAGCTGATTTGGTTACAACAGTTTGCAGTTCACAGCCCATGCTGTGCCCTCCACAATGGAAGGCAGACAGTCCTTCAACCCCCCTGCAGTTCCCCAGTCTTCCTGCTGCAGTCCCACTGCCCTTGCTGGGCACTCGGGTCCTCTCCATGAAGTCATCCCCTTGCTCACAAGCCCAGGGCCACTCTTTGGGGCTTGTCAGATTAGAATCATGGTTTTTCTGTGAATACATCATTCCAGAGGAGTTGAAACTGCCATATATAAAATGACATAATGTCTCTTGTCCTCTGGGCAGAGTGAGGGTCAGAGACATCACACCAAGAGCCTTTTAGGATTCAGAGTTGCAAAATCCCTGAAGCCAGGGTGAAGGATGGACGGCAGGTTGCTGGCAAGCCCTACCACATGGAGAACTGCTCAGGACACAAGCTTCCACCTGTTTAGGACGATCTGGGTAGCAGAGGGCTATAGAAAATGGCTCTGAATCTCCACCCTAAACCCCAGTTTCCAAAATATTATCAGCTACCAGATAAATGAATTCTTATATCCTGGACATTGTCCCTTTTTTCCTCAACATGGTTTCTTTTCAGTTTAACCCAAAAACTCCCCTTTGATGAGCTATATCTCTGCCAGTGTCCTTGGTCCGCCCCTCCCCCAAGACACGCAGCATTTGATCTATGGCCTGGGTAACAGACTCCATGTCTCTGTGACATTAGCTCGTTATCACTCCCTCGGAGACAAAAGTGGATCACTTGGTCTCACCTGCCCTGGACTCCACCTTGCAAAACCACCTGTTGTTAATGGCGATGGCAGGACAGTCAGAGAGAGCAGGGGGAGACATGGCCCAGCCCTTTCATGCGGCTTGCTCATATATCATCCTCACCATAAATATGTGGAGCCACAAGGAAGCAGGTTGCCAGTGTCCTGCCCAGGAGTTGATAGTAACTGTTCCTAGTCACGGTGTGTTGTTGTTACCTATACAATAAGTCCAGCCAACAGATGCTATTAGCTAATATTACTAGCTCCATTTTATGGCCACTGAAATCAAAGCACCAGAAACTAAGAAACTTATTCTAGGTCACACAATTCGTCATGGCAGGCAGTATAGTCTGAGCCTAGGTTTCCAAGTCTGCCCTCTGGCCACTAATACCCTACTGAGATATGTGTGAGCAATGAGCACTACACTGTATTTCACTCATGAATCATTCAAACCTAAATGTGTAACTCGGAGATCAGGGACTTGATGAAAACAAGAAGGCCAAGAACCCAAATTGCTCTTCCTAGCAGTCCTGCCAGGTTCCCCAAGCAGGAAACAGACCCAGACGTACAGAATCTTCAGAGCTGCCCAACTTGGAACTGATTACTTTAAAATAATAATAAGAAGAAAGTAATCCCACTGCACCCCCACCCCATGTCTGTGAGCATGCGTCCAGAGGACAGGCTTCTGCAGGTATCATTGCCCCTTCGTGGCCTCCTCGGGGTGTAGATGTGAAACCCTTACTAGACGCTAGGACAAGAGAGCTGTTTATAGGTGCAAGGAGATACATGAATGTGTCTAGAAAGAACTAATTGGGAGATTGACATCAAACTAAGCAAACGCCTACTAAATGGAAGAATGTAGAAGCTCAGTGCTATTCAGGACTCGAAACTGTATTGACGCCTATGAGTAAAACCCAGTGGAACCAAATGCAGGAGTGAAATGCTATGCCATGCACCCAAGTCCAGACAACTGCTCACCTAGGCAGAGCAGCTCACTTGACTAGAGGGTTTGTGGGAAAATGTAAGTTTCTTTAAGATCCAAACTATGCTGTAGACACCCTCTCCCACCACACCACAGAGCATGGCTGTTTCTCTCTGCCATGTGGTCAACTTTGCCATATGAGGAAGAGTCAAGACATTTTGCCATTTAAGACCCAGTGCAAGCCGGGCATGGTGGCGCATGCCTTTAATCCCAGCACTCAGGAGGCAGAGGCAGGCGGATCGCTGTGAGTTTGAGGCCAGCCTGGTCTACAAAGTAAGTCCAGGACAGCCAAGGCTACACAGAGAGACCCTGTCTCGAAAAACCAAAAATAAAAAATAAAAAATAAAAAATAAGACCCAGTGCATTGAGGAACTGGAGATAGATGACTGGAAGGTGGCCAGCCGCCTTCAAATAGCTACACACATGTCAAAATATGATGAAAGGGTCATTTTATGTCATCCCAGGAATCCAAACTAGGAAAATTTCTCATGAGAGTTCCAGGAGCACAGGTTGGAACCTCAGGTCTAAGGATGGAAGTAAGGAGGCAGGTGCTGATATTGGTTCTTCAGAGGGGCAGAGGACAGGACGGTCTTGGAAGGGTGGGTGACTTTGAAAGCCCTATATCAGAGCCAGGCCAGCGCCCTCGTCCCCTCCCTCCCCGCACCACCTTCTCCCACCTCTGCAGATGAGGGCAGTGACCCCCGGCATGAGGCACCACCCGGTGCGGACCCTAGGGAGTACTGCATGTCTGACCGAGACATCGTGGAGGTGGTGCGCACAGAGTACGTGTACACAAGGCCGCCACCATGGTCCGACACATTGCCCACCATCCATGTGGTGACGCCCACCTACAGTAGACCAGTGCAAAAAGCAGAGCTGACGCGTATGGCCAACACGCTATTGCATGTGCCCAACCTGCACTGGCTGGTGGTGGAGGACGCTCCACGCAGGACGCCACTGACATCGCGCCTGCTGCGCGACACTGGCCTCAACTACACACACTTGCATGTGGAGACACCACGCAACTACAAGCTGAGAGGTGATGCCCGAGACCCTCGCATCCCACGAGGCACCATGCAGCGTAACTTGGCCCTGCGCTGGTTGCGCGAGACCTTTCCACGGAACTCTACTCAGCCGGGTGTAGTATACTTCGCAGATGATGACAACACCTACAGTCTGGAGCTCTTTGAAGAGGTGCGCTGGGGACCAGAGGAGGGAAAGTAGCAGGTGGGGCTCCAGCAGACTGAAGGATTTGGGGGCCATACAAAGATAGGAGCAGAGGACTGGGCCCATGAGGGGACAATATGGCATGTCTAGACACATACAGGGAGTGTCGGGCACACTACAGAGAACTGGAGAAAGAAATAGGAAAACCTCAACACAGGTTAAAATCTGCCAGGTGTGGTTGCCCACACCTGTAACCCCAGCACTCAGGGAGGCAGAGGCAGACAGATCCCTGTGAGTTCAAGGCCAGGCTGGTCTATAAAAGTCTAGGACAGCCAAGGCTACACAGAGAAACCCTGTCTCAAAAAAAAACAAGAACACAAAACCAAACAAATAAACAACAAAAACAAAAACAAAACAGGTAAAAGGAACCCAGCCCGTTAAAAGCACTGTTGAGACTTGTAGCTACCAAACCATCATCTGGGCCTTAGAGGTTTGTTCTCTGAAAGAGACTTTTTTATGGGTCCACTTA
Source organism: Acomys percivali (assembly GCA_907169655.1). Taxonomy (NCBI): domain Eukaryota; kingdom Metazoa; phylum Chordata; class Mammalia; order Rodentia; family Muridae; genus Acomys; species Acomys percivali. Next base: position 84,941,893 of record OU015749.1, read on the forward strand.
ACATGGCCACCGGAAACCTCTTAGAAGGACAATTTGAACATCCCTGTTAAGTTTTGAGGAAGAAGGCTCATTTCAAATTTTAAAATGACAATATTGGGAGATTTTGTACAAGGGCAAAAAAGAGCATTGGGCCTCATAGAGAAGGTGACCAACATCTTGGCTGAGAGATGCCTTGCACGCAGCCTGGGTAAGATTCCTCTAGGGGTTCCCCTAGAAATCAGTAGCAGGTGGTCTGGAGGCCAGACTGGGAGGGACCCACACAGGTTACCTCATACACCCATTAAATGATACACCTCCTGTGGGAAGACGTAGCATTGTCATCCTTAGACCCAAGTGTCCTGACTCAGGTTCTCACCTTGTAGATGCGCAGCACACGGAGGGTGTCTGTGTGGCCTGTGGCCTTCGTTGGTGGCCTGCGGTATGAGGCCCCACGGGTGAATGGGGCAGGGAAGGTAGTTGGCTGGAAGACAGTGTTCGACCCCCACCGGCCATTTGCAATAGACATGGCTGGATTTGCCGTCAACCTGCGGCTCATCTTGCAGCGAAGCCAGGCTTACTTCAAGCTACGCGGAGTGAAGGGAGGCTACCAGGAAAGCAGCCTCCTTCGGGAACTCGTCACACTCAATGACCTGGAGCCCAAGGCAGCAAACTGCACCAAGGTAAGACTCTCTTACACACACACACACACAAAACACAACACAACACATACACAACACACACACATACACACACCACAACACACACACATACACACACAACACACACACACCACAACACACACACATACACACACTACACCACACAACACACACATACACACCACACACACACACACACACACACACACACACACACACACCTCCAGACCTTCTGTTGATCAGTGAGGAAGACGAGGCCTCAAAATAGCTTTGCTAGTCTATAGTCTCCACCCAGGATGTAGCTTACTCTGTCTAGGGTGGCCACCATGATAGGTTGGCAGGGAAATGGGAAAGGGTTCCCCTTGCGGAGTTCCAAGGATCACTGACTCTCCGTAGGGTTATCTGTGCTCCGTGACTGCTGCTGTGCACATACATGCACACGCTAATGCAGGTGCACACTTGTATACATGCACATATACACGGCACCTGAATGCCTGCATACGTGTACATGCACATATACACATATGTGTACACACATGCACACTTGGGAAATCTTGATCTGTGTCTATTTACTAGGTGTCTTGCTTCCAGCAGGTATTTTGAATGTGTCACATTTACAAACAGAAAGAATGAGTTGGGGTGGTGGGGTGGTGGTGGATGGAAATAAAGAACAGTTACAAAATGGAGCAAAGGTGGGAAGGGAGGGAGCAGAAGAAGTACTTGCCGGGTGTGGGAGGGGACAGAGGGTGACAGAATGAACTGAGCGCCCGCACCGCTTGATTTTGTGTCTCTGGATATGCAGATCCTGGTCTGGCACACGAGGACCGAGAAGCCGGTGCTGGTTAATGAGGGGAAGCAGGGCTTCACCGACCCCTCGGTGGAGATCTGAAACTAAGACGCAGGTAGGAGAGAAGGCCAGAGTGGCCGGGGCCAGGTTGGGATACACCCTCCATCTCTAAAGAGTTTTCCTTTTGATCTTTAATTATGGGACGTCAGGACCAAAGAGGGCAGGCAAAGCAGGAAATACTATGGCCCCAACAGCAGCTGGCACTTCCATCAGCATAGCTGAACCCTTCTGCTGGCATCGTTTTTCTTCATTGCTATTGGCGTGCTGGCCGTGGGGTGTGGCCCACGGTGAGGGAGTGTGGGATAGACCTGTTCGTGTGGCTCTGGGCATGACTTCAGACACACCGCACCAGATCAGGGAACCTGTACCTTTCATTAGCAAGTCAAAGGGCTCAATAAGCAAAAGCCCTGGAACCCACTCCCACACCAAACTTCGGCTTTGGCCTAGTGTCGTTTTCTCCATTCCTGGCTTTTTCATACACGGAATGGGCTGCCAGTGCACTGAAATCAAGCTGTGGCACACACTTCCTATGAAATAGTTTTGGTTGTTTACATCCCATTGGGCTAGGCCACTGTATCCACCTACACTTTAGATGTGACAGTGCTGTCGGAAAAGCCAAATGACTTGCCCAAAGTGACACAATAGTACAAGAGATTTATGCTACGTGACTGAGGAGGCCAAGTATTTTTGAGGGGCTTTTTGTCCTCTTGCCTCTTGGAAGCACCGCTTTCAGGATTCACTACTCCAGACCCTACCACATGTGTGGGAGCTCACACCAGACAAGCAGCTTGATTTTCACCTCAGTACATCTGCAAATGCCATGGATGTGGGACTACAGGGTGTCATCCATGAACTTAAAATCCTCGACCAGTGCCTCTTAGAATGTGTCAGTACAGAAATGCACCCCACCTTCTGCCTTTATGGGTCACTAGGAGAATTTCCATCACTTGCTTTCCAAAAGGTCTCCGGGGGGAACTCAGAGAGGCTCTGTGGAGGCCACTAGGGTCTCAAGGTCAAGCATTCTGCCCTGCCTGCAGTTCCAGCTCGACCTTACCCCAAGCTGAAGCCCATGTTGTTCCTACTTTCCCCACACAGGAATCTCCTTCTCAGACCCTGATCTTGGCCTTCCATCCTCTCCCATGGCTGACAGTCGCTCTCAGGCAGACTCCCGAGGAACGGCATCACCTCTTGTATATCCTGAGGGCTTCCGAGAGCCTGGCTCGATGCCAGGATAAGAGACAGAACTTAAGCACAGAATCCCAGACCTGTTGTTCTCTCCATCAGCACGGCCAGGGGGCTCAAAAGACCCGAGGGCTGGGGATTCCAGCTGCCAGCAAAGCCTATGCTCAGCGTGCCCCCCTCGGAAGCTTCCTGCATTGATGGGGCTGTGTGAGCAGGTGGCCCTGCCTTGGAGTGATGCTGGGGCAAGGGAGGTCAGAGACACCCCACTGTCAAGTGCAGCATGGCTCTCCATGGTTCCCTGCTCTTGGGCCCAGCATGACTACACAGCATGTGCCCAGCCAGGGCATTCTGAAGACCAGAGAGCAGCCTGGGGCATGAGGATGCCCCAACACTCCTCTTTCACACCCGCTCTTCCTCAGAGCTGCTCCCAAATCAGAAATACCTCTGGCTCTCCTCTGGTTCATGTTTACAGGGCATAAGGCTGTCTTGGATCCCACCTGGCACCCAGCCCTGCATTGGGGGAGCCTGGGCCTACCTACTGCTCCCCCTGTACCTCAGGCTGTGGGAGAACAAAGCCCCTTGTCCCATGTCCCTCAAGCCTCCTGTGCCAGAATTGGCATGGTGGTGGGCCTAGAGCCAGCACAGGTCATTGATTGACCTGGATTAAGAACCGAGTCACCCCCAATGTCTGCACTGCCTCCCCAGTACCCCCAGGCTGCAATGCCCCTTGCCAAGTTTGGACTAGGGAGGCAACCGCCCTCCTCCTGGAACTCCTGAGAAACACAGACCTCGGGGGCTGGAGATAACAGTCATAGACAGGCAGAGCTCTTCCTGAGAGAATGCGAGGCGCAGCCACCCCAGCCCTCTCCTACTCTGAGTCCTGTGAGGGGTGTTTTAGCAGGGAATTCAGGGGCAAGAGCAGGAAATGTCTGAACCCAGAAAGACCTGAGCACATGACTGCTTTGGGAATCACTCGATCTTACACACAGTGGAAAAGCCTGCAAAGCCAGCCTGCCTTGTGCCCACTGCCCCCTCCCACCACTCCAGACATAACAGTATGCCCGTGCTGTTGCACCCATCCACCCAAGAAAAGCATCTGCATGGGTGTCCAGCATCTGAGAGGCCCCTGGTCCTGGATGCATGGGGCCCTCTGGTGGTAATCTCACTCCAGCTCCTACCAGTTGGAAGCACAATTTTCCTCCCAAGTGGGGAAAAAGGAAAGGGCGCAAGCCCACCTAAGAGGCGTCTATTTTTTAACTGCTAATAGCTCCCCCCCCCCCCCGCCTCCACTCCATTAAAACTCATAGGAAAGGCCCCAGAGTCATTCAGAACCCACTCTGGGGTGGGTGAGACTCAGTCCACATCTCTAACATTCAGAGAATAGCATCCGCTGCCTATTTTGAAATGGATTTAACTTCCCGCAGCCTTCAGGAAAACACCTGGTGGAGTCGGCCCCCACAGCCACCTTGTAGGACATTTCCCTCAACCATTTATACTTTGGATATCGCTTTGAAAATTTACCCCTTGGCATCAAATGGGTGGCATACGAGAGGGGCACAGGGCATCCATCTGATGAGTGAATTTACGTCTGGGCACTCTGCTGCCCATTCATAAGAACTGTCAGTGAATGCCAAGGTCAAATCGGCTGCTGAGGCTGCCTTCTTAGCCAAAACCTAGTGTTCCTTTTTAGGAAACTGAAAATGAAAATAACAAAATGGGGAAATTTTTAATTTTTTTTTTTGGCAGATGCTAATTCAGTTGTTTTCACCTATTATCCTCTCTTAGCTGCATGTGCATTTATTTATAATTACAACCCTGGTGGACTGCGGCCTTTATCTTGCTGGGAATGAGTTCGTTGCGAATCAGAACTGGGTCTGACAACTTGTTCTCTAAGCCCAGGCTGTTCCCTTGCTCCCTCACTGGAAAGCCCCATGATAAAGGAGACAAGCCAGGGGTTTAGGAGCTCCATGGACAGAGGCTGGTGTGAGGGTGGAGCCCAAGCTGCTGCACCATCTGGTCTGTTTTAATTTAACTGTATTTAATTTGTTTTCAAAATTAAAAGTCAAATATGGTTTTTAACAGTTGTAATCCTCCTCAGCCCTGCCTTATTTTATTCACATTTATTAATTGAACCATCCAACAAATATTCACCAGATGCCTGCTATGAATAAGCGTTCTTCTAGGAATCTGCACATAGCAGTCTTCGTGGCATTTACCCACCAAATACAGGAGACAAACAATTATATGATGCAGCATTTCAGGTGTGATGTGCTATAAGGAAAACAGCAGAGCTGTTGGGGAAGACGGGGGTGGGGGAAGGGGCAGGTAGCAGCAAAAGGGCCTGGGGCTCCATAAAGTACAGCAAGAAAGGCCTCCCTCATATGGGAAGTTGGAACAGAACAGCAGCTTGCCACTGTGCAGCTGAGGCAGACAATCCTGACAAAAGAGAAATGTCCCCAACTGCAGAGTGTTTCCCATACCTCCAGCTCAGCAAAATAAAAAGCAATGAGGCTGCAACTGATTGGGCCAGGGAAGGGTGTGGGCTGGGGTGGGAGAAAGAAAGCCTAGAATCATCTGGCCTCCAAAACCAGGATAAAGCTTTTGCTTTCTACTCTAAGTGAAATTAGGAGCCACTGATGGAAGTGACCTTCAGGAAGAGCCACTTTGCTTCCTGTGCTGAGGATAAATGGGCCAAGCCAGGGACTGGGGAGGCAGCCCCTGCCATAAACCAGGTACAAGATGATGGCGGGTGGGATGAGGACACAAGTTCTGGAGCAGAGAGAAATGGCTGCATCCCAGGCATGCTGAAGAAGGAGCTGGGTATGGAATGAAGAGACAGGGGCCAAAGCAGGAGAGGTCACATGAGGGTAAGTGGAGTTCTGCTTCTCACCCTGTTACGCACACGCAGCAGACCGTGAAGGTCAGCTGTCTGTGTACCTGCCACAAGGATGGGAACAGACACTGCAGAGTACTGGTGTCAGGGTCCCACAGGTGTGACCCCCACACAGTGAACAGACAAAGGAAAGAATGAGTGAGCCGATGCTCAGAGCATTTGATGTTGGTAAACAAGAGCAACTCCAGAGGGACTGAGATGGGTCTGGAGGGGCAGAGATGAGGCTCTCAGGTCCACAGGATCCTGGTCAATTCTGGAGAGCTAAGGTCGGCTGGCACGTTCTAGGGAAGCACAGAAAATGTGCTACAGAAAGACCTTATCTCAATACATACCTGATCTTGTATGCATAACACTAACTCCAGGACTTCTTTACACCCTTACAGAAGGATGCCATGTCAGACTCCTTTACATTCCATTTGCCTGTCACACTTCCCAGCACAGCCCTGCTTAATACAGCTTTGCAGAAGCCCACTCCTATGTAATGCAAGACAAAGTGACAATATGACACTGCTCTCTGGCTCTGTTCAAGTAGCCCTGCGCTCATCTGCATCTTAGCCGGATGCTTGATATTCCAAGACAGCTCAGAAAGTACTGGCAGGAGTGGGTAAAATCAGGGGCTTTGTCTGTCTCTGTCTTGTTCTTCAGGCATCTTCTACACCGTGCACTTAGAAAAGCTTCCCTTGAGGTCGAGTGGGATAGTTCAGTGGGTAAAGGCACTTGCCAGCAGCCCTGACAATCTGAGTTTGTTCCCAGGACCTGGGAGGAGAGAACCAACGCCCATAGGTGGCCCCCAGCATAGTCACACATGACACACACACATCTCACTTCCACAGACATGATAAACAAATAATTATTATGTAATTTTATTTTAAAACTCTAAGACAAATAAGGAGAGTTGGTACAAGCCTATAATCTCAAAACTTAGAAGCTGAGGCAGGAGAAGTAAAAGTTCAAGGCCAGTCTAGGCTACATAATATGACTTCATTGAGAGAGAGAACACAACCTCAATTTCTCAGGCCCAGTGGGACATGGGTTGTGCCCCCACAACTACCCACATGTAAGTTAGCTGGGCTTACGTAGCTTACTTTGCTCAGTGGCTGTACACCAGTAGTAGCCCTGACTGCAGTGCAAACCCTGTCTTCAATCACACTCAGGGCAGCCTGTTGGTCTAGAAGCCTCACAGTTCACTGCTCTCCCTGAACCCATCTTCACTGGGCAGGCACCGTGCAGGCACTGTGATCATGAATGTGTATTGTTTGCTTTTTCACTATTTCTGAAGACAATCAGCTTGGAGCAGTACATGTCAAATATAATTTATGAAGAAAAACTATCTCCTATAGCTAGCTTATATATTGTGGTTTGGCTTTCTAGAAAGTTCTTTACTCTTAACCACCAATATGGACTGCTCTTTGTGCAATGACATTTCGAGGAAATTGAAAGGTACCATCAGTATCTGGATCCTTAAGGGTCACCTTCTCCCATGGTTCAGAGTGACACAGACAAGCTGGGACACCCACAAAGAAGGGTTTCTTCAAATCTATTGTTTCATTGAAATTTAGAATGGCAAACTCAAGCCAAGCCATTGTACTTGACCTTGAGAACAAGAGCATTTCTTCTGGACTGAGACATAGCAGAAGGCTGCCTTTCCTTCTCGCTGCTGTTGGTCAGGAAGGAGAAGCAGAGTGTTGAAAGAATCAGCTGAGCTGGAAACAAGGCCAGTGCTAGACCTGAGGGCTGCAGCTGTCTCCAGATTCTACTGTGGTGGGGGCAGCTGTGCAGTGCCACTTGGCTGAGCCTTCTGCCATTCCCTTCCTGAGAACATGGATGTGAGGTGGTTTCTGCTAAAACCCCCAGCTCCTCCCCTGGGAAGGCTGTCCCTCCCTCAGTGACACTCCTCCTCACTGAGGACAACAGCAAATGCTCTCTCCACTTAGGAAGATGCGTACAGAGCATGCCTGTTTTTCCTTAGGCTCAGTTTATCAACTGAGTGAATGTAGTAAGAGACAGAGTGAAAAGGAAAAGACGTGTGTTTCTTCCACATATCTAGAACTCGCAAGAGGAAAGTCAAAAACTAAAACAAAGCTGACTCAAATAAGACCCCCTCTCTCTTTGTTCTACAGTGACAAACCCACAAACTCAGGAGTACAAACAGGCTGTGTAGGATGCAGCCACGCCACACTGGGAATGCTTGAAAGGCCTACCAGTGAGGCTTTCACTTCCAGAGGAGGACGGTACCCACAGAGCTTCAGCACCCTCTTTGAAGGTGATAGAACTACATTCTCCACCCTCAGAGACAGCTCTATGGCCTCCCCTGAAAGATCAGGGGAGCACGAAGGGCCCCATCCACAAAGCCTGGAGAGAAGCCATCTCTTTATGAGTGTGTCCCAGACAGTGCTACCCCATCTTCTCTTCAGTTCCCACAGGGTTAGGGTTTTGGACTGAGTTGACTATAGCCCTTCGCTCCCTGAGGTTGCTAGTTCTGAAGACTTCCCCTGTAGGAGAGGAAGGAAGGAAGCTGCCAGCCACAGCAGAGCTGCTGGGACTGCTATTCAGTGGACATACTGGTTCCTGCCCAGATGAGGGATATCAGTAGACTGTACAATGGAGCCTGCCATTGTCTCCTCAAAAATGATGACCTGTGGGAAGGAAGGGCTGGGCTGTGAGGTCTACGCTATAGATGGGTGACAGAGCTCTGAGGTAGCAAGATCAGAAGGGGTAGGAATGAGGCAGCAAGGGGGTGCTGGGGTCAATGCAGACTCATCACTGGCCAAGGAAAAGGGAAGGATGGGGAGCCTGAAATACCCACCCTCTCCTACTCGCTGGCTGAGCATTGCAGGGGCAGAGAAGCAGCTTGACAGCAGGGGTGGGAAGAGAGATGCAAGGAAAATGGAATTAGTCTAGACGTAGTCCCACCTTGTTGAGGCCTTTGTCCAGCCAGACGCCTGGGAGGTAGAGAGTCTCCTGAGGTCCTATGTTCCAATAGCGTCCAAGGTTGTGATCGTTGACGAGTACAACCCCCTTCACCCAGCCCTTCAAACAAAATAGGGAAGGCTGTGCCTTACCATGGGAGATACCCACAGTGAGGTGCAGACTATGGTCCTGAGAGCCTGAAGGGAACCAACATTAGACATCCATGGAGGTCAACCCCGCCCTCGCTGAGCCTCCCAGACAGTTTCCCCGTCAACCTCAGATTGTCCATAGGAGCCCACACAGTGAGAAGTGGCTCAGCTCTGAGCTCATTCCTCTGACATGCCCCCCGACACAGGGTCCCTGTCATATGGGGCAATATAGGGCCCACATGTTACAGAGAACTCCATTCAAGCCAACTTGCCTCAGATCCCTAAGAAACTGAGAGAAGAGGGAAGGAAACGGGGCCTACAAACCTCTAACTTCAGGAACGTGTCAGAAGGGTAAATGCCAACCGACAAGGCACCCAGGAAGAAAGCAGGAAAGGTAGGTTCTTTGGGAATGGCACTCCACTTGTTCATGTCGAACCTGAGGACAGGATGTAAGCAGGAAAAGGGGGGAAAGACCATCTCACATCTGCTTCCAGACCTGTGTCTAGTTCCTACATACTTCCCTTCCCCCCAGCAAGGCCCCAAGCCAGGTCATAGGATGGCATCAGGAGAGCAGAATGGATATTTCCCAACCTGAAGCCATGGGTTCCAGTGCTGCTCCTACCCCTCACCTTAGTAGGTGCCTTTGGCCTCTGGGTCTGTTTACAACTCTGAGAGATCCTGGCTCTTGCTACATATTAGCTATGACCTCATATACCAGACTCACAGGGACCCACCTCTGAAAGAACTGCTTTGTCATATTCAGGCTGTAGATTCTGAAGTCTTTCAGAGGGTTATTATTCAGATAGATATTTCCAATTAAACCTGGAGAAAGTGGGAAAAGAAAGGTAAGCAAGCCTCAAATCAGGAGACATGTGACATAGTCACAGGCAGGACATGTGTGGACATTTCAGGAAAAATGAAGCAAGGGTTTTCCTAAGGCATATGCAGCCTAAGGTGCTCTAAGGCCTCTCCGGAGATAGCGAAAGTGTGGCAGTAGACAAGACCACTGTTTGACAAGCCCCAGGATTTGTCATAAACAGCAGTACATCCAAGGACAGTGACAGAACTGAGATGTCATGGTCTGTAACATCTGGCTTCTGGCTTCTTTCCAAGGAAAGCTGTGTTTGGCTAATAGTGACAGAGAGCCTAACCTCGTGGTACTATGAGGGTCTTCAACTAAGAGACCTGGTGACTCAGCCAGAGAGAGACCCTCCATTCAACCTAGATTAAAGATGGCTGCAAAAACATCCAGATGGCGAGCAGCTAACAGCATCACAAAGGTGCTCCTCAGATGCCCAGCCAGCACCCTAGGGGTGGAGATAGTCAGGCCTGGAACAGCCTCCGTGGTACAGAGAAGCATATGAACATATGAGTTGCAAACACTCAACTGGCCCAGAGAGCAGGATTCTGCAGATGGTCAGGGTATGCTCAGTTCAGAACCCAGGAAAATAAAGACTGGACAGTCTGATGGGTCTTTCTAACTCCAGAACAATAAAAAGGTCAGACGGGTCCAGAGAAGGACACCTAAGGGAAGCTGTAAGGCCCGTGGAGAAATACTGGAGAAGTGCAGAGGGTCTAGGGTGGTGGTATAAATGGATCTTCCGGAGAGGAATCTCAAGGGGCTGAGGCCACATCACTTTCTGAGTGTGTACCAGAGGCTTTCAGCTGACATCCTGATGAGGGGAGAGGTGAAAGTTTCCTCTTCCGCAAACGCAGACGGAGGAGAGCGAAATGGAATGCCATCAACCTCCTCGCCATAGGAAGAGCTTATTTTCTCTTAGTCCCCTTCGTATACTGCCCTGGAAACCAACCACACGTAACTATGGAAAAGAAAGGGACCAAAAACATGACAAGTGCGAAAGCCAGGGACAGGGGCAAGTGTGGTGGAGGGATGGTCCTAGAGGGCCTGACAACAAAGTGCAGTCTGCCCATTGCCTGTCTGCCTTCCTCCTGAGCCAAGAAGCACTGCCTGTGAGTTTTTCTGAGAGAGATGAAGACAGAATTCAGTTTGAAGACCTGAGAAGGCAGGGGCTCCTGTATTATTCCATGGGCTCCAGTGCATTCCCACTCCTTGCTCTTTACCCACAACCCTGCAAGCAGAGAGGCCCATCCCCACCAAAGTGACTCAGGATAAAGAAAGACTAAGAGGCCAACTCAGCACTTATGGAGGTTCTGGGACACAAGGACCATAGAGTTAGGAAGCACTCAAGGGGAAATGGCCACACTCTCCTGACCCATTAGCCAGTACAGGCAGATAAGCCAGGCACTATCTCCCTTCAATAAACCTCCATGAACCCCACCTCTCTGAAAGGGGCCCCCAGATCCACCTCCCTGAAAGGGGCCCCAGTGGCCTGTTGATAAGCTCGATGATGAGCAGACAGACGAGTCTGGGGAGTGGTGACAGCTTTTCTCCTGGTCTGTACTAGGACCCACCTTTGCGCTGACTGTCAATGTTATTTCCGTAGTTGACTCGCCCACGATTCTCCACCAAGATCCTCAGCACGGTATAACCCTGCCGGGAGCACAGTGGGCAGTTATCACCACCTGAGAACTCAGCTACACCTGGGGATCTCTGTGTTGCCCAGTCATTCCCTATGCTCGGACAATGGGAATGAGAACCCCCAAATGGCCAGAAAGCTAGGTGTGCCATTCTTCTTTACGGATTCTAACTAAGTTGCCTCCTGGCTCCCAGCTCTTCCTCTTTGACTCCTACCAAGTTCCATAGGATAACAAACCTGGGTCAAGGGGATGGTAATCTTCGTTGTTCTGTAGTCCAAGAATCCTATGGATACTCTATTCAAAAAGACCTGCCAAGGGGAACAGATGAAAACCATGGTCAATAGGAGGAAGGTAAGAAGAGTCGCTGCTAAAGAAGAAAACAAGTCTCACTGTGGGTACTGAAGAAGGCAGGGCATGGAGGAAAGTGGACACCACAGTTGTGAGGAAAAGCTCAGGAGAACTCTAGTTATCGGAGATAGCCAAGTTTACACGCTGGCAACAGCTGATCCTGAAGGCAGAAAATAAGGTATGCACTACCATGCCTAGTAGCTACAAAGTCCAGGGAATTCAGAGAGGCTCCTACCTGTCCTCTGTCACGCACAAGGCCACTGAGGACGCCAGATGAAAAGATGGTGGTCTCATACAGGACATACCCAAAGGCCTGCCCGTTACCATTGTTTATTGGTAAGTTCTCCATGTTGATGGGTAGCTCAGACTTGATTGGCTACATAAGACACAAGAAGGCACAGGAGTCAAGCGGCTTCTAATTTTAAGTTTTTACATGAGCAGCAAAGACATCAGGGACAAGAGGCAAGAGTTCTCCAGCCTTTTTTTTCTATTCTACCTTCTTACTAGCTTAAACTAATGGCTCCTTAGAGACACAGAAATAAGGACATCAGGAAAATAGATTTCACTGGAGTCCTACAAACTTACAGGAATCCTTAAGCCACCATCATGTCATGGACTCCTAAGGCCAGCATCACAACAAAATAAACTGATACAGGGGCCCCCTTTCCTCTCCACAGGGGAAGAAGCAACCCTTCCTCTGTTCCTTACCCTATTCATGACCCAAATAAAGGCCACCCCTGAGGCTAGAGGGGAGACCCCAAGTTCAAGCTCTTCTATTTCCTCCCATTTCCCACTCTAGCACCACTGTATTCTCTTCACTCAGTTCTCTGCTTGGGTAGAGACCTCAATGCTACTGAGTAGCTTTGCTCACCCCAGAATTCCATTTGGAAAGTTCTTGCATTCTGTCTGCTTGGTAACTATCTGATGCCCAGCCTGCAGCACTTACCTCATCAATGAATGAGAGAGCATCCCACAGTGATATGTAGAAAGATGGTCTCATTGGCTCATAGGCCATCTTAGGCATAAGCTCAGGTGGAGGAGGTGGAGGGACATCTGCAACAGGAACATGGCCCTCCCTTAAATTGTCAATCATGACTGACTGCATCCTCCAGCCTCGTACCCACAGCCAAATGTCCTCCTCATCTTGGCACCAATATCAACCACAGGACCAACTCAGTGCTCAAACTGCTCTAAAACATGAGACCCTGGCAAGGGCAGGGCTTCTTCATGTCTTCTATATGGCATAAATAGGCTTAGCATGAGTCAAACACAAGAGGCACAGTATGACGAAAGTAGTCTCTCAAACCTTCTTTGTCTAGAATGTTGGTTTTATTATTTACTTTTCATTTATTTATTTATTTATTTATTTGGGTATTTACTTATTTATTTGGGGCAGTGGTCAGAATTGAACACAGGGCCTTATGCTGAGAAAGACTTCTACCACTGAGATGCCTTTCTCAGTAGTCTAGGACATTCTTGAACATGGATCAGCTGGAGTTGAGGGAGGATACAAACATAGCACAAACTCAAGGGCTCATAACAAAAGCAAGGGCCCCAGTGTTTGTTTGAATCTGCTCTTTATTTGTACCTGAGAAGGCTCCAAAGAGTTCTCGAAGCTTGGTGTATTTGGCAGTGTAATCTCCAGCCTCTGTCAATACAGCATCATAGTCTGCAAGACACCCATGGACCCTTCAGTCTCTCCTGACCCCAGAACAGTACAAAGGAAAGAAGAAAACAAAGAAGGAGGAGGAGGAATTGGGATGGGGAAGAGAGTCCTCAGACCAGCAATTTTGAAAAGAAACACCAAATTATGGTAGGTATTAAATACTACAAAAGTACCCATGAGCATGACATGATACTAAATTTTTGACTGCAAGTAGATAAAATGGTGCAGCTCTCCTACTCCTTGTGAACTCTAAGAGGGAGGGCCAAGATCACACCTTCTCAAGGGGCTGAGAGGGAGGAAGGCTATCACCACCTCTTACTCTAGAGTTGTCTCACCTCCCTTGGTCCTGAAAACAGCTGTCTCAGGAGAGCAAGCAGGTCACAGGGACCTTCTGCTGCAGAAGCTTAGGGGAGACAGTCAGATAAAGCCTTCATCTTCCCTGGACATTTCACAGCCAAAGGCATGAAAGGACCCAGAAATTGTCTCTAAAGGGTTCTCCATCAAAAGCGCCAGCCCTACAAACACTGGAGAGGAACAGGGAGAGCCGTTGAGGATACTTGCCATAGCTGGTGACATCAGCCTTGTAGTCATTAAAATGCATGGCTCCACTTATGAAGCCAAAATTGGTGCCTCCGTGGAACATGTACAAGTTGATAGAGGAACCAGATTTGATGATGGCAGACACTGTTTTGAAGACCTCTTCAAAGAGAACAAGGAGGAAGGATGTTTAACGTTAGTCAGAGCTCAAGGAAAGCCCCAAAGAGGCCTCTTGTTCCTTCGCATCCCAATCCCCACCAGGTCACTTCATCACTAGGTCATTCAGCTTTCCCTGAACAACCTGTAGCCAGTAGGCTGTTTCCATCCTACCAGATAGCATGTTTTCTAGTGGCTATTCTGTCCCTAGGAAATGCAAAAAGCTTGGGTCCCATTACACAATAGTCCTGCCCATGTCCCTAATTTCTCCCTTAACTAGGAAACAGACCAATGATATTCAAGGAGAGTATCAGACAACAAAATAAAAGATCAGTTAATATTTATTTGTGTGACATATGTGACATTGTGTGACAATAAATATGAACTTACTACTGTCTTAGAGAACTGGCAAATTTAAAAATTATTTTAATACTCAGTGTTGATGAGTCTACAGGAAATGAATATTCTCATTTCATAATGGCCAGTAGGCTGCTATAGTCTTTTCTGAGGAACAGTGGTAAATACATATAATAAAACTGTATTGATGGAGCAATTTATTCTTTATCATAATGAAATATATGCCAAGTGTACAAAACTTCAAGGATGCTCGCTTAAGTGGTATTCAATTAACAAAAGCCAACTGTAAGTAATCAGTAAGGAACTGGGTCACTAAACAATGGTTTAGTCATCAATACAATAGAGCTCTTCAAATTATTTAAGACAGTGATGTCTGATTACACCAAGCATTCCTATGTTCACTAGTATAGGATGGTGTGTGTGTGTGATCAATCTGTCTCTAGCTCTAATTGTATTACACAGATGGAGATACACTAAGAACTTCCTGTACTGTTCAACACAACAGAATGTTTGATCTGGACTCAGGGACTTTTATTTCTTCTTTAAACTTTACTGCATTTCCTAGATATTTATAATAAGCATGTGTTGCCTTCCCAATTACAAAATTGCAGAAAAGCAATGGTGAAGGCCCTATTGTTATTTCATGTCAAGTTTCTGAAATACCAAGAGCTGAGAATGAATTCAAATGATCCTAGAAGCCTAGCATCCTACAACTCCATACACAATGTCAGGGAATACAAGACAGACTCTTACCCAGGGTCAACATATGTATTAGATTTAGACAAAGTAAAGTACTTACCAGAGGAATCCAAGATATTGTGGGAGCCACCCCATGAGTCAAACCACCCTGTCCAGTACTCCATCACCATCTTGGGTTGAACCCCCTGGGTACCACAAAATGAGAATTAGGCAGGCAGGTTGATCAAAAGGGAAAGAGGGGCACGTTCCTTTGTCCTACATGGCCATCTACTTCTTGCCTGAGAGGCTTGTAGGTGCACAGCATAGAGAAAGATCATTCACCCACCACTGTTGCCTCACCACCAGCTGGTATAACATGGAAGAGGTTACCAGAGCTGATGCTTAATGGGCTTTTGATGTTGCATATGACTGATACTAGCAAGGGCACACACGTATCTGCTCAAACTAAGCTTTCATCAGAATCTATCACATGACTTGGATGCAACATGGGTTGCACTGTGGCTCAAGACAACCTTTGCCAACCAGGGAAGAAAGAAGAATGTCCTGTCCTGGATGAGCACATCTGAGAGCCACACCATGGATGTAGACACGCCAGTTAGCGCTTCCCCGTATCTGGGAGTCAGCAGGCTTCAGAGAGGGTTTTCTTTAAGTTCTGACTTAAACAGCAGTTCACAAAACTACCCCAGAGAGTCAGATCCTGGCAGAGCAGCTACCCATGTTGCAAGCTCTACAGCTGCACTCTGGAGTCATACCTTGGCTAGTCTTAATTATTACTTCCGAATACTGACGTGACATCTGCTCTCTCCAAGCCTACGGAGATCATTCTGGGACTGTGCTTGGCTCCACCATGTTTGCAAAAGCTGTAAACACCTGGGCATGTGTAAAAGACTCATCTGCTAAGATCTTAGGCTCTGAGCCAGGAAGCATTCTCATTTGTTCAGTGACAGCTGATTAAGTATCCTCTCTCTGGGCTGGCCTGACATTCAAAACTGCATAAAAGTCAACAGAACATATTCCAGAGAGATGGGCACAGTTAATGGTTCATGGCATAGAAGGTAGCAATTGTCCCTAGATAAAAGTCCAACATAGCCACAAGATTTTCTTATTAGCAAGCTGGTAGCTTTTTTAGTCTTTATAAACCATCCACATTCCAAAATACAGCACACTATACACACATTTAGTCACCCAAAGGGAGAGGCAGAGTCTAATTACTAAATCCCAAAATCTCCAGGGCCAATAGTGTGCTTATTTGCATAAGGGGTCTGTGGTTCGGGGAGAGGGTGAATGTCCACCCTGGACCAAGTTGTCTTCCTCCAGAATGTGGTGCAACCAAACTGACCATCTTCTGAGTACTTCATCCATTTTCTGTCTACCTCCTTGACCACAGACAGCAGTAACAGTAGTTAGCATGCATGCTCACTAGGAGAACTAGATGAAATGATGTATATAAATTCACATATACAGAAATACTCCAGAATCTCTAGCTCTAATGAGTTATCTTCCTCACTGAGCACATACTTAAGAACTAATGGGTACTCCAAAGTTAACCAGTGCTGGGGTCTATAGTGTCCAATCAATGAAGCCCTTTAGACAAAACCACTTCTTTAAGTAAGGGCAGATGCTATAGGCCATACAAGAGAGTAGTTCAGAGCGCCATTCTGCTGGTAAGCCAGCCAGCCCAACAACACTAGCATGCAAGTTGTCTATGGGCCAGCAGCAGACCCTCCTTCCATCACCAGTGCTGTGAGGTGCTTTTCAAATCTTGCCCTATTCAAATCTAGGTTCTCATTATACCTGGTCAACTAAAGGAAAAACAGAAACCAAGCAGAGCCAAACAGTGGCTTCAAAGCCCCAC
This sequence comes from Acomys percivali, assembly GCA_907169655.1. Taxonomy (NCBI): domain Eukaryota; kingdom Metazoa; phylum Chordata; class Mammalia; order Rodentia; family Muridae; genus Acomys; species Acomys percivali. Next base: position 84,958,629 of record OU015749.1, read on the forward strand.
AACAGAGTGACCAAGTAGGTTTTAAGCAGCTCTCAGTATCTACCTGTACATCCCTTGGCAGCACTCAACTGCAACTCTGCTTAGCCACTTTGAGACTATATCCCTTCCCAAGAAGATAACAGACTCCACAGGGGCAGAAGCCCAGTGATCAGCATGAGGTAAGGCAGGCCATGTACCGCTACAGACAGAGAAGAAACCTAAGACATACTAGGAGAAAGAAGATGAGAAGAATGGGCTCCACCTGAGCCCACACATGGACATGTGTAAGCCCTTCCCTCTGAGAATTCTACCCGAGATCAGGCCTGCTCTCCACCAAGGAGCCTTCCTACCCACTCTGGCCCCCACCTACACTGCAGGAGTTGCCGCACAATATGGTGGTACTGTCTGCCATGATGGCTTCATGAGTGTACCTGCGGGGACCATCCCTACTTTGAAAGGCCAACAGCTGGAACAATCTACTCAGTGGACCACAAGTATGGCCACCCTATAGGCCTAGTATCCCCATAGGCATCTATCCATTGTCGATATACTCTTTCAGTTCCCCTTTAGGCTGAGGGCCGTGGCAGATATGCAATTGGTGGGGACAACCTGGGGCATTCACACCTTCCAGTAAGCCAGGCTAAGACAAGCTAACTGTTCTACACATGGGATATAGTGTCTCGGCCTCAATCACATCTGCCTGTTTAGGAGAGACACACGAACTAGAGACATCAGCTGGAGTAGGGCTGTGTGTGAGCATCAGTCTAAAGGAAGCTGAAATATACCCAGAGACTGCTCTCTTTTCCTGACCTGGAATAAGCCAGACCTCCTGTCTTGTGGTTAACAGGAACATTTCCCGTGCCAATTAAGCCATAAAGGTTAAGGTTGGATGCCTTCTATAGTGCAGGATGGAGAGGTTTCTTTTCTCTCTCAAGCTCTCAAAGCAATTCTGGGGCTTGTGGAGTCCATAAAAGCCAAAAGCTGCAAAAGGCGCCCTTCTCATGAGACCATGGCACACTTGGATGGTGCCAGTCTGCACACCAAAACTCTAGAGCAGGATTTCTAAGCTGCTTCCCTCCCGGCCATGAGGCAAGAGGCTGGGAGAGCTAAGAGCCCTTCTGCCTCATCACAGAACTAGAAGATCCACAGTGTCCCTTGGCCCGGACCTACCTGAATAGATAAGAGAATACTGTTTAGTGTCTTCAGCTCCTCTTGTGACTGTAAGTTGATGGTGGCCAGCACTGGGACGACAGTGGAGAAGGAAACACAGTCTTGAAGGCACAAAGGCTTGCTGAATCCCCCGCGGAAAGAGCTAGTGCACACACTGCTTCCCGCCTCCCATTATACATCGGTGCCTGTGGTGCCAAAAGACCTGCCTATATTGTTGTTCTTAGAACCTCTAGCATTCAATGCACCAGAGCTCTACACTGTACCCCAAATGCAATGGTAAATGCCTTTGTACACCAAGGACAATGATCTTAGTGAACTCATGCCTCATTTCTTGACAAGGACTCACTGGCTACTCTATTCCATGGTGTGTTTATTTTAAAAGTTTAACCAGTATTGCATACAGTTTTCCATAAGCAAAATGCATGCTCAAGAATAATGTTACTGCTAGTTAGCGGCTAAGACTCTGCCAGAGCCACAGCCAGCTGCAGAACTTGACTCGAGGGACCCTTGCCTGTTACTGTCCACTTGAATGGTCAGTTTCAGACCAATGAGCTTAGGAGTAACTAAGACAGGATGGCCAGCCCCAGCCACTGTCCAGGATCTCTGGCATGGTAACCCTAAAGAAAACAAAGCTGAGGCTCGGAAGGTACAAAAACTTCCCTCATGGTCCACAATCTGTGAGCAGCAGAGTAGGGCTGCAGACTCAGGCCTCTACCCACCCCACACCAGCATCTTGCGATGTCACTGTCCTCCAGCAACCCACCCAGGAAGACCCTGTACCTAGAACCTCCCCTTTCTTTTTTTCATTCTTTTTTAAAATTAATTTATTCAGATTACATCTCAATTGTTATCCCCCAACTTGTTTCCTCCCATTCCTCCCTCCCTCCCTCTTTCGCCCTATTCACCTCCCCTAGGTCTGTGACAGAAGGGGACCTCCTCCCCCACCATATGGTCACAGCCTATCAAGTCTCATCCTGGTAGCCTGCTTATCCTTTCTCTGAGTGGGTTAGACACTCCTTTCAGGAAGCCTGCTTGAAAGTAACCATTAAGTCTCTGAGTCAAGCAATGCTCGGGGCTAGCTGAACATACGCAGCTACGTCATCTTGTAATCCTAACACTACATCAAATTCAAGAAAGAGATGAGGAAGAATGCAGAAGGGATGTGAGCAGAAGCAAGGTGCCAAGGGAATGCTGGGAAAGTGAAAAACACAGAGGGCACAGCAGGGGCCCAGGCCAGGCAGCAGATTTGTTTCTTTCTACCAGATCCCACAAGTCCTTCCTTCACTGTGAGTGCCAGGAAGGGGCCCCGCCTCTGTCTGCACACATCCTCCCGCCTTGCTGTCAAGCCTCCTTTGCACCTGAGTCCATCCCCTCAGTGGGGTTCACATGCTCTTAGAAAACAATTCCCTGGGAACATGGAAGTGGAAAGAAGGGAAGACTAAAGGATTCCTGAGCAAGAGGTTTCCTGCACCATCCTCACATCTGTTCCTCAAATACCTGCGCAAGAAGCGAGCAGCTCTTCTATAGGTATTTGAAAACGGTATCTCTAGACACTGGCTGCCTAATGTGACCAGTCCCCATGGCCCCATTACCCCACAGAAGGACTCTTGTTCACCTCCTCTACCCATCTTCAGAGCTTCCTCTCCCCACAAAGAATATAAACAAGAAGTTATGGCAAGAAGAACTATTAAAGGGAACAAATAAAATGCTTAAAAACAAAGGAGGCATTAGGACTGGCACTTGGGAGACCTCCACTGAGACTTCCATTAAGACATCAGCTAAGAGAAAGAGGGAGGGACAAGGCTGGGGACAGAAGTGAGGATGGGCTCCATGCGTGGCACATGCTTGTAGTCCAGTCATCTCACCACTCAGCGGGGCAGAAGCATCATGAGTTAGAGAACAGCCTGAGCTACACAGCATGAAAAGAGAAGGCAGGGATGGGGATGAGAGAAGGATCTAAGATGACAAGAAAAGCAAATGGGGTACTGAGTCCACTGAGGGTGAGAACTGAGCACTCTGACTGGCCACCTGACTCACATCCCACCCGTGGACCTGCTGCCAAATGCACAATCACACTGAATTGCACCAGCAGGAAAGAGGAGGCAGGAGACCAGGGGAACCCCAGCCATCCACTAAAACAGGAGGATGGTCTCAGCATCCTAAACCAATAGATACAGAGTCCAGTAGAAACAGGAAGGTGAAAGGTGGAATAAAAGGTTACGGTTCCAGATGGCTGTGTCTGGGGAACTGGACGAGTAGGAAGGTAGATTTCTTGATATGTATTTTAGTATTTTACCGATAGGCCATGTGAATGAATGCTTTAACTGTTTAAATTAAAAATCATCATTCAGGCCAATAGTGGCCTCGGGGGCCCATGGGTTGGAGCCTGAAGGAGAAGGTGGGTAGGAATGGATAGGGCATCTTCTAAGGCCTTTTTAGACCTGTCTCCTGCCCAATTGCCCCTTCACCTGGACCTCGGTAGCAAACATGAGTAGACACTGCCACCTCGTGGAAGGAACAGGAATCACCACTGATCTCTGTCACATTCACTCTGCTTGCTTGCTGTAGATAAAGAGCCCTTTCCTCTCCATCCATCCAGAGTTCATTCCCAGAAGCAACCCAGCCAACCTCTCTGAGAGGGCTATTAAGACAAAAGTCCCCTTCTACAAACAGATCAGCCTAGAGAGGGCAATATAACAACAAAACAGACACAAGGAGGTGCTATGTCAGAGAAGCATGGCCCACAGAAAGCACCACTGTAACTGACAGGAGGGCTCTTCCGCTTCCCTGTGCATAAACAGAGCATGTGCACATGTTTAAACACAGGTCATATGATACCGCATATGGTCATATGAAGGCCCACAGAGCTCACTGCTGCTGTGAGATCGAGCACTAAGTTACACTAGCTATCCCAAAGGCTAAAAGGGAAGATGGAGCCAGGATAGTAGGCTGAGCCTTGGGAAGGGTACATAGTCCAACAGGGTGCTGAGAGAAAGCCTCACTGCAAAGACAACCTAAAGGCGTGCAGAGTCACTGAATCAGAGGTACTCTGTGTTCTTGAAGAGCAGAAAGGGAGCCAGGAGGGTAGAACAGAGTGGGAAAGGAGAGACACTTGGAGGTGAACTCAGTCAGTCATGTGTGTGGAGACTGAGGCATGCTGCCAGGGTGTGTTCAGGGCTATGTGTG
>OU015749.1:84962973-84973964 GCA_907169655.1 Acomys percivali
TGTGGAGACTGAGGCATGCTGCCAGGGTGTGTTCAGGGCTATGTGTGGGGCTGTGGGAGCAGGCAGTGGATGGGGGCTGTGGGAGGGAAGACTGAGGAGGAGCACCCAGGGGTTGCTCTGTGAGGAGTCCACATGACCATTCTCAAAGTGTGTGCTTCTCTTTTCTCTGTGGAGCAAGTGGCGCCCAAGCAGCAGAACAGGATGATCTGGACTGTTTGCTGAGCTGTTAAAGACAGAGTCTTGCTACATGGTCTTGGCTAGCCTGCAACTATGTAGACCAGATTGGCCTCGAACTCATGACCGTCCTGTCTCAGTGTCCCTCGTGCTGGAATTACAGGCATGTGCTTCAGGCCTGACTGCCCGGTTATGTTCTAAAAGGTGGGCCCCAATTGCTGTGCTGAGAAAAGGTTGCTGGAGGGATTGGTGAAGTAAGAGGAGTTGTTGAAAATGGTGCTGTGGCATTGCAGGTGCGAAGGGTGGCAAGAGCTGAGATGGTGGGCCACATTTGCGTTCTGGATATATTCTGAAGAGAAAAGTAAAGACAAAAGGATGTGCCAATGGCTGCCATATTGGGCAGAAGTAGGCTGAGAATAATTGCAAGGTCTGGTGTACTTGAGAAGAAATGGAGCTGCTGATGGGGTAGCCACCTGCAGCAGCATGAGGGCTCTATGTGGTTAGCAAGAGCAATGACCAGACACAGCTGGCCGGGTACTGGGGTGTTTGGGAGGTGTTTGCTGAGAAGATGAGAAATGGGCCATGGGAGGTACTATGAACTCTATCACCCATGCAGCCCAGAGTGCCAAGCCTGTGCTATGCACCACGGGCACCGGAGGAACTCCTGCTCATATCTCAGACCATGCCCAGGGAACTGTGCTGAAGGGCCAGGCAGGCAGCCTCCTTCAGGTACCTCCTTCGACCACTCCATTTTGCAGGCCATCTTTGTTGTCTGAGGTCATGAGCATCTCTATGATGCCACGGTCTTCCAAGGCCTGTTTGAGAGATAAAGGGAAATTAAAGACTGTTCATATTGCTCAGAGATCCTGCAAGGTCACTGCCGAAGCTGAGGTTGTCTACAGAGCACGAAAGAAAAGTGTAGCCAAAGTGCTTCTCTGTGTGTTATTTATGTCCACAATATTCAACAAAGTTCCAGGAAGTGCTTGGTTTCCAAGTGTGACAGGGGACACGGCTGCTGAGTCTGACAGGCCTTGGTTGCTTCTGTAGGTCTCATCAGCTTGAGGATACCCAGAAGCTTACTCAGAGGCTGGCTCATGGGGGCTAGATGTCAGGCTATCGCGACTGCCTGCAGAGCTCTAGTGAGAGGGCAGTGTTGACAGTGGGACACTATGCTTTCCCCTTCATCCACACCATGGACAAGCAGCCTGCCTCTCAGAGCCAGTGTGAACTTCATCAGAGTCAGGAGCAATGATGGCCCAGCCATCCCTCAGTGCCCATGGAATACTGGCCATGCCCAGAAGGGCTGAAAGCAATCCTTGGTGGGCATAAATAAAACCTATTGCTTGAGGAGCAATGGGATTGCTGCCACTCAGAATAACTGCTAACATCAGGACCTTGGCCAAGATGCTAAGCACCTTGACTGGCTCCTTCACTCTTGATAGCCAACCTCTGAAGAGCACAGACAGAGCATCAGGGAGGCTGGATAAAGTATGAACAGTTACAGAGGTCATGCGAGAGGCGGGGCTGAACTCAGAACACATGCATACACACAGGCTCCATTCTGAGACTCTTTGACTCGAACAATCCTACGAAGGTGATTTTACAATGACAAGAATTTTTATTTCAACTGGATTTTTCTGGAAACAGAGGGATGACATCTAACATTAACACCAGATCCAAGGGTTTGATGTCATGTGAGGACAGGGAAGAAGGGGCTCCAACTCTTAGGGATGACAAGAGCTGGAGCACTGAATCCATGAGGAATATTGGTGAGATCCTGGACCTACTTCCTTCAAATATAGACCACTTACTTTTCTCTACCCTTAAATTTCAAAGACATTATTTTTTTTACATTGCCCTTTAAAGGCCAATCATTATTTCCTAAGTTCCAGCCACCTGTCAATCAGAGCTCACAACCCCTCATAGAAGCCTTAGGAAAGGGTATTTGGTGTCCACTTTGCACGTGATAAGAGTAGGGTTCAGAAAGCTGAGGAGGTCATGCCAAGGTCATTCAATGCCATAGGATGCACATCTCTCCAATACCCGCCAGGAGAAGCTGCATAGGAAAGGATCCCCCCACACTCTGCTGGCACGCTGAGCTCTGGGCACCAGGGAAGCATGGCTGTGTAGACACGGTCCCCTAAGGAGCTACTCTCTACTCCTGATGCTCCTCAGGGTCCTCCTCTGCAGCTGCATCCCTGATAAACAAGTGCTGGAGATGTCCCAATGCTCAAGGGAGTCTCGTGAGGACTGTAGCAAGAGAAGCTCTGGAGTCTGTGCCCAGCATAGGTCTTTTCTAGGTAACCCAAGACAAGGAAGTTAGATGTGTGCTCTGTCCAGGATTCGGACAAGGACTGACCTTCCCTTTTCCAGCTTGAGGATTGCCACCCTTCCTCAATAGCTGGTACCCTACTGAGAGCTCTCCTCCGGTCATAAGGAGGGGACAAGAAGAAAGAGACTAAATTGGAGCACTTGGGCTTCACTCTCCAGTCTGTGAGGACAAAAGTCATTCCTACATGGGAAAACTTAAGCTGAGGGTGACGACAATAGATAAGCTGCCCAGACCAGCTGAGCCAAAGACATTGACCTTTGGTCAGGCCAATCCAGAGAGTCCGTTTCCTACATCCTCAGCTCACACCACAGCCAGCTCTCCACAGTTCACTGAAACAAATGCCAATGACTCTATCCAAGTCATTTGTTGACAACTTACTATATACCTAGAGCAGTACCAGGCTACCTGATGTCACAGAATACAAAAGAGGCAGGCACTCCTTTTACCCCACTTTGTAGAAGAGAAAAAAGGAGCCGTAGGAAAACTGAGGCATTTGCTCAAAGCCTTAACTCCCAAGTGGAAGAAACCAGCTCTGGATGTCGGGCCTCTTTGATTGTCCGTCTCTGCCATGCCATGTGAACCAGCAGCTCTCAACAGCCCCCTCACTCTACAACCCACCGTGATCTCACACCACCCATGACCATTGTAATGAGTGCAATATGTAGCTGGCCAGAGGGGTTTTTTGTTCTGTTTTGTTTTGTTTTTGTTTTTGTTTTTTTGTTTTTGTTATATTTCCTCAATAAAATCTATGTACAACCACCAATCTGGCTTTATGCTAGGGTGAGGCAGACCACCCACAAAGCTTTCATCGGCTCCACTTCATTAAAGTAATCCCTTTATTCTTAGGCCCTGTGACACTATATGTTCATTATATCTAGAACGCTAAACTCAATCAATAAAGGGTTAAAAAAAAAAAAAAAAAAGGAAAAGGAACAACTCTGCTGAAATGAACCATGGAGAAAATTCCACTACTTAATAAGTGGTTTGGGGAGGCATGGTGTATTAATTTGAGAAATGTATTAGAGCAATGTGTCACAGCCTGTAACATGCTTCAGAGGAAGGACTGTGAAGAAATCAACTAGATGATCTTACCTTCTTGATGTAAGGCATGTACGCCCTGTCTGTGTTATAAGAACCATATTCATTCTCCACTTGAACAGCAATGATGGGTCCCCCATGCTTATACTGAGGAAAGAGAAAAGCAGAAGCTAAGTGAGTAGTACTAAGTGAACACCCATAACAATTTACTAGTACGCAGTACACAGAGAACAAGAGTCTCAGTAGGCTTTGGGTGTGCCTGAGAGTGACGTCATCAGACACTGAAGCGAGGAACATCAGCCCATGTGCTCCCATGGAAACATCAAACAACCAGAGATTGACTAGAGCAGTTCTGGAAAGCAGCCTCGGACCTAACAACCAATCAAGAAACCACTGCATGTGATAGTGAGAAAACCTGTCATGTCTGTACTCAACCTTGGCCTCAACCCTTCTATGGTGTGCCTAAGAGGCAGCATCTCAAATTTCATCACTACCCCCAGCATGGAAGGATAAAATGAAACTCATTTACAATGTCTGGTCTGTCTGTACACTGCTTAGTAGAATGGCTTTTATCCTAGATGGCGTGGGACTCAGACGGGAAGTATCAGCCCAGTTTGGACCCAGGCTAGAAGCTGAAGAAGGCAGTGGTAGATGCAGCACAACGCCAACCCTGAAGAAGACTACAAATGTGTGATTGACTGACTGGAGCAATAGAATTATGGGCCAAAGAATATGACAAGCATCTAATAAGAAACTGGAATGAGACGCTTTGGTCATGGTGACTTGTAAAGGAAATCAGGGTAAGATGGGAGGCATGGATAGGACATATTTCCGGAAAGTATAAGGGATTATATATCTTCATCCTGGGCTTATTTCCCAACTTCAAAACCCTATCGATTAGTGAAGGTCTTCCCTGACCATCTGCAGAAACAGGGAAAGATGACTGTTTTTAAATGCCTACTGCTCAACCAAAAGCCATGAGGCATGCAAATAAGGAAACATGGGAGTTGGGAACATAATCTAGTGGAAGATGCTAGGTTTCCTAGCATGTGCCAGGCCCTGGGTTGTACCCTCAGAACCATAAACCAAAATGGAGGGGGAAAGGGTGGAGTTTGATTTGATGGAAAGGAGAAGGGGATGAGAGAGTTTTAGGAAGGCTTTGGTCAAAGAACACATATATACATATATGCACAACCAACATATATTTCATATATGAAACTGTAAAAGATAGATAAATAAAAACATCTTCAGAAAAATCTAAAAAAGGCGAGCATGCACACACACACACACACACACACACACACACACACCACACACCTGCAGATTTACTAGACAAAGTGGACAGCAAAAGTTGAAAATGATCATTTGAAGTTATCTACCTTAAGGGGAAAAAAACAGAAAAATGAATGAAAAATGTGAATAGGGTCTAATGAACTTAGGTGACACAATTAATCAGACCAATGTGTTTATTCTTTGAAATGGAGGAGGAGGCAGAGGAAAGGAGGGAGGAGGAGAAGATGCCCGATCTGTAGATGAAGAGCTACAAGCAATTAATGACTATTGAGAGAAGGAGAGTGTATATGTGTGTGTGTGTTTATATATGTATATGTGTGTATATGTATATATATGCATACATGTGTGTGTTTATATATGTATGTGTGTATATATATGTATATATGCACATATACATACATATATATATATATATGGTCAATAATTCCGGTAGGAGAAACATGGAAGGAGTTGGAGGGGGAGGAGATAGAAATCATATAATTATAATAATTATGTATAAAATTCTCAAAAATGAACATTTAAATTAAAAAAGAAAATATATAGAAAGGGTATTTGAAGAAATAATGGCTGACTAGTCGTGGTGGCAGGTACCTGTAATCCCGGCACTTTGGGGGGGCTGAGGTGGAGAACTATGAGTTCAAGACCAGCCTGCATAAATAGTGAATTGAGGTTAGTTTGGAATGTATACACAGCAAAACCTCATCAAACCTCAAAAGCCAAAAAAAAAAAAAAAAAAAAAAAAAGGAAGGAAGGAAGGAGGAAGGAGGAAGGAGGGAAGAAGGGAAGGCCAGAAGAGGGAAGGCAAAGAAACAAGTGAGGGAGGGAGGGAGAGAAGGAGGGAGGGGCAGCAGGGGGGAGAAGAGAAATGAAAAGGAAAGGGAAAGGTGTAAAAAGGAAAGAATGGTTGAAAATTCTTCCAGTTTGAGGAAAGCCATGGAGAGGTGTGTGTGTGTGTGTGTGTGTGTGTGTGTGTGTGTGTGTGTGTGTGTGTGTGTGTGTGTACATGTATGTGTATATATATACATACACATACATACATATATATGTTGCAAAACTTCAAAAATTCCTACTAGACTATTCTAGAGAGCCACATAGTAGTGTTTTACCAAAGCAAATGGTTGAACATGAGAGAGAGAGGGCAAGGGGAGAAGTGACATATCATTTTACAAAAAGCTGTCAGTGAAACTATGAGGCAGAATCCAGCAAAAATCTGCAGGTCAAAAGACAGTGTACATTCAATACACTAAAGAAAAAAAGTTGTTAACTGGGAACTCTCTATCTAAAAAAAGAAAGAGTTTTCTAAAAATAAATGAAGACAAAGGAAAGATGAAGGAGTCGATTCCATCGCACTTAGTGTGCAGTTAGTTCCTCAAGTTGAAATGAAGGCTGTTAGACAGTAACCTGAGGCTATATAGAGTAGTGCTCCCCAGAAAAGGCAAACGTAATATAAACAACCAACCAACTCTGTACCCTGAAATAGCTCAGCACATACTTTTCTCTTGGGCAAGATAGACCATTTTCCAGAACAGACCATATGTTAGACCACAAAGCAAGTTTTAATTAATTTTAAAATACTGAAGTCAAACAAAGTATTTATTCTAATTACAATAGAATGAAATAGAAATTAACAGTCAAAGAAAACTGGAAAGTTCACAACTATATAAAAAATTTAACAATAAACTCTTAAAAACCAATGGATAATGAAGAAATCACCATGGATAATAGCAAAACACTTCAGATAAATGAAAATGAAAGCTCAAAGCAAAAAAACTGATTTAAATACAGGAAATTTACAGCTGTGGACATTTAAAAGATGAAACATCTCAAATTAACCATCTAATTTCATATCTTAAGAAATTAGGGAACATTCCATTGTATACTTCCAGCATGGGGCATGACTAAAGTGAAGACAGAGGCTCCTGGCTGCCCAAGGTGCTTAGGGTAAGTGAGTGCTCAGCCCTCAATGGGACATTACAGCACTTCCTCTAAGGTGGGGGGGGAGGGAAGGGGGGCGGTGAGGCGCACATCATAGAGGAGAGGGCAGAAAGCTTAGAAGAGCCAGAAGACAGGGAGACAGGGAGACAGCGAGAAAGGCTTTGAAATGCTATCTTTAGGGCATGGGACAACCATTGCAAAGCTAATCCTATAACAGTTACAGCGGCCTACACTGGAGACACCCAAGATGGGCCATCACAGGCAATCATTGGTAAAGAAGGGATCACAGGGGCCACCCCTCCCTGCCTAACTATAAGCAAATGACAGATTCTAGAGAGAGACAATCATTATTTTCAGTTGGCCACCAAGTTCCTATGCACAGTCCCAAACACAGGGTTACACAGACAATCCTGGTTAAAATCAGTGTATAACAAAACAGGACAAAGTGAAAAGGCCTAAGTGTAGGAAGGGGGCCGGGAGGGCGGAGGAGGTGTGAGTGTGAGACAAGAGACAGCGAGGTATGCAAGCAAAGACAACATACTACATACACACATGGAATTGCCTAAAAACAAATTTAATCGAGTCACTAAAAAAAAAAAAAAATAGAAAAGGAGAAACAAAGGTCTCAGAAGGAATGAAGTAACAGGAGGTAAGCTGTAAATTTTTTAAGAGATGAGAAAAAGAAAGATAAATTACAGACCGAAGACCTGATTTTTAAAACAACTAAACTACAAACTGAAGAAAAAAAAACTTTCGCTAAGCCAAGAAAAATGGAAGACTGAACTAGAATCAGAAACTAAACGGTCCGTGACTACTAGTTTTATAGCAGTTATAAAGGAGAAGTTTGGCTGCCTCCTAAATCCTTATCTTTATACCCACAGTTCTCAGCCCTCAACAAAGAAGCATATTTTTGCAATGGGCAGTGGTGGTCAACACACAGGAAGTAAGTGACTATCGAATTCTCAGCCATAAGTGAAAATTGTCATCATCCCCCCATGCCTCAGAGAAATCCCAAAACAGAAAGCAAGAAGATAGTAAGAGCCAGAGGTTGGGGCAGTTGCTATCTAATGGAGAAGGAAGAGTCGGTTCTCTTCAGGTGTACAGTGTCCCCCATCCCAGCTGGCTGCCCATGCACTACTGGATGGCCCCAAGCCCGTACATATATGGGTAGTATTCATTGAATTGTGTTATTCCATCTTATACCCATCAGAATGGATAAGATCACAAACTCAAGTGATAGCTTATGCTGGCGAGGATGTGGAAAAGGGGGAACACTCCTTCATTGCTGGTGGGAGTGCAAACTTGTACAACCACTTTGGAAATAAATCTGATGCTTTCTCAGAAAACTGGGAATAGGGCTCAAACTAAGGCACCAGCCAAGGGCAATACAGGCAGTAAACTTTAAACCCCTACCCAGATCTAGCCAATGGACAGAACATTCTCCACAGCTGAGTGGAGAGTGGGGTATGACTTTCACATGAACTCTGGTGCCTCATATTTGACCATGTCCCCTGGAGGGGGAAACCTGGTGGCACTCAGAGGAAGGATAGCAGGTTACCAAGAAGAGACTTGATACCCTATGAGCATATACAGGGGGAGGAAATCCCCCTCAGGAACAGTCATAGGGGAGGGGAATAAGGGGAAAATGGGAGGGAGGGAAGAATGGGAGGACACAAGGGAAGGGATAACCATTGAGATGTAACAAGAATAAATTAATAAAAAATTAATTTTAAAAAGACCCACCTATTCCACTCCTTGGAATATACCCAAAAGATGTTCCACCACACAACAAGGATATATGCTCAACTATCTTCATAGCAGCCTTATTTGTAATAGCCTGAACCTAGAAACAACCTAGATGTCCCTCAGTTGAAGAATGGATAAAGGAACTGTGGTACATTTACACTATGGAATACTACTCGGCTATTAAAAACAAGGAAATCCTGAAACTTACAGGCAAATGGATGGAACTAGAAATGATCATCCTGAGTGAATTAACCCAGACCCAGAAAGATACACATGGTATATACTCACTTATAATTGGACACTAGCGCAACTGAGATGTCCCCTGAAAGTCTTCACTTAACCAGAGATTGGGATAGATACTGGGAATTCCTATTGGGACTCCAGGTGAAAGAGGTAAGGGAGAATAGGGAAATAGAAGGATCCAGAGGGTCCTAGAAACCTACCAAAAGACCATTAAGGCTGGGGATCGGGACCCAGGCGGGTCAGCTCAAACTACTACAGCCAACAAGGACAATGCATTCAGTGAACCCAGAACCCCTCTCCAGATCTAGCCAATGGACAGCACATTCTCCACAATTGTGTGGAGAGCAGGAACTGACTCAGACATAAACTCTGGTGCCCCCTATTTGACCACTTCCCCTTGGTGGAGAGACCAGGTGATGCTCAGAAGAAGAGTAAGCAGGCTACCAGGAAGAGACCTGATAGGCTGTGATCTTATAGTGGGGGACAAAATCCCCTTCTGTCACAGACCTAGGGGAGGGGAATAGGCTGAAAAAGGGGGGGAGGGGGAACGGGAAAATACAAGTGAGGGGATAACAATTGAGATGTAATCTGAATAAACTACTTAAAAAAGAGAGGGGAGGAGAGGCAATTGAGAACAGGATAGGGCATGGGGTATGGCCACACGGGAGGTACAGAAGAAGTTGAAATAGGGAATGCAACTGCATAGCATCAAAATTAAATAGCATTCATATGAAATACAAGTATTGTATTTTTAAAGAGAAATTTAAAGAACACTATACAAATTAAGTAACCTAAATGAAATCCATGAATTCCTAGAAATATAGTAAATCTATATTTCTATAGAAATATAGAAAAGATGCAAACACAGCTGTACTGGCAAGGAGTTTGGATCAGTAATCAAGAAAAGTCCAGAACCATGGGCTTCATTGATGAATTTTATTTTTGCTTTTCTTTTAGTTTTTTTTTTTTTTTAACAAATTCTGACTGTATAACACAGGCTGTCCAGGACCTAGCTATAGTCCAAACTGACCTTCAACTTACTCTGTAGCCCAGGATGTCCTTGAAGTCTCAATCTTCCTGTTTCTGTCTCCCTAGCATTAAGATTATACTTAGTGTCTCTATTAACTGAAAGAAGAATTAACACCAACTGAAGTTCAGAAATACTTCCTATGTTATCCTGTGGGCCACGCTGCAAACTAATTTTGATTCTAAGGGATTACACACCAAGATTTAATTGGATTCAAGTCTGAGGTGTAAGGGTGAGTCTATATACAAAAAACAATGTAAACTATATTCTGAAAATTAAGGAAAAATTCACACAATTTCCATTTTATACAGAAAAAGCACTTGACATAATTCAATAGACTTGAAGAATAAAAACATTGAACAAACTAAGAACATAAGAAAACTACCTCAGCATAATCAAGCTACGTATGAGAAGCCCACGGCAACACCACACTCAGTGGTGGAAGGCTGGAACCTTTTCCTCAGCCCAAGACAAAGACTCACTCACTGATCCTGCTCAACACAGCTCCAGCCCTAGCTAAACATTAGTCAAGAGAAAGAAAGCTCGCACAGATGTTAAACATTAAATCATTGCTTCTTGTACACACATGAACTTAATGCAGAAAATCATCAACAACAATAGACACACAACAGTCTGCTACAGTTTATGAACCGACTCAGAGAGCTTACATGGCCCAAAATCAACAATCAAAAATAAAGTCAGTTCTATTCCTATAGACAACCAGTGAGCAAGTCCAAATAGCATCAAAGAGAATAAAATAAGAATAAATATAACTAAGGAAGCGAAAAACTACAAATTGATACTTAAAGAAAGTAAAGAAGATACCAATAAAGAAAGAGACTGTGTCCGTGGGTTGGAAGAGCCACCGCTGTTAAGTCAGTGCTGTCCAGTGATTTACAGATGCCACGCAGTCCCTATCACCACCCAGAGTTGTTGCTGAAATAAAAACAGATATTCTAGAATTCATCTGAACTCCAAACGGAGCTAAGAGCCAGACAACGCACAAAGGTAATAAACAGAGACCTCACACTTCTGACTTCACAACTTACTACAAAGGTAGTTATCAAAGCAACGGGATACTGGCATGATGGCATTGTCTACTGAAATTACTTTTTAATATTTATTGACTTTTAAAGTGTTCTTCATTCAATATATTTTGATCATATTCTCTCCCCTCTCCCAACTCCCCATAGCTCTTTCCTA
>OU015749.1:84985616-85015213 GCA_907169655.1 Acomys percivali
GTGTGTGTGTGTGTGTGTGTGTGTGTGTATTCCTACAGGGGCCTGATGCAACTCATCCTACCAGTGACAAATGAAAAAACACAGTATTGACTGTAGCTATGGAGGGCTTCTGACATAGAACCAGACTACAGTGGAAAGCAGACCATGAGGTAAGCGCTATGAGGACTTCTCATAGGCTACACCCTGTGAAGGAGCAGGGTGAAGGCTGAAGCTTCCAGGTATACTTAAGTGGATCATGAGGTCAGGGAGCATAGGACAGACTCCAGCAGGCAGTGTGTCCCTAGGCATGATAAGATGAGCTACTGTGTGGGAGCAGGTGACAGATCACTACCTCTTTCACCTTGCATAGGCCCATGAATGGATTTTAACTGTCAATGTCAAAAAACTGTCAATTTGTAGGATGCTGGGATCAGGATGGGGGGGCTTGGGGGGGAACAGATCCTGACACCTCCTTGAGCAAGTTCTTCGA
This sequence comes from Acomys percivali, assembly GCA_907169655.1. Classification (NCBI taxonomy): domain Eukaryota; kingdom Metazoa; phylum Chordata; class Mammalia; order Rodentia; family Muridae; genus Acomys; species Acomys percivali. The sequence continues at coordinate 84,986,086 of OU015749.1, forward strand.
ATGATATATGCAAATCAAAACAATGTTAGAGTACCTCTCACCATGCCAGCGGGGCCTCTGTAAACCCTGCAAACACTGATCAGTACCAGGCTTTCAGTGGGGCTAGGACGCTTCACCACAGACACAGTCACCTCCTTCAAGTATCCGTCTGACCAGACATAGATGGTTCAGTATCTCCCAAGAGTGCATACAACATAGACATTACCAGGAACAGCTGAACTCAATGATCAGAGGCAAAGCCTAGGTAATACGTCCCCTGTAGTAGGCCGGGCACCTACAGCAGTAGTCTAGAATAACAGTCCTTCCATTCCAAGAACTTGCTGATCCTAAGGGCTAATTACTTTGGTAATGTACATAATATGCTGTCTGAGATAAGAGCCTACAGGTTCCATTTCCAGATGCACCATGAGCTAGCTGGGGCCTCCTGAACCAGAGATACAACTGAATTTAGTTCAGGGCCTCAGAGAATACCCACTACCTCATTCATCCCAGTAGCCAAGCCAGAGGCCACAATTTTACATAGTACGTACATTAAATGCCCAAAGACCTCATTACACACACATAGAAATTTCCTCCCATCGGCTCCCATGTGGCTCAGCGTATTGGATATATGCCCCTTAGTTGAAGCCCAATGCTCTTTACTGAAAGAGCCATTAAGCACTCCCAGAGGCCAGTATGTGCTTTCTACAGAGACACAAGGCACTACTGCAATCCTACTGTCTCTACTTTTCCCTTTGAAAAGAAACCAGACTGTTTCCCAGGCTATAGATGTCTATCCTCTTGGCCCAGAGATGGCATCGGGCTACAGAGGGCAAGATTTTCTAGGTACTATAGGAAATATATACATGAAGAAGTGTGTGGCAGACCTAGACCTTGAGACCAAGTGGTGAAATAACAAAACCCATTCAGCAATTCACCGCCTGACAAAAGCTACAACTACAACGGTCTTCAATTGTAGTATACTTTTACTGGGACAAAAAAAAAAAAAATCCATTGATCGCCTCATAAGCCATAATTTAGTATATCTCACCCTAGAGAAAAGTGGAAACTCTGATAACTCAGAAAGATTCTTGTTCTTTAATAATAAGCCTATGGGGATATTCTGGGAGTATAAATAGAATTACCTACTGATGCAGGAAGCAGTACAGCTGTGCTAAGTGTTTAAAGTCTATTTCTCGAGATTATGTCACAAAGGTATATAATAGACACAGTCATTTTTATAAAACCTCAGGAACCTATGTTGTCCTACACACAAACTAAAAAGAACTGTCTCCCTTAGCGTAGGAAGCTGAGGTCAAAATGTCCTTTACATGACCGAGGAGAAATGAAATATGCTGTTTTGGAAGAATCTGCCAAGATTTAAAATGAATATCTGTTATGGTCAGCAACTCTACCTTTAGCAATCCCCCCATTGTCTATCCATTGCCACTGTTTACTTCAGTAGCTAAAAGACTAAAAACAATCAATGCCCATCAACTGAGGAATGCTTAAATAAATCATGTATCTAATGGACCAGTGGGAAAACAACACAGCTATCCTTCCACGTATGCATGCAATACATCGAAAAGAACTCTCACCGCTAACTGTCTGAGGCGGGAAGGAAAGGAAGGCTAGGATATAGGAGCTTCTTCTCACTAATTCTCCCTTTATCCTCTGAAGGTTTCTTTATTACCTACTCACGAATTAAACATTTAAAAAACATTTTTTTCTCGAAGTGAGAAACACCTAGTATTATATGCTGACTATCACCAAAGGAGCCATGAATAGCAGTGGCATCGTCTCCTTCCAGCAAAGGAACAGCAGTCTGAAAGTGTTTGCTTCCTCACCCTGAGCCTTGAAGACACCGCTGCCCTGTCATCCCAGGAGCATCCCACACAATGGGAACTCTTTTTTTTTTTTTTTTTTCAACATAGGCTTTAATACTTACAGCAATAGATTTAAGCAAACTGTGAGGCTGGGTGGAGTAGAAAACATCCACAAAAGGGCTTTGCCCCTGCTGGAAGTAGCAACTTAGGAAGGTCAAACTGCCATTTTAGCAAAGACTACTCGCAGGTGTTTTCATTGCTACTTATTTGACCCAAGGTGGGAAGAGCCCTTCCCCAGCCTTATGACACACCTGACGTCCATGCTAGGCAGTTCTTTGCTCCCATCAAAAATGTCAAAATTCTAAGAGAATGTTGGTCTCCTTCAGCAATTGCCTACCACAGCTCCATAAAAATCCCAGTGCCAACTCCATCCTACCAGCACAGGGTAAGTCAGATATCTTACCTTGCCTGAACTGTGAGCCACTTCCCAGGTAGCTTTGCTTCCCACCTGTCTGAGACAGGTGACTTCCGGCCCAGAGACCCTCCCCAGATTCTAAAAACTTTACCACCAAAAGATGAAAGAGACAGCACCCAAGGCTTTTGGACACTCCAGGGCCTGTGACTCAGGCCTCAAACAGAGTGGAGTCCTAAAATACATAAAGCTCATAAACTCAGTAGCTTCACAAACGCTCAGGAAGAGAGACACTATTTGTCCACACATCACCTTTGGGAAGCATGTGGATTTAAGTTTTTAAAAAAAATGCAACCATCATAGGTAAGCTAGTCACTTTTACCAAGGAATAGCTTGAGAGAAAGACACTGGGGCCTAGAATCCAGATGCTGGTGGGACAGAACAGTGAGTAAGAAAGATCTCAACGAAGAAGTGAACACATCCTTTAGAAACAGGAGACTCTCTCTCTCCCCCCCTTACCCCCCCCCACCGCCCCACCCCTTGGCCAGATAAAATCTAGGCCTAAGAAATGCAGAGCTGACTGAACTATTGCTCAATGAAGTGTATAGAGAGGAAAAGGTCACGCAAAGACCATGCCTAGATTGTATCAAATGGGCTTCCTTGTGCTAGTTGAGTGGAAGGACAGAGGGATAAGAGAACAGCCAACTCAAAGCCATGGATGGGTCACACTGACAGCACAGGCCACCACTCTCAAGATGGGTGAAAAGAAGCCAAATGTAGTACACATGTCAAATAACACACAGGGCCACAGACAACCCACCAGTGGTTACTGGGTCCTACCGAGGAAGAAAAAGTGGGAGGGAAGGGTGTTAATGGGGTACAAAAAATTTCAGGGAGACAGAAGATGGCTACTTCCACTACTTTTAATCTTGGTGGTATTTTCCCACATTACTTATATCAAAGCCGATTGATCGACTATGTATACTTCATGGTATATAACAATTACACTTCTATATATAAAGAAAACTTTTAGTCGGGCATGGTGGCACATGCCTTTAATCCCAGTACTCCGGAGGCAGAGGCAGGCGGATCGCTGTGAGTTCGAGGCCAGCCTGATCTACAAAGCAAGTCCAGAACAGCCAAGGCTACACAGAGAAACTCCATCTCAAAAAACCAGAAAAAGAAAGAAAGAAAGAAAGAAAGAAAGAAAGAAAGAAAGAAAGGAAGGAAGGAGGAAAAGAAAACATATTATTTGAAGAAAAAATTTTTGAATGAAATCTTTCCCCAAAGTCATTTTTAGCCCTCCTATTTCTAAGAAAGGTTATAATCAAACAACTATAATTGACTGTGAATCAACCCAAGGAAAAGTCTATGGGGTAAAATGCAATGTTTTTAAGCCAAACAAACATCTTACCCCCAGCAACCTCCAAATACCTGCTGCCAGGATCTGAGAAAAGAGCAGGTCCTCAGAGCTGGGCTCCAGAGCACTATGAGCAGAGCAGCCAGTTTCCATGTGACCTATATCCCATTAGCCACACCAACATTCCCCACCAACAGCTGGGGCAGGCCCCCACCACCCACTCAGTTAATGACCTAGTCAAAGCTGGGGTGAGCCAGGAAGAGGGAGCCAGTTTGTTTTCCTTTGCTCCATAGCTATTAAAGTAGTCACTGGTGTCCAGCACAAGTTTGACAGAAAGAACTGAGCAGGAGTCACCTATGGGGACACAGTCAAAATGACACCAAAGAGACTTATGTTCCGGAGGGATCCCAAAAGATGGCGTGACATTGGGGCGGAACCTCTCTAGCCTTCCCTACCTGCTGAAAAGGAAGGGGTCGTGAGGCAAATTAGCACTTCAGCCTGTTTTCAGGCTTGAGTCACAGCTAGCTACGGGTCCTCTGCTGCTTCTCCTGAGCCACTCTACAGCCCCAGCCTGATTGCTGCTGCGGCCACCTTGCCTGGGTGGGGACCAAGTTAGTCACCTATGAGACAGTCAGGCAGCTTCCTCACAGTCCAAGTCACTTGCCTGACACCTCATCAGTGTCCTGCCAGGTGACAAACACCCTGCCTCCTTCCCATACATTTTCCTGGGGACTGGTAAAAAAATGCTACCTGACCTGGCTCAACCCTTCAAGAGTTGCCCTCACAGTCACCTGTCTCGGTAACCTGCAGGCACAGGTGTACTGATGATCAAAAACAAATACATCTCTGGAGTCTGAGGTCCAAGATCCCCTGCTCTACGCAAGAGCTCCTGTTACCTCAGCCCCAGGGATGCCTCCGAGTTACATCAACCTTGCGCCTGGGGAAAGCCCAGCATTTAACAGAAGCCAAGACCAAACTTCAAAGAAAAAGACGTTAGAATAGATAAGGTGGGGAAAGTGGAACAAAATAAGGAAATAAAATGAATTTCCTGGGCCCCAGAATGAGAAAACATCCATTTTCTTCACCCACACAATATAGTGGCATCCTCTCAGAAACAGAGGTGTAAGTCTTGAAAAGGTGTCAATTTAAAGTTTCCAAATGTGTTCTCGTGGAAGCAAAACGCACTCGGAACTTTAAAAAAAAAGTCCTAATCTTCCAGAAGAAGTTCAGGTAAGTGAGGGAAGGAATGAAAAAGGAACCAAAGATAAAACTAAAGGTGATGGCCACCACCAGTTCCCAGGGCTGCACCTTCAACCTCAATTCTGCTGTCAAAACATTACATGTTGCTGCTACGCCTCCCAGCAACACTGGAGATTTTGAATATGTAAAGTGCCGGGCATTGACCTGGAAGATCAGCAGGCCTGTAGACTCCTATAAATAGATATACTTTGGGAGACTTCTGGAGTGGATCACCAGAAAACTTATTCATGGGCAGTGAGTAAACCTTTCTTTCAAAGAACACCGCCGACTGCCACAAGCCAGCAGCTTATAAAAGGGGGGCTACCACAGTGAAGAGGGAACGTGGAGAGACATACTTTTAAACAGCAGCGTGGTGCAAGTACATCAGGACTGAGGGTCTGGGAAAGGTTCACGGGCAGTGTCCTTAGGATTCTAAATCCACCTTAACCGGGGCATCAGAATACTAGCTTTGCAGAATAGAGATTTCCAGCTTGGGAGGAAGTGTGGGGGACTAAATGAAGCAGAGGGGGCGTCTGAAGAGAGATGTGAAGGCCAGTTCTGTCGATCTTCCCACAAGACTGGACGTGTCTATTAACAAGCAGAGTCCAGCACCAAGTGTGGAACACTAGGAAAGTCAACGCACCGACCCCTTGGGACTGACAGGGCAGCGCCTACCTGGTGTTACCCAGAGGCGGGGTAAGAGTGACTGGAGGTTCAAAAGGACTCCGGGCTGTTGGAGCGCTCTAAGAGGAGATTAGAGTCGCGGTTGCGGCAGACTAGAACCTGAGTTGTTGGGCTGAGACCAGAGGAGTCCTGCAGGTGCTGGGCGGGGCTCTCTCTCTCTCTCTCTCTCTCTCTCTCTCACCTGCGAAGCACCAGGAAGCTCAAGACCAGCAGCAGCAGGAGTCCGAGTGTGCGGCCGGGCCTCCGCCGCAGGCTCCACTTGGGCATCGCGCGAGCGAGCGCCGCTGGTACACAACCGGGTTCTCACTCCTGCAGCAGCACACTCTCAGCGGCGCGCCAAAGCCATCGCCCGGTGGGGCGGGGCCACACACTGGTCGCCTAGGCAACCGTGCTACGGCCAGCCCCTCACGCTGCCGCCCATTGGCTGAGGTTTGGGGCCCCGCCTCCGCGTCCAGGCTTTGCGCAGGCAAGGGACCCCAGCGGGGACTAGGGCGGATAGGGGCGGGGCGGGGCGGAGACAAGGCGGTCTCAGCCTGTGCTCAAACCTGTCTGAGTGCCTCAAAGTTGCCTGCCTGTTTAGGCTGTAATCAAGTATCTAAGAGTTACCAACTTCCCCTGAGTGAGTCTATGTCTCACTCTGAGTCCCAGAGGCATTTAAGTTTACTTTTTTTTTTTTTTTTTGTATATGAAGTGCAGACAGGTGTAGAACTATTGGGCCTGTGTTGCTGCGTCTTCGAATGCTTAAACTATGGGAGAAAGTGCTACACTATGAAGCAAGGATTAACTAAGTGTGCATGACAGGAGGGTGGAAAAAAGATCTTTTAAAACAACTCAAAGTTTGAAAGAGAAAAAACGATTTTGAAGTAATAACTCACGTTAAAAGCCCGGATATTGTAGATCTCCTTAAGACATTTGATGGCTGAATGTAGCTCAAAGTTTCAGTAGCATTAAATGAAGACCAAAATATTCTGCTCTTGGTTCCACAGATCTGGTTCAGGCCCTGACAAATTCAACTTTTATTTTTAAAAGAGTCATACATAACCGTTTACGTTTGAGCTGGAGAGATGGCTCAGCTGTTAAGAGCACACGACCTGAGCTTATTTCCTAGTGTTCACATTGGTGGCTCACAACAACCTGTAATTCCAGCTCCAGCAACTTCAGCACTATTCTCTGGACCCCACTGGCACCAGCAATCACACACACACACACTACACATAATTAAAAATAAAACAAATTAATTATTACATTTTAGGAAAGTCTGACTATCATACTATCATTACTCTGCCACAGAATCATGTCCGAGCTACCTTATATGATATTATGGGTGACATTTATTCCAGGATAAGACAACTTTTCAGAGTGTCGGTTTGTGAAGTATCGCTCCAGTTGCAGGTCTGAATTTTGTACTCCATACATAAAGCTGAAAAAAAAAGAAATTTCAATTCCAAGAACAAAGACAAAAGGATTGGAAGGAAGGGTCCTTTTTTCTCGCATAACTAAATACTTGGTAAAGTAGTGAGTTGGAGAGAGGGGAGGCTAAGCAAACAAGTGAACAGGAGGAGAGGACCGCCTGCCTGAATAAGAAAGCATGAGCTGGCGCTTTGCTTAACACCTTCTCACTGTAGGTACAGGCTTTATAGTCACAGAGGGAAGTTGGGCCCTCTAAAATCAGCAAACTGGTCTCCCAAAATCTGAACATTTTCTCCGTTGCTGAGGCAAAAGATAGCTTAGTTGTTGCTAAGGCTAGGATGAAAACTTTGGGGATTAGCTTGGGTTAAAAATTAGTTATCAGTTACCTGGACAAAACATCAGAAGTTGGCCCACATATTACTCAGCTAGTGTAAGCAACGTCCAGCTACAGTGGCAAGTGTCAGGGCTCTTTAGGAAATTAAAAATATGGAGCAATTTCTGGAAATAAGTGAGGACCAGGTCAATCATAGACAAAGACAAAATAGAAAAATCCTAAAATGAAATTTTTAGTCTTTGAAAAAGAAAAGAATTAAGTTAAAGGCAGAAAACCCTCTAAAGTCCAAATAATGTGGTAGTAGTTAGGGCTGGAAGGAATCCGTTCACACAGGGGAATACCCAGAACTTTGTCTGTGACCTTCACAGTCCAAAACCTTCATTCACAACCTCAGCCTTTGAAAGGCTGGGGACCTTGATCTAACTCAATACCATCATATTCATTAATAATAATAATAATAATAATAATAATAATAATGATAATGATAATAATAATAAATACCAACAAGGGCTGGGGAAAGCATATGAAGCCACAGCCCTATCTACACAAAGAACTACAAGCAACTAAGGAATGCTGAGAGTGTAAGAAATAGTCTTATCCAGGGATGAGCAAGCCAATTGGTTATCCAATATGAAAGTCAGGCCTGAAAACACATTCAAACAAATATATTTTATACACTATACATTATACAGACTGAGCAAGGGGTGTGTGTGTGTGTGTGTGTGTGTGTGTGAACAAAGAAAAGAGAGGCCATAATTCTGAAAAGGAACAAGACAAGAAGGGGTATACAGGAGGGTTTGGAGTGAGGAAAACAAAATGGGAAATGATGTAATTAATTTAAAAAGAATCAGAAAAAAATAAACAAATAACAAGTTGGACTTTTTAAAAAATAACTACTTGTTAAACGCTGCGTACTGTTTCAGATGTTTTCAGGTGCTTTGGATCTATCAGTAGACACAACAGGCAATGATCCTGTCCCTTTAAAACTCAACATTCTGGCTGGGAAAGAAAACTGACAAAAATTAGCATAGTAAAACAATATATTGTAGAATATGTTCAAAGATAATAAACATCAAAGCAAAATAAAAGCAGATAAGGACAAGAGGGTTAAGGGTGGGTTCTAGGGGGCTGCAGAGAAGAAAGAGTCCCTGGAAAGAAATGTTAACGGAGCAAAGACCTGCAGGTAAGAGTGGCTATTAGTGGAGGGTAGCTGCCCAAGCCAAGAACGCACCCAGTGCCTGGGCACTGAGGCAAGACCAGGGCCAGCTGTTCCCATTCAAAGAAAGTCAAGGAAGCCAGTAAGAAAGGAGAAGGATGACGTCAAAAGGCAGGAAATGAGGTCAGAGGAAGGCAGAGGCCAGGCTATGGAAGGCCTAAGGATGGGGCCTTGGATCTCAGTGAAGTGGCAGTCTCTTCGAGTTTGGACATGACACTGATTATGATTTAGGAATCTCAGGAGCAGGAAAGACTAGGGGAAAATAGATAACAGAACACTGCAATGACCTGTGCTGCTGAACTTTCTGTTACTATCACAGAACATCTTAGATCAATAATTTATAAGACTGAACTCTAGTTCTCTGGAGAAGCCACATCCATATTCAAGAACCATGGACTACCAGGACCTTGACTGAGCAGAACAACGTGACTGTGGAGTCACAGGACGTTACACATGAAAAGTTATCTTGGGTTATGCTTTACCAGCCATTTTTTTTTATCAACTTGCCTGTCTGACATAATACCTTCTGATCATGAGTTCAGTGTAAGTTCATGGAAACTGGTGTGATGCCTGTCAGTTGTCTAATCTCCATTAACCCAAAAGCTAAGAAAACACTGACATCACAGTCCTCAGTCTAAGTCCTTTGCAAAGCCCATCATAGTTCACCTACTTGATATGAACATCCCATCCTGAGAACTGATGCTGATGCAGAGGAGGAAGATGACAATGGCAGTGATGAGACATGCTGGACCACTGGAAATATTTGGAAAGATAAAGGGATTTCTAAATCCATGCATTATTTGTGGGATGGAAAACAAAGAGGACTCAAAAAATGTTAACACAATAAGCTGGAGAAACTGTAAGAACTGCTCGAGACAGGAAGGCTATGAGGGGAATAAATTTACTGGGGGGACATTAGGAACCAGGTTTTTGCTTACAGAGTTTGAACTGTGTGTGAGAGACACACAAGTGATGCCAAATATAAATATGAGTATTGTGTTAAATATACAAGCCTGATGTTGAGAAAGAGTCTAGGATGAAGATACCAGTTAAGGGTTTTATAGGGTAATGCTTTGGATGAGCTCACCAATGAACTAAGCACGACAGATAGAGAAGAGAAAGTGCAAACTCTGGTACACCTAATGAGGACAGAAGAGGAACTCATGGGGCAGAACCAGCAGCCCCTGGAAACAGAGAGAAGTCAGAATGTGGGGTATGTTAAAGTTATTTTTACATACTGTGTTTGGTTCTCAATTTCTCTCTGAACCTGGCTAACACACAAATAATTGAGACTCTATTATATCATTTAAACAAGCTTCACCTGAATTGAGCAGTTATTACTCTATTCTTGACCATCTAAGCTAATTTGGCTTCCTCCCAACATGCACCCCAGCAATGCTTGCAGTTTGTAGCTTTCATGTTCCGGGTCCCTCTGATCATCTGGGACCTCTCCCGTGGCAGAATCCCCTGGCTGAATCCCCCACTTCCTCCTTTGACAGGGAATCCAACCCTCTTCTCTCCCCCTGCTTAGCCAATTGTCAAAAGACAATTAGGGAGCAATGTGTATAAAACATCAAGACAGGAGATTTTCAGAGCAAGGACTACAACCAGATATGAGGGGTACAGAAATCAGCATTTGAATTACACAATACCCTTATGCACATCACAGACTGAATAAGGAATAAATAGTATCTAAATATGTAGGAAGTGCAGGCAATCAGCTTCTGAAAGTACAGATGTGACAAAGATATTTGGCTGCTGGGACAGTCCTCCAAAATTTTCTATAATGTTGGAGCATCATCCTTAGCCTTCTGGCTCAGAATATCTGATAGACATTTTTGTGAAACAGGAATTATAAAGGACTTGCCTACTTTGTCCTTGAAAAGCTTGGCAATCAACTTTTTTACTTAATCCATTTTGCCCAGTTTGGACAGTATTCTGTCTGGAATGGATACAGGCTAGTTATTTTCTTGTCCAGTTGCTAGCTTGCCACATATGAAACCTTTGATGTTCTTTGAAATAGAACAAGACCTGTCTCATTGTCAAAAATGATTTAAGGTAATAAAATCTTTCACTGTCATATTCTGTGGATCTCTGAGGTTTATGAAGACTATCTATCTATCTATCTATCTATCTATCTATCTATCTTATCTGAATTGTTTGCTTCTAGCTATTTTTATCTGTCAACCTAGAAACCATATTTTTGTAATGAACTAAAATAGTATCCAGTATGATCATGAGTTTGATTGTGTAACTACTAATATATATTTGTTAATTATCCTAAACAGTTTGTAATAGCACCTTTTAAAATGATTATAACATTTTTTAAAAAATGATTATAACTTAACACTGTAGTTTTAAGAATTACATAGGTACAATACCTAATGTTGTAGCAAAATATAATCTTAAGTCTGTTTAATATACAAACATCTATACAACTGTAATATTTTTGGTTTATTAATGTTCTTTGGTCTAAAACTAGAATCAACAATCTACCTCTTTACTTCTCATTCCTATAACCAACCCCTCTAAAACAATAACAAACATCTATCACGTATACAATGACCAAAAGCCATCCATCCCGCCATGGGAATGGGGCATAGTTTTTAAAATTGTTTTCTGTTGATTTAGGATGTAGTTTGGGAGGTGGAGGGGCAATAAAATTGGGATATTATCCAGTCTGAAGAAAGCTAGCTGTAATTTTTATTTGTCCAGTTTCTTAATGCTGAGAAAGTTCAGAGCTTAACTGGTGTCCTGACTGGAACAGTCTGTGATGCTGGATGATCTTGCTAGCCAGTTTGAAATTGTCCTGGATGCAGACTTTTGAGGATACAATTACTGAAGCCGTCTGTGAGGTTGGATTACCTCGGCTACTTGTCTTGTCTTTTTTTTTTTTTTTTTTTTTGTGTGTGTGTGTGTCTGGTACCCTTGCTCTGCAAAATATTAAACTTTCAAATGTATTATACATTCTGTATTAATATATGTATGGGCTGTGCACTGAGCACAGTTCAGTTAAAGATAATTCTCTGTAAAGTAAAATTTTATCTATGCCATTTAAAAGAATGGCATGATAAGTTTTGAGGATATTGCAGCCACAGATTTATTGGCCATGCATAGTTCAAGTCCTGAATGGAGATATTTTTATGTCTCAGTCAGTCTTGGAGCTGTTCCCATGTGGATGAATCAGCAAATTATGTTACCTGTCTTGTTCGGTCTTTTTTGTGTCTTTCCTTCTGTCTGTAGGCAAGATGAGGCTATAAACTGCTTTTTTGCTATTCCAGGGAACAATTGGGGAGCAGTGTCCATACAACATTGAGACAGGAGATTCTCAGAACAAGGATTACAACCAGATTGGGGGGGCATGTGTATGCAGAAATCAGCATTTTAATTACACAAAAATCTTATACCTACAAGGGTGTCCTCAAAGTCATGAAGACAAAGTGTCCCAGGCGGAGGTAGTGATGAACTAGGGTGATGCAGCTGTTGAGAATGGACCAAGGTATGTGGAATGCATCAGATATTGGTGAGCTGAACCAATCTATACTAATCTGAGATTCACAGTGAGCTCAAGTGTTGGAGGAGGTCTGATGTATTTTGATGCTAATTAATAAAAAAGCCACCCCACCTGTACAGGGCAGATGAGATAGATGTGGTTAAGGTTCCTGGGCTTGTGCAGCTCAGAATAAAAACATGTAAAGAGTTTGGGTATGTAATGTTACTGGTAGAGCATTTGCCTAGAAAGGGCCTAAGGTTGATCCTCCGTGCGACACACACATAACAAAAACAAAAATGAACAAGGAACTTAAAATGATGTGACAGTGTTAGTTGACAGACTCTAAAATCACCTAGTAAACAAGTTTCCAGGCACCACTGTGAGGGAGTACCTTAATTAGTGTGACCTCTGCATGTGCCAGTAAGGGGTTGTCTTTGTTAGGGTAATTGAGTTGGGAAGCTCCACTCCAAAAGCAGAAGGCACCACTCCTGTGGCTAGAGTCCAAGACTGGGTAAAAAAGAGAAAAGGTCTGAGTGCAGCATTCGTCCCCCTCTACTTCCTGACTGCAGATGTCATATGACCAGATATCTCAAGTTCCTACTCCCTTGACTTCACTGACATGATGGATGGACTATGGCTCACCATTTCTCCCGCAAGTTGCTTTTGTGAGAGTATTTTATCACAGCAACAGGAAAGTAATAAAGGCAGATGGCAAACACAGATGAATTGTTTGAGGGTCTATGCCAGAAAGAGGATCAAATAAATGCCATGGTAGATGAGGTTGGAGGAGGGAAGTGACTCAAGAACTCCGCCCTATGGTGATTTCTCTTTATGGGGAAGAAGAAGACCAATCATGTATGCTGTCAGTGACCTTGCTCAGGAGACAATAAAAATCAGTGAGGGAGGACAGAGAACAGAGACATGATTATACTTTTGAGAAGTTGAGTTGGAGGGACCTGGTTACCAACCAAAGGCAGAGTCTTTCAAGGAAGTACACAGGATGATTTAGGATATCACTGCATCTGAGTGATAGAGAGATGCTAGGTTACTTGAAATGCACAATGTAACCTGGTTACAGCTAGGAACTAGGCATATCATTGGAAATTGTTGCTAATATATGAACATTCACTTTCAAACAGAGGGGTGCATGGGAGCTAAAAAAAAAAGTGAAATACACAGGTTTATTGGGAGGCCAGGGTAAAATCAAACAATGGTTTTGGTTTTTATGAAAACTATTAATGCAATTCCCAGAACAACTATTATTAAGAGCATTCTCATAGGAAGCACAAAGGAAAACAGATGGGCTGTTGTAGTTTAAATATGAAATGTTCAACATAGGCTCATATCTGAACACTTGATCCCAAGCTAATAGCACAATCTAAGAAGGTTTTGGGATCTTTAAGAAGGTACAGCCTTTCTGGAGAAAGTGAGTAATGAGTAACTGGGGGCAGGACTTGATGGTGGTTTGGTTTGCTTGGGCTAGGTTGGGTTGGGCTGGGTTGATTTGCTTTGGTTTAGTTTGATGCAGGATCTCACTTCATAGCCCTAGCTGGTCTGGAACTTATTATGTAGACCGGGCTGGACTTGAATTTACAGAAAAAAAAAAACCTGTCTCTGCCTCTAGAGTGCTGGAATTAAAGACGTCTTCCACCATACCCAGCAAGCCTTGAAGTTTTATGGCCCTACTTCTTGTTCATGTCAGGTTTTTAAATATGGCTGCAGTGTGACCAGCCAGCCTCTTGCCTCTGCCGTGACTTCCCTGCCTGCTGCCATGTCTTTCTTGCCATAATAGATTTTATCCATTTGCTATATGGACGGTCCCAATGCTCATTTCCCAGAGTGATGATAATGGGAGAAACTACGACCGCTAAGACATAGGACCTAGTGGAATGTCCTTGGGTCTTTGGGGGAATATGTCATAGTAGGACCAACCTCAAGAGAAGGCTATTCAACCAGCCTGGAGCCGGGCATAGTGGCACATACCTTAAATCCCAGCACTTGGGAGGCAGAGGCAGGCGGATTGCTGTGAGGTCAAGGCCAGCCTGGTCTACAAAGTGAGTCCAGGACAGCCAAGGCTAACAGACAGACCCTGTCTCAAAAAACAAAAAACAAAAAACAAAAAAAACCAAAAAAAAAGTTAAAAAAAAAAACCCAGTCTAGCCTTTATCTTTGCTCCATTCTGGGATACAACCCCACACCTACTGCTAGTATACTTCGGGCATTGACACCCATGCCAAAGGTTGGCTGCAGAGCCTAAGCTAAGGCCCCATGAACCCCATGACTGCACGCTCAATAAACCCATTCTTTATAAAGCTAGCCACTTCCAACATTGCACAGTAGTGACAGAAATCCAACTAATGCACTGTTCATGGTGCTGAGCAGAACCTCACAGACTAAGTTTCACTCTATTCATGAGACTTCAAGAAAGACTTTTTGTTTTGTTCTGTTTTGTTTTGTTTTGTTTTGTTGAGACAGAGTTTTGAAAAAGATGAAGGCATTAGCCAGAGATAAAAAATGCCCTTATTTCCATGTCAGTGAAAAATAATTTCCTATAACTTTTAGTTTGTGAAACCTAAGCTGAAAAAAAGTTTATCAGAGAAATCCCTTATTCTGTTTCCAATAGATGTTTGTTCCTCAAAGACTTTAAAACTTAAGTAACTTCTGTAAAATATACGATTAAAGTCTTTCTCCCTTGGGTTTTAGCCATAATTCACTATGCATCTATTTTATATAAGGTGTGTAGACATGCAGAAAGAAGGCTGTCCTGAAGGGTAGCGGAATGTGGACTAGTGATGAGTTGGGAAAACTTCTTCTTCATTTTGTTATTGTCGTGAGGGTTTTTTTCCATCTAGAATCAGGAACTAACTTTTTCATATGTTGTTCACTTTTCTGAAGCAGGATCTTTCTATGTAGACATGGCTGGCCTAGGACTTGTGATTCCCAGTCTCTTCCTCCTATGGACTAAATAGACTGGGTTGACAGGGATAAGCTACCAAATCTAGCAGGAAACTAAGAAATAATAATAAAATAACAACTTAGGAAATAAAGTTATCATGTATTTGCAGCTGGCAAAGATCGAGCATGGCTAAGGTCATAAGTACTTAACGACTTACAGATGTAGGTGTTTTATTCAGAATCTTCAACTCCATAGTGCAAGTTTAAGGTAAATAATATGTATACCATTCTTTCCTATCTTTCACTTTTTGATGTTTTAAATGTCACATAACAACTGATGCTTGTTTTTTTTTAAATTGGATAAATATATTTATTGAGATAGTAACAGAACATGGCCTTTGTGAGATCAAGTCCTAGATACTCAGAAGACCTTTATTTTTATTTATTTTTTTTATAGTTTCAAAAACTATTTTTTTATTTATTTATTTTTAATTAATTTATTCTTGTTACATCTCTATGGTTATCCCATCCCTTGTATCCTCCCATTCTCCCCTCCCTCCCATTTTCCCCTTATTCCCCTCCCCTATGACTGTTCCTCAGAGGGATTACCTCCCTCTGTATATGCTCATAGGGTATCAAGTCTCTTCTCAGTGACCTGCTGTCCTTCCGATGATCATAATGAGTGAGTTAACCCAGAAGCAGAAAGACTCAAATGGTATATACTCACTTATATCTGCATACTAGCCCAATGTGCATGTCCCATGAAAGCCTTCCCTTACCAGGAAACTGGGACCGAGGGGAGGACATCCTATTGGGACTCTAGATGAGAGAACAATGGGAGAATAGCAATGTAGAAGGATCCAGTGGGTCCTAGAAACCTACAAATAGAACATTATGATAGGCAGATTTGGGTCATGGGGTCCCGCTCAAACTAAGGCCCTAGCCAAGGACAATACAGGTGGTAAAATTTAAACCCCTACCCTGATCTAGCCCATGATGCTTGTTTTTTAAAAGCATACTGCTACCCTGTATTAATGAAGCCTTCCAAACAGCAACTGATTTGCTTGAACTAAGGAAATAAGCACACAGTCTTACCTTGAGAGGAAAAGTTCCCTGTCTATGGTTCCTGAGGAAAGTAAGTCTCATTCCATGGAAATGAAACATGTCATAAACATGAAACTTTGGAGGTTCTGCCTTTAGAGGATCTCAAAACCTATTGCCATCCAACCCCTACGCTTTTAGATCAATATGTATGAAGACAATGTTTTAGGGGTAGACAAATAGAAACCACAAAGAAATAATATTTCATATCATCTAGGGGCTCAGTTGCAATCCAAAGTTAGGGATGATGATATAATTCAGTGATACAGCATGATCTGGTACTCAGATGGTAATTGCTTGCCCTTCAAGATTCTTACTGTTCTACTAGCAAATGCTCACGTATGCTAAGTGATGCTGTGTAACCTTGCCTCCAAATTATCCCTGATTGGCTAAATAAAGTTGCCTACGTACTTGGGTTGGACAGAAGAGAGGTAGGCAGAGCTGAGATTTGCTGGCTTGGAGGACAGGAGGATCATGGGAGGGAAAGAGAGGACAAAGGAGGAAGACGGGAGAAGAGAAAGGAGAAAGCAGAGTCCTGGGTTAACATAAAGAAGAACCACACGGCCAGGAGGAGCTTGCTCTGAGGATCAGAAACTGGAGAGAAGCAGCCTGGATGGAAAACATGTGCAGGTATTTATGAGCGTTTTGGATGGGATTTTATGATTACATCAGTGTAAAGTTTTCAGACTAGTCCATCCCAAAGACACAAAGAGTGAAGGGTGGCTGCCAGAAAATGCTGAAAAGGGGGAAGTACTGAGTGACTGCTTCTTTTTGGTGTGAGGAAAATATGCTAGACTCAGATGGTGCTTATGATAGGCAATGTTGACTCTCAGTACCAACACGATCTAGAGTCACTAGAAGACAAACCTGTGAATGTGTCTATAAGGAAATTTCTAGACTGGAATAACTGGCATAGGAAAACCAATCCTGATTGTGGGTGACAGTATTTGATGGGCTGGGGTCCTGGACTGAATAAAAACAAGAGAGTAAACTGACAACCAACCTTTAATCTCTCTCCTTCCCAAATAGGGATGCAACTTAGCCAGCTACCTCTTGCTCCTGCCGTTGTGTAAGGTGCATCAGGCTGGCTGTTATCTTCAAACCCTGAGGCAAAATAAATGCTTCCTTTCTTAAGTTTCTTTGCTCACGTATTTTGTCACAACACTCAGAAAAATAACTAGCAAAGTGGTGCTACTTTTAAAGCTTTGTTGACAGATGATACTAAAACTACTGACTTACAATTTTCAAAGGGATTTATACTTCATAAACACATGCATATTAATCATATGACAGTTTTAAAAGTAGTATAATTTGTTTCTCAATGTAAAACATTTCTATTTTTATTTCCTCCCATGGAGCTAGAAATACTTATATATTTTTGACTACATTTCTTAGGATATTAAGTATAAAATCTTTTTGTCATCAATTAAATTTTCTTCACCATTAGCAACACTTCCCTGTAATTTATGTTTGTCCCTCAAAAGTCCATACACTTGGATCTCGATTCTCAGTGTGGTAAGGCAGTAGAAGCTTCATGGTACGTAGAGGAGATGGGGTGTGTAGAAATAATTAGGTCATGAGGGGTGCTGCTTTCAGAAAGGACTGATCCCATTCTCAGAGGACCCTTGTGATTTTTCTTGATGTGAATTGCTGTTTCAACAGCAAGCCTGGCTCCTGAACTCCTCTTGCTTCATGAGTCAGGCATGACCGGGCCTCTCTCTCCTGACTCCCACCACACCATCAGATATGTCAGGCAGATACATTCCATGCTCTTGAATTTCCAGAAGTCTGAGATAGAGAAGCCTATATGCTTTATGAAGTACCTACCTCAGGAATTTAATTATAGAGGTAAAAGAAAGCGAAAGGCACCGCTATACTTGGAGTCCAAGTATTTGTGCTAATGATTCAACAAGCTGACTTGGTTAGACTCTGCATGGTAGTTTGGAGAATCAGTGCTGGGTTCTACTCTGAGTTCACTGAAGGATGCTGCAGCTTAAAAAAAATGAATATATAAATTGGACCTAATATTTAATATCATCACTCAGTGTTTAGATGCCACTAGATCATCTTCATAGCTATTGGGATAAATGCCCTGAAAAGAAAGCATTACTATCTTTAACTATTTGCTGTAGTTGGCTGGTTTTGAAGTTTCAAATATAGCTTGAAATAGTAATGGGACATGGCCATACAAGAGGGAACATGTCCACATACAGAACCATGCTAATGTTGAAGAGAGAAAATGTCACTGATTGTCACCAGACTGAAGAGCTGAATCTACATGTAGTAAATGAAGTGCTTTAGTTTCCTCTGTGCCCTGAGATCACATAAAATATCAGATCATCCAAAATTCAATGGGATTTTATCAATATGCAAATGGCCCTGTAACATCTGAATTGCATATTTGTAACTGTCCAGAACAAATGCATTATTTGTAGTTCTTCTTTCATACTACTTATACTTTAAAGGAGAAAAAGTCAAAGAAAAAATGTAGTGTTTGAGAAGAAAACATGACTGATAAAGTATGAAACTCAAGAAGCAAGCTCTTGAGAGCTGAGATTTGGTTACATGTACATGAGGTTCTAGCTATTACGAACGATGTCCATCTCCCTCCCCTATGCTACTCTACTGTGTTTTTATAAATTACTGCAAACCTACGACGCTAGCATCTCGGATAATAACAGCTGCTGCTGTTTTCTTACTACCCACAGACTGCTTCTTACTTAAAAGACAAGACAGGGCTCTGCCAGTAAAAGTGTGCACTGTGTTGGGTGGCTCAAACTACTTGCAACTACAGCTCCAGGGGAATCCAGCATCCCTGGTTTCCAGGGATGTTTATACTCACATGTACAACACACACACACACACACACACACACACACATACACACTTATTGAAAAAATTAATTTTAAACAGAAAAGACAATTTAATCAGTGTCATTTTCTATATTTTAATTTTTACTGAAACCAAGTAAGAATTTGATAATCAAAATTGGTATATGTAAAAGGAAATGGTTTCTTTCTTCCTTGGCCATCTGACTTGACTACTTACTACATTGCTTGAAGCCTATGGGCACTATAACAACCAAGAAAAGAAGGTTTTTTAAAGGGTTGGTGGTTGGAAGTTGGGAATATAAGGAATATATGAGGGAGTGTGTTTGGCTTCAAATGGTGTGATTTGAGAAGATTTGCTGGATTGTTCATGGATGTGTAATAATCTTACTGATGCCTGTGCACTTTAAGTAAGAGGCTCCACTAATCCCAGGAAACCAAGAAGGAATAAGCTAAACAGGGCACAGTACCAGACTTTGCTGTTACATATACTCAAACCAAACCAAATTGATGTTTGATCTTTGACTAGATGTCACCCAAGAGATCACTTTGAAGACAAACAGGACAGAGATATGCCTAAAGACATTAATCACTGACCTATGTTACCTCCTCCTCCAACACTCTCTCTCTCTCTCTTTCTCTCTCTCTCTCTCTCTCTCTCTCTCTCTCTCTCTCTCTCTCTCTCTCTCACACACACACACACACACACACACACACACACACACACACACACACACACACACACACAGAGCCATGCATTTACAAGTGACTATTTCAATACTCTTTTGCAAGGGATGGCCAGCATGCTTAGTCTCCCCTAATTTAAGTTAATTCTTTTCCTCCTGACTGAGCATGAGAAAGCAGAAGTTAAATTTGTTTTTATTTTGTTCCTTTCTAAAGGCACATCTGGACAGAGAATAAGAACCTATTAAGAATTAAGCATTTGACTAGATAAATTTGTTTATTAACTATTTTGAAGATTACAGCCTAAAATAGTAATTAAATGAATAATACAGAGTATGTAACAATTTCTCTGGGTATTTAGGTTATTATCATGTTTTTCTGTAGGTAATATCATGTTCTGTATTCTTAGTGGTAAATATCCTGAGTATCCTGCAATTTATGCAACACTTAAGAATTTTCTTTGCAACACTTTTGCAGCTGGGGTTTGTTTGTGGTCTGGATGTAAAAACCCTTCTTTATCTTCTCAAACACGATGACCTGGAGGAAAAAAAAAACTCGGGGGGTAAGAATAGTCAAGCTACTTGCACACAGTGAAGAAAACACTGGAACTTGAGAGTGAAGACCCATCTAGGAGTTTTGGAGACCTCATCAAGGCACGGTTAGGTAACTCACGTCATTGTTATCTGGATGAAGCCAGGGACCAGGGACATACAGCGTTCTCTGAGGCCCGATGCTATGATATCTGCCAAGGTTTCGTCCATTGATGAACACGAACCCATAACTCCAGTTCTGAAAAAAAATGTGGGTTTGAGAGATAGGGATATAAAGAGAATGCAAAGCACTGTGGCTTGAGAGAAAGAATAAGGTACCAGAGGTTCTGAGAATGAAAGCCACTTCGAATGGAAAGCATCTGGAACTCCTTTCCCACAGTCTGAGACTAAGAAAGAAGACCATGGGGCCAGTCCCTGCCTGGAGATGCTGCTGTGGTCCTGTCAACGATGTCCATGTTATACTTTTTAAGCAGGGATTTTCATTTCCATAATAAGTGCTGCTGACAATGATGGGCAAAGCCATACATACTCTTTTTGGCTTTTATTATCCTTTTATGTTTGCCTACTTATTTTATTTGTATGGGTATGAGTGTTTTGCCTAAGTGTATATATGTGCACCTCAGACGCCTGGTTCTAGATGAGGGTAGAAGAAGGCATTAGATCCCCTGACACTGATGGTAAACAGTTGTGAGCTGCCATTTGGGTGCTAAGAACGGAATCCAGGTCCTCTGAAGGAGCAGCCAGTGCTTGTAACAGCTAAGCCATCTCTCCAGGCTGAACATAATCTTCTATAATCTACTGGAACTACATCAAATAGTCACAGAGAACAATATTTAGGACAAGAAAACAAAGAGATAAGGAGACTCCCTGGTTATTTTTTTTTCACTGGAGATATTTTACTCAAGGAGAGCTGCTGAGAACCTATATAGAGCCTTTCTTAGCCTCACAAAGGGTAAAATATATAGCTGGCAAGGAAGCTCATCAAATAATGTACACTCTGGGCTGGGATTCTGAGGGACTATACCATAGGAAATAATGAAATAAAAATAGATTATTCACCAGAAGCCTTAATATGCTACCAGCTAAGTTACAAAGTCACCCTTAGGAGCAAATTTCTATTTGATTCCAATGCTGTGCTTATCGCAAAGCCTTCACAAAACCATCTAAAGGAACCAAACTCTAGTTTATTGAGCTAGGGATAAACAGGATAATCACAGCTTTGGTAAACCCAAGAGGCCACTAATGAATGTTCTTAGATAGGGTCTACCAGACATAAATTAGTCACTTAATTTAAATGCATATAAAAATATTGAGTGGTCATTCCCTGAGATCATATACATATAGTAACATATGGACCAAGCAGGTTATATTTGTGTATTTATGAGTATATATACATATATACTCAACAATTAAAGAAAAATAGGTCATGAACTTGAGAGAAAACATGGGGAGTATATGGGAGGGGCTAGAGGGAGGAAAATGAAAGATGAAAGCGTGAAATCGTACAATCGTTTAAAATATTATTTTAAAAAGGCTAAAGCTGCTGGTGTTCACACAGATGGCCTTCTCCTTTAAAAAGGGTGGTGGCTCCTTGGAATATACCCAGAAAATGCTCTACCACACAACAGGGACATATGCTCAACCATGTTCATAGCTGCCTTATTCATAATAGCCAGAACATAGAAACAGCCTAAGTGTCCCTCAGCAGAAGAATGGATAAAGAAACTGATGTACATTTACACTATGGAATACTACTCAGCTATTAAAAACAAGAAATTCCTGAAATTTGTGGACAAATTGATTGAACTAGAAATTATCATAATGAGTGAGTTCGCCCAGAAGCAAAAAGAGACAAATGTTATATACTCACTTATATTGAGACACTAGCCCAAGGGGCATGTCCTATGAAAGACTTTACTTACCAGGAAAGTGGGTCACAAGGGAGGACATCCTATTGGGACTTTAGGTAAGAGAAGCATGGGAGAATGGGGAAATAGAAGGATCCAGAGGGGCCTGGAAACCTACAAGAAGAACATTATGACGGGAGGATCTGGGTCTTGGGGTCCTGCTCAAACTATGGCACCAACCAAGGACAATATAGGCAGTAAACTTCGAACCCCTACCCAGACCTAGCCAATAGACAGGACATTCTCCACCGTTGAGTGGAGAATGAGGTCTGACTTTCATACAAACTCTGGTGCCCCATTTCTGAACACGTCCCCTTGATGGGGAGGCCTGGTGGCACTCAGAGGAAGGATAACAGGTCACCAAGAAGAGACTTGATACCCTATGAGCATATACAGGGGGAGGAGGTCCCCCTCAGTCACCGACATAGGGGAAGGGAGTAGGGCGGAAGCGGGAGGGAGGGAGGAATGGGAGGATACAAGGGATGGGCTAACAATTGAGATGTAATATAAATAAATTAATTTAAAAAAAGGTGGTGGCATCTCAGCCACTAGATACATCCTTGGGGCTGGTTATCATGCTGAAGAGCAGCTGCTTAGACTTCACCATTAAGTGAAAAACAGCAACATGTGGGTCACCAGGCAGCCATGGGTAATCTGGACCACATGCCAGGTCTTTAGGGTTCTGGACACAAAGCTGTCTCTGACTAATAAGTGAGTAAAGATCACAGAGCTATTCTCAAGCAACGGACTCAACTCCCCACCCATTTTTACCTTAAAAAACCATGCCAGAACTGTAATCCAGTCACTGGGTTACCTGTTTCACAAGAGCCTCTAACGTGTGAGTGCTCAGAGCTATTAAAAAAAAAAAAAAAAAAAAAAAAAACCTAGATATGTCAAGCAGAAAGGAGGAAAAAAAGTTCAGACTGAGCTCTGGCCAAGTGAGGGGGAAAAAATCTAGTTTGTAGACAAACCAAGTTTATGATAGTGAGCGTCAAGCTGGGTGCATAACAGTCTCCTTGCATGGGACACACTGAGGCAAAAAAGTCTGAGAAACGAATCCTGACTCAGAAATAGAGGATAAGAGCATTAACTTTATTTTGTAGCTTCCAGATCTGCCTTCCCAGTTTTCAGGTTCACGGTACAATCTAGAAAGAGTGAGGTCTTTTACACGCAAACAGGAAAGAAAAGCACACAGGTTGCTTTGGCCAGCAAATGCGTCTAAAGAAATGGCAGCCATGCTGCACAGAGAACACAGAAGGGACGCCTCAGAATCTGCCGACGAGAACTCCAGCTGGCACCGCAGCTAAGTGTGTGGTCCTGTCCACACACAGATTCTTTGCCTGTCTGGTCCCCTCCGTGTCTCTACACAATTCATTCCCTCCTATCCCCCCATCCCAGGAAGACATTTCAAAACAAAACAATAGACATTCAGACATTTCCGATCTCTGTGGGCAAAGCCTTGCCCAGGTCAGGCTCAGGAATTGGCAGAGCCTTCTGCTGGTCCAAGTGTTAGGGTTTCTGGATAAGTGGCCCATGTATATAGAAGTTATCAACCACAGCTTCCCAGATGACTGCTGCCTGAGCCAGTTCTCCCATAGAGAACCCCTACCAAGATGAGCGAAACCTGCCTCCTTGCTCGGAGGTATACCTCAAACCTATTTCCTTAATTACTGTTCTGTTGCTGTGAAGAGACACAGTGACCAGGGCAGTTTAGAAAAGAAATCATTTAACTGGGAGGCCTTGCTCACAGTTTCAGGTTGGCCCACAAATAACATGGTCGGGAGCAGACAGCAGGTAGGCATGGGAGGGAACTGTGACTGCTACCTGGCTTTTGAAACCTCAAAGCCCAGCTGCAGTGACCCACCTCCTCCAATGAGGCTGTACCTCCAATAGGCCACACCTCCTAATCCTTCCCTAACACTTCCACCACCAGAAACCACGCATTCAAACCCATGAGCCAATAGGGGCCATTCTCATTCAAACCACCACAGCCACTTCTGTATCCAGCTATATACAATAAACCCACCTCCTCACCTTGCATTTTATAAAATAAAGCACACTTTCCAGGTTGCTCTTTTGCTAGTGTGTCCTCATTAGAGTGCACGGAGCCCACCAAGCCCCAGCTTTTCTGTCCATGTATCTGCCTTTTCTTCATCCCCTCATCACCCTAGTCATGTGTTCAGAACAAAGCCATGCAGGGCGTGGCATGTGCTATCAGAAGAACACCGTTCAATTAACAACCGTACTCCCATCAGAAGAGCAGGACAAGCCAGAGGCATGCTGCCAAGAGAGGGCCTCCAAGTAGACTCCAAAGTCATGACAGCTACCACAGGGGGATTCAAATAGTTCAATTTTCGTGGATTCCTAGGCTTGGGATGGGGCAGAAAAAGCATGGAAAGTTATTCAAAGATGTTTAAAAGAAATTACCCACTGGTTTGGGATAAACCAGTCTATCCATAGCAACAGTGGGCCCACTTTTATTTCAAGGATAGTAGATATGATTTCCCAGAAGCTGGGAATACAGTGGACAATGAAGCATGGACGCTAGCCCTCTGGCAAGCCTTAAATGGCCAATCACACTTAAGGTCAGCTCAGCCACACTTTGTCAGAAAGCTACTCTTACCTCTCACCCTGACTCGCATCAGTGCTGCCCTCTGTGACACATTATGTGAAAAAATCCTTCCTGGAAGGTATTAGCTCCAACATACCCCTGGATGCAGAAACTGAACTGCCAATAAATCCCACAACCCATCTACGGCAAGCAATGCCCACTCCTGTGAAGTATATTGACCTAAAAATATATTCTCTTTCAGGGATAACATTTTACCCCTATCAACCAGAAGAGTAGGCACTTCAAAACCTAGAAATCAGGATCCATTTAAGAGTAGTGTGCCCCCCCCCCCAGTCTCATATATTTGAATGCTTAGTCATCAGAGAGAGTAGCGCTATTTGAAAAGGATTAGGAAGTGTGACCTTGTTGGGGGAAATAGGTCACTGCGGGTACGCTTTGAGGTTTCAAAAACTCACAACCAGCCTAGAGTCTTTCTTCCTGATGCCTATGGATTCAGAAATAGAGCTTTCAACTAATTCTCCAACAACATGTCTGCCTGTGTGTAGCCATGCTCCACATCGTGATGGTAATGAATTAAACCTCTGAAATTGTAAACAAGCACCGATTCAATGGTGTTTCTTCACTGCAATAGATCAATGGCTAAGATAAGTAGCTAAACCCAATGTGTGCAAGACCTTTGTCTTAATCATTGTTCTATTGCTGTGAAGAGATGATCACAGCAACTCTTATAAGAAAAAACATTTAACTAGGCGCTTACTCACACTTCCATTATCATCAAGGCAAGGAACATGGTGGCAGACATGACAGTGCTGGAGAAATAGTTGAGAGCTACATCCTGATCCATAGGACCTGGTGTGGCCTTTTAAAATCTCAAAGCCCACCCATAGTGACATGCTTCCTCCAATAAGGCCACACTTCATAATCCTTTTCAAATAATACCACTTGATGATTACTAAGCATTCAAACATATGAAGCCAAGCTTCATCCTTATTCAAACTATCACAACCTTATTGAATACTCATTCAAGCAAAGCCCCCTACATTTATTATATCAAAGTAAAGAGAACACAGAATCAGTATACTAGAGACAGGATATTCATTTGCCTGGTGGAGGTTTATATATATCATATACATATACATCCCCCATGTGTGTGTGTGTGTTTAGAGACCTGGAAAGTTTGGAAAATTTCTTTGTTGAGGTGTCAAATGACAGTTCTATATACTATTTCAAAACAGTAAACATTGGCCTGACGCACCAGCACTGCTCATGAGAGTTAAGAAAGCCCTCTGAGTATTTGCCTAGGGACTAGAAAAGGGAATTCTTGGATACATATTGCAGCGCATATTTTCCCTGGTTAGGGCTCACGAACACATGCTTTAAAACTCTAAAGAAAAATACCTAATAATAAGTGCCCTGGGCCATTTCTGTTCAATAGTGAGGGATAAATTCTTTGGCCAAAATAGTACGCAATAACCAAATCCCCTTACGTTCTATTCTGGCATAGCAAAGATGATACATGCTGTCACAACTGCCTCTTCTGATTTCATCCCCACTTTTTCTAAACTTAAAATTCCTTTTCAGAAGATTAGAAGACAGCCGGAGTGGTGGCACACAACTTTAATCCCAGCATTAGGGAGGGAGAGGCAGGTGGATCTCTGTGAGTTCGAGGCCAGCCTGGCCTGTAGAGAGTTCCAGGACAGCCAAAGCTGTTGCAGAGAAACTCTGTGCCAAAAATACATTAGAAGACATGCACCCTGGCTTTTAGAAATGTCCCCCAAAGCACTAGAAGAAATGTCATTGTCTGGATTGTTCTGGAGATTTCAGGTAGGAAGCCTATGCATATTTATATAGTAAAGCATGTTGAAAGATAGCACATTCACCAGCAAGGTCAGCTTAAGATGTATTCTAATGAGCATGCTCAGTTTAATGTCACAGTTCAATAAGGAAAGATGGTGGGCTCACTCCTAGGCATGTCTTCCAGATCCTAGGATACAAGTTTAAGATGTTAAAGAAGCACTTTGGGGGAATACTCAGCTTATGTCATTAAGATGGGGGACAAAAGCACTTCAAGGTGTGATGGGCTTTTTTATCTGAAGAAGGTTTTGCTTGCTCATCAAGGGCATTTGTCTCATTTAGCTATTAACACATTTGCCACTCTTGCCCACCATGCCACAATATGTCACTGCTCTTGCCAGAGGGGAGCCACGGCTGGTTAGGTGTGCTATATGAAAGGAAGAGAAATGATGATGATGACGATGATGATGGTGGTGATGGTGATGATGATGACGACGACGATGACAATGACGATGATGATTAATCATTCTAAACTAAGCTAAGGTAAGGTTTAGGATACATGGGATCTCTCATAACATTATAATTTGGTTCTTTTGTATTGTTTTACTACAACATCTCAAGGCTTATCTATTTATGATGTAAACCAAAGAATTAGAGATTACTTTTAAGAAGAGGCAAAAAGAAATCTTGGAGCCAGTGAAGTTCAAAATGTAAATAAGAAACACAGTTGAAAGCTTCAACAACAGATCAGACCAAATAGAATCTCTGAACTTCAACATTGGTCTTTTGAAATATTCCAGTTGTAGGGTGAGGAAGAAGAGAAAGAGGGGTAGAAATGAAGGAAAAGGAAGGGCAGACAGCCTCTGAAAACTGTGAAGTGTCAGGAAGCAAAGTATTCACGTCACAGTAGAAAGGCAGAAGAAAGAGGCATGGAAACCTACTTGGTAAGACAACGGTAAAATTTTCCCAAATATTGGGAACGATCCAGATAATTAAGAAGTTAAAAAAAAGTTTAAAGAACCCCAATTACATCAGGTTCCCCTAAAGCATATTATTATTATCAAAGCAACAAAGCTTCAAAGAGAATTCAACATCAGTCAGAAAATCATCATGCTGCACAGAGAGGATCATAACAGAGTAGCTGTACAGTTCTTGGAAGAAAAGGTACAGGCAGAAGTAAATGAGATGACACATTTAAAGTCCAGAAAGAAAAAATATGCCAAACAAGAATACTATAATACATAGAAAATTTGTCCTTCAGAAATGAAAAAGACTTGAGTCCTCCCAGAACAATTGAAAACTAAGGGATTACAACAGTCACAGAAAAGTAACAAGAAATGTTTGAATTCTTCCTCTTAAAAATATGACGGCCCAGGCATGGTGGCTCATGCCTTTAATCCCAGCACTCGAGAGGCAGAGGCAGGCGGATCGCTGTAAGTTCGAGGCCAGCCTGGTCCTACAAAGTGAGTCTAGGACAGCCAAGGCTACACAGAGAAACCCTGTCTCAAAAAACCAAAAAAAAAAAAAAAAAAAAAAAAAGACAACTAAAATCAGATAAGCTGTTAAGCTGTTAAAATGTAGCATTCTCAGGAGAAAAGGATCAAAGACCCAAACCCAATTTTAAAAAAACACTTAAAAGTCCAGTGTGGCCGTTCTTGTCTATATTCCCAGCACCCAGAAGACTGAGCCAGGCACATTGCCACAAATTCAAGCTAGTGGAAAAGAACAAAAAGTGGAAAAAAGATGCAATAGAGATTCAAATATATGTTATCATTATATATATGTTCAACAGAACCACCGTTTGACTTTTGGAAAAGACAAAATTCACAAGCCTTTAGAAGACCAATCAAGAAAAGCTTTTATGTGTTGCATATTCAAGCACATTTAAAGATAAATATGTACTTTTGGCAAACACAGATATGAAATAGAATATGATAGAGAGTCAGCCATTTGTTCTGTAAATGTTACAGTTTTTTGGCTTTTTCAATTGGATTTTCATATACCTTATAAGTAATGATAAATTAGGATGCTTGACAAAGATCATACAGCTTATTAGAAGTAAACAAGAGGGGAGAAACAAAGGTAAATAATCCTCCAGGTATATCGTGGTCTTGCTTAAGTTTTATTTGCCTTAGGTTTTTTTAATATATTTTTATTTTTATATATAACATATATTAGTTATCTGAGAATTTTGTATACATTTTTACTATATTCACCTCCCTCCCACAACTCTCCTCACTGCCTCCCTTCCCACTAAACTTTGAGTTGTTTTCCCCCAATCAGTGTCCATTTCTGCTCCCCAAATATTCATGAATGTGTCTCATTCCACAGGATCTAGGCAGAATTGTCAACAACTCCCAAGATCTAGAAATTGCCAGGAACTCCTCCACTAGAGGTAGAACATCATGCCTGACCCCCTCTCTGTCCTGGGATTGGCTCTTGCTTGGGTTTGCACAGTTCTTGTGCATGCTATCATGGTCCTTGTGAGTTCGTATGTCTGTCTGCTAAGCTGTATCCAGAGATGCTGTGTCCTTGAAGGCATCCATGCATCTGGATCTTGAACTCTTTCTGCTGCCTCTTCTGCAACATCCTAGAGCCTTTAAAAGGATTTGTGGGGGACTAGTGACATGAATGAGCAGTTAAGAATTCATACTGCTCTGTAGAAGACTCGAAATTCATCTAACAGTACCTATGTCAGGCAGGTCACAATTGCTTATAGCTCCAACTCCAAGGGAGCTGACTCTCTCTCTCTTGGCTTCCAGGAGAGGCCATGCACATTCACATGTCTGCACACAAACACACACACACACACACACACACACACACACACACACACACACACA
>OU015749.1:85015223-85029209 GCA_907169655.1 Acomys percivali
ACACACACACACACACACACACACACACACACACACACACACACACATATACACATACATATAATTTTTAAAATAAACTAAATCTTAAAAGAAAGCACATGTTTAGAACATCAGAGGAGAAAAAGAGGAGCCTTACTTACTTGTAGGTCCAGGAAGGTATCCTTGGGAGAAGAGCCAACCTTCAAGATTCCCCAGTAGAAGGCAGGGCCTCTGTAATAGGATGGTGCAAGCTTCCAGTTGCGCAAGAGGAGCCTGGAGACAGCATCAACGATGAGGCTGAGGAAAACTTTTTCCAGCTTTCCTTCCAATACTGACCCAGCCTTCTCTCACAGAGATCAAGAGTCCCCCATTGACATTGAACTCTCACTACTGGCATGGCAGTCAGGATGCCTAGTCTGCTCTGCTGCTGGAGTAAAACATCTCATGACTGGATACACCCTTTCAGGTGTCTGAACCTTGGGTTTTGCAGAGCTGGGGATGGGGGTGGGGGGCTGAGAATTCATAGCCTCCCAAGCCCTCAGTATGCATCACAGGTAGGGAGGAGCATACCTCTTCAAGAAACTCCTCTTCATGTCCAGAGAATAGATGGTGAAATTCTTCAGCAGGATGTAATTGATGCTAACAAATTCATTTAACCCTGTGGGTGGGAAGCCCAGAAGAGATTAGCAATGAGTTCTAGATATTGTCCAAAGGTGGGAGCAGAGAAAGATAGATTAAATATGTGTTCTGGCAAGGAATACAGCCAGGAGAATAAATACTAAACAGACCTATTGTTATGTATGCTTGCTGTATGCTTCCACACTACTAAAAACCTCCCCCGCCCCCTGCTTAATATAGAGATTATTCCTAAAAGAAGACTGAGCTCTGATCTAAGATGGGTCAGCAGCCAACAGAATTGCTCTGCTTTGCTGCCATAGATAACAAAAGAGTCAGAACAAAAAAGGGGCCAAAGAAACATCACCATTCCAAGGACTTAAGTAACCTACTTCTCAGGGGGGGTCATTTCTGCCTTCTGAATCCCAAAAGATCCACAGTATAAGCTTCAAAGAAATGAAGGGACATTACACTTGTTTTTGTGGACCAAAGCCTACCTTTCCGCTCACTTTGAATTTTCCATGAGAAATTGATTCGGCCTTGATTCTCAACCAAGATCCTCAGAAGCTGACAACCCTGCTTAGGGGGACAAGTTAGTGGAAACAAGATAGCACATTCTTTTTTCAAGTCCCAAGAAAGTTGGTAAAGGAGGCTTGAACCCAGTGACTCACAATTCACACACAGACACACACACGCACGCACGCACGCATTGTGCTCCTATACCGTACTTAATCTACTCTTCCTTTTTTTCTGATCCTGTTAGGACAGGAAAAAAGAACCTCTCACTCTGCTTTTTATCAGCAGTCCCAACAGGAGCTGGGGGTTGACTCAACCTTAAAGAGAACTGCTACTCCTGCTAAATAATTCATCCTGTAGGTCCTTAAGCCACCAAAGCTTAGAAGATGCTTTAAGATTATGGCCCTGCACACTTGCCGCTACAGTCCTATGGGAGAAGAAATGGCCTAGTGGAAGGAGGTAGTAGTCAGGCCCAGAACCAGGCTGCCTATGAAGGCAGTCAAGAGTATCTCCTGGACTGTGGGATCACTTACCTGGATTTTAGGAATATTCAGGGCAGCAGTATTTGCATCCAGAATTCCTATACTTACATTATTCAAAAACACCTACAAAAATAAATCCAGCATCAGATTTGTCAATAGGCCTACCGGAAGAACAGAGATTTAGGTAGAAGGTGGTCATAACAAAGGGAAAGGCAGGTACTAAATTTAGTACTCAGATGACTAGATGTTGAACAGGACTCCCCACTACATTGTGAGTTATATCAAAACAAATAATAAAGGTTATATCAAAACAAATAATACAATAATAATCAAATAATTTGAGTTGACTCTGTGTGTCCTATGATTCTACCATACTGGTAAACAAATACTAGCATATAGTGAAATCAATGTGCAACCACATTTCTCAATAGCAGAGGCAGGCTAGACACTGTTAGAGATACCTGTTGGTGCCTACCTGTGCCGCATCATGCACTGAGGCCAAGAGCCTGCCTCCAGAACAGATGGAAGTCTCATAGAGAACCAATCCAAATGCCTGACCACTGTCATTGTTTATTGGGAGATTCTCCATGGTGACGGGAGTGTATAACGTGACAGGCTATGATGGAGATGGGGCAGGGACAGAAGACAAAATGAGAAGAAGCCATGATCATTGTCCTAAGACTCTTGCCATGATTTGCTGGACCACACAACAGTCCTTGCAGATTCTTTAAATAAAAATAATCACACAATAGATGCTGTGGCAATGCTTCTATAATAATACATTTACTGTCCAAGAAATTTGGAGTAATGTGGCATTATGAAGACCACCCAACCACTATAATCATAAAAATTAATCAATAGAATAAGCAAATGTATTGCAAAACAACTGAAGATTGGAGAAGTTTTGAACTCAGCAAACACTGACTTATATGGACTTACTGTTCACTGTTTCTTGTCTAAAATACAAACAATGGAGGTGAAGCCAATAGAAATTCAAGACTTTGGTCTCTACAATTAGGACAGGTTTCTCATTTAGAGGTATAGAAACCACAGACATTTTTTTAAGATAAAGCCTAACTAGTGGATAATGAAGAAGATTGCTTTCCTGGGTCTATAGTCAGAGATTTTTCCACTGTGAATCCTGTAATAGCATTCACCAATTGAATCCCTCTAAGCTCGGAGTAGAATCCTAAGATGGGATATCCTGCTATGTCTGTTTTCTCCCGCTAATTCTTCAAGTCCTTTACCATCTTCTCCACAGAAACAGGAGGTTCCTGACCAATAATTCCAGGTTTAGATACAATGCCAAGAAAAACTTTTCAAACTCCCCTTCCAAAAAAACTTCCCTGATAGAATGTCTCTTCTGGGACCCACATCCTTCTCCCCTGCTTCTCCATGGTCTCCCTCCCGCCCTCACCCCCAGTGCTAGTGCCCAAGCAGATCTCACCTTATCTAAGTATGACAGGATATCAAACAGTGGCAAGAAGAATGATGGGCCCACAAATGGATACACAGTCTTGGGAGTAGAGAGAGGCAATGGATGCTGGGCACCTCCTACAAGGAGAATGGGCCACAGGGCATAGTGGCTAAAATGAACATTCCTTTCTCTAAGCATTCCCATGACTATCTGTGGCCTCTGTATCCAGAGACAGAAAAAAAAAAAAGAGAGAGAGAGAACTTTATTCTAGGTTCTCTACGGGAGATAAAATGAGCCATTTTGCATCCACCCACATCTGTTAGAGACAAATAGCCAGGAAGCATTAATTCCTGGTAGACAGCATGCCTAGTAAACACAAAGTGACCATGGTACCTGGTGGGAACATAGAGAAAGAGGACTAGGAGAAAGCTCCATGTTACATCTTTTGCGATGCTGACTCTTACCTCTGTTCTAACCCTCACTAGACAGCTAACTGGATCTACTTAAAGTCAAAATGATAATCTTTTCTTTCTGCATATGTAGTTGCTAAGTCACACCCAATACTATACATAGCCCATGAGAGTGCTACCCTCCTACTAATGCGATAAGTACCTGAAGCAGATGCAAAGAGTTTCCGAAGCTTGAAATACTTTTCGGTGTAATCTCCAGCCTCTGACAGCACAGCATCATAGTCTACAAGACAGAAGTTTGGGACAGTCAGTCCTCCACAGCAGGTCCTGCCTCAGCGTGGGGATGTGTGCAAACTCAGGTCCACCGAAGATGAGCTAGAAGGCACACACATCCTCTACCTCTGGTGTGCTCTATAACAGGCTGTGAAATGTCAAGCTGGAAACACACACGGGGCTCACCCTGCCATTTCCCTTCGACCTCTTGTCCTAGTCCCTCCTAGATTGCTCTGAGAGCACTGGGATCAGTCCACAAGAGTGAAGCGGAGCATTTGGTGCAGGGAAGCCTGCCTGTTAGAATGACAGCTGGCTGGGCAGCACAAACATCAAAAGGAGAGCAAACGAAAAGCCTCAGTGCTCAGCACACATTGCTTGTTGAGACCTCATGGTGCAAGAGCATGAATCTGGAGTCTCCTCCTCAAAGCTGTCGGCCCACCCACCACCCCAGATAAGGGACCACACCGTCATCACTTGCCATAGCTAGTCACAACACCTAAGCGATAGGGGTCCTGCTTCGCTCCATTCATGAAACCAAAGTTGGTTCCACCGTGGAACATATACAAGTTGAAGGAGAATCCATATTTGATAAATTTAGATACTGTTCGTTGAATTTCTGTCGAGAAAGGAGGGGTGAGATCAAAAGGGAGACAGAGATCTTAGGTGAAAATGATTATTTCCAGCTCCATTCACTACAATCCATCTTGTCATCTTTTTCATCATTTAAGCAAGTGGAACCATCCAGAACAACTCTTGAAAAGCAAGCCCTGGAACTTGTAGCTTTTTTTCTTTTTCTTTTTTCTTTCACTATAGCTTTGGTACAAATTGACCCCAAACTGCATTATTACATGACCATCAAAAACTTAAAATTATTTACAAAAATAGCTAGTATGCCCTCATTCCTACCTTCCCAATACAATGTCACTAGAGGTGTTGAGTTACAAAGCATCACATTATTTTACTGTGCCCATGGCTGTTCATAAATTTTGGTTGCAGAAACTTCCATCTTTCTGGCATGTTTGGTGGAACACTCTCTTCCCTCTGGCTACCATTGGAAGTGGGAAGATGGCAGCTGTGCTTTTGACTGTTTATAAGAACACACCTGGCTTATTTTGTCTTTCAGCTTCTTCTTTGCTTCCAATCAAACTTTAATCCCCCACACCATCACAAGAATGATGAGTAAATTAACTGATGAAAAACTATGTCTAGCTATCATGAGTCCATGCCCCAGACACAAGTGATCACATATCTGTTGTTTGGTGACATTATGGCTGGTGATGGTGGCCAGGTTTTGCTAGTCATGTTTTCCTTGGTTTGCATTTTGTTTTCTGTTTTGCAGCCCAAAGCTAACTATTGTCTGTTTCTCAGTCACCAATGCTTAGGTAATTCTCCCATTTCAGTATCAGGGAGCTTTTCATATAGCTGTAACAAAATAGCTTCTTGGCAACACACTTTTGCTTAGTAGATGACAATTGCCAGGCATTGTTCTGAGTGGCATCAGTATATCTTTCCAGCAATCCTAGATTCCACCCCCCCCCATTCCCTGCTTTTGAGGGAGACTTCTTATATCTTATTTTATTAAGATATAGTCTTTGTATGCCTTCATGGGTATCTTGGTGGTAATTTGATATACACGTACAAAACACAGCAATGAAACCAGGATAAAAAGTGTGTCTGTATCATTAACCATTGTTCATTTTATGCTGGGTCTTTGCAGTCATCTTACTTAATCATTGTGAGTTTCTCACAGATTGTCTTGACAAGTGCTTGTCTCACTAAGCTACAGAAAGCCAGACCTGACGCATCGCTTCTGACTGCATTTTGGCATTCCTCACTTGGCTTCCTCCTGTCTCTCTTCATCCATCTCAGTCTCTAATAACCACCATTCCACTCCACTCTTCTACAAGATCAACCTTTTTTTTTTTAAATTTCCACAAATGAAGAGGAAATCATACTTTCAATTCTTTAGCCGGGTAACCTCATTTAACACAGAGAACTCCAGTTCCACCCTGTTGGTGCAGGTGCAAAGGTTCCTTCTTTCATGACTGAATAATACTCCACTGTGGTGTATATTTACCACATTCTTTTTATCCATTCATCCACTGGTGGGCATCTAAGTTAATAACCCCCATTTTGGGGGTAGACAGACATTTTGATTCAGAAGTAAAAGAAATCTGCCTCAAATCACAAAGCTTCTGCTGAGACACTGGGATTAAAGTCCTGGTCTCTGGCCCCAGGATCCAAGGTTTCCTCTCCCCCTGTTTGTGGGGCCCTAGTTATCACTACCATCTTGTTGACAATTCCATCACTGTCATCATTCCTAGAGATGAGTAAGACGTCATGCAAACGGCCGAGAAATGTTTGTAGGTATGTCACACTCCCCGGCACCTCCCTGTCCACCCTCCCTAACTGAAGAGAACTGTTTCCCACCTTAGTTCTCTCACTGGACTTGGTTCATTGCAGCAAACAGCTGATAAATATGGGCATCAGAGTGATGCTTTAATTCCTACTACAAGCTGCTGTTTTCACTCAATTTATAAGAATGCTATAGGGTGGGTCTCACACAATTTGTGCTCACAAGGTCATCTTCAGAGCTGGCAGTGCTTGTAATTAGCAATGATTAGATGGATATTTGTGTCTGCACAGGAATGTCAATAAACAGCTGTGTGTGAATGATCCTTAGCATACAGCCTTCCTGACTCAGAGTTAAAAACTATGACTCACTTACCATTTGCACTCTTCGTATTGTGAGGACTGCCCCATGTGTCATACCAGCCAATCCAGTATTCCATAATCATAATGGGCTTATCATTCTAGAAACAAAGCAAATCAAATACTGTTATGACAAAGGAAAATAAATAAGGTGACAACATGTGTGAGAACACCAACAATGTTTTCCACCTTTATCCCACTTCAGAGACTTTCCTATTTTGATACACACCCTCTCATACTCATATAATTTTTATTTCTAACGACACTTATTTGTATTTTTTGTTAATAAACTATATGTAAATACTTTAACTTTTTTATCTTTATGAATTATATATTCATTTTATTTACTTAGATATTAGCATATCTAAATGCTAATAATTACTGAGCTTTTTTACTAGTACAAGGCACTGAGTAACACATTTTACTTAAGTAATTCTGTGTAACCATCCCGCAGTGATAAACTACCACTCTGACTGTACAGATGAAGAAATAGAGGTTACTTCCAATTTAGGCTACTGTCCAATTTAGCTGAGCTTGGAAGTGATAGAGCCTGGACTTGAACTGGCCAATGTAGTCCCTGCAGCCGTACTTCTAACCATTGTGCTGGGCTATGGGTGTGACCAAAAAAGACTTATCAGCACAAACTATACAGAAATAGATCAAAGTCCTATATGTTCCAACACTCCACCACTCATTTTTCTTAAAATGTGGTCATTTTTTCCTTTTTTTTTTCCTTTTTTTTATTAATTTATTCATATTACATCTCAATTGTTAGCCCATCCCTTGTATCTTCCCTTTCTTTCCTCCCTCCTGCTTCCCCCCCTACTCCCTTCCCCTATGTCTGTGACTGAGGGGGACCTCCTCCCCCTGTATATGCTCCTAGGGTATCGAGTCTCTTCTTGGTGACCTATTATAAAATGTGGTCATTTTTTTACAAATTTATTTTATAACTCTAGGCCAAGCGTACTTTCAAGTTAATAACTATATTCACTACACCTCTACTAACATTCTCAAGTCAGATGAACAATGAAGGCTCTTGTTCAAAAAGCAGTGTCTTAATAGCAAGCCCTGATCTTGCGCTAAATGTCTTAAAATTTATGTCTACACACCAATTCTCTCTCTCTCCCTCCCTCCCTCCCTCGTTCCCTCCCTCCCTCGTTCCCTCCCTCCCTCGTTCCCTCCCTCCCTCCCCCTTTCTCTCTCTCTCCCTCCCTCCCTGCTCCTTTCTCTCTTCCTCCCTCATTCCCTCCCTCCCCACCTCTCTCACACACACACAGTTCTAACTAAAAGTAAAAGTAGCTCCATTTACATCAGACACACTAGAACAGAGAAAAATAGGAGGTGCATTACACAGTTCTAAAGGGATAAATTCCTCAGGAAAATGCAATTTCCAAATTAAAAAAAAACTATATGTGTATGTACCTAAAAGGATCCCACATAGACAATCATTAATAGAACAATGGCTGCACCAACAAATCGTAATTATAACTTGAAAACAAATGCAAAGTCATTATTCTCAAATGCACATGACATATTTACCAAGAATGACAGTATTCTGTACATGAGATGGATCTCAGTGAATGAAGAACAGAAAGAATACAAGCTATTTTCTTTGCCAGCCAAATTACTAAGACAGAAATGAAAACAGAACGATGCGGTACTGAGACAGCCCAGGAAGGACAAGCTCCTGCACTCAAGCCTCATAAACTGAGGTCTATCCTCAGAACCCACACGGTGGAAGGGGATAACCTATTCTCCCAAATTATCCTCTAACCTGCACCTGTGCAGTATGGCATGAACACACATGCACGCGCACACACACATACACACACACACATGCACACACACACAGATGCACATGCACAATATATGTAAAAAGGGAAATTAAGAATGGTTGAGAAGTCCCTAAAGATCCAGAACTTTAACAACATATTTTAAACATGGAATAAACAAAAGTCTCAAGAGAAGTTTTTAAGTGTTTTGAGTTCAATGGAAATACAATAAATCAAAATTAGCATGATGTAAATATAGGAAAGTTTATATTAATAAGGATTTATATGAAGAGCAAATTGCAATAAGATTTCACCAGGAAAAATATAGGTAAATAAAGGTAAATGCAATCCAAAGAGTCAGGGAACAAAACCTATTTGTCAGGAAACCTCAGGACAGATCTAACTTTTAAAAAATAGAGAACAAGATGCCAACAAGATAATTGACTGGGGATGCCCCATACAGTTCCCTCCATGGAAACTAAACTTAAAGTAAACAATGAAGACCATCACTATATCTTACTGAAATTCTTGAGAGAAGGTATGGGTGGCATCTGACACAGGCACCATGGAATGTGCCTGCCTACAGCACTGTCCCAGGCATCTTCACCTGGCTTGAGTAATAGCAGTGCTTTGCAGGTGGCTTTTGCCTCAGTGATGATTGCTGAGGGGACTCCAGTTGGATCTGGTGAGTCAGCAGCACCTATATGTATGTAACTATCAAATCCTAGCACTGAGCCTGAATGTCTATATCCATTTGTGTCCTGATTTCCTTATGAAGTGAGACACAACAACAGTACCTACCGCGCTGCCCTGGGAGAGCTGCAAAACAGTAAACACCTAGGACTGTGTGCAGCTGGCACACACATGCTTAGCAAAGGTTAGCTGCTCACAACGTCTGAATATGAAATGCCCCGCCTCCCCACGCTCATATGTTAAATGCTTGGTCTCCATGTGATAGCACTGCTCTGAGAGTTTCCGGAAACTTTTGGAGGCGGGCACTCCTGGCTGAAAGAAGGAAGTCACTCTGTGTGGTGGGCACTTGGGGGTATATTTCCTTTGGCTTCATCTTATCTCACCTTCTGCATCCTGCATGTGAGGCCAAGCAAGTCAGGGCTGAACTCTCTGAAGCCATAAGGAAACAAAAAGAAACCACAACGACTAAAGAAATAAATAAATAAAACAAAAACAAAAAAGCTTTTCTTCTCAAGGTACATACTAGCTAATATTCAGAGGTTATAAGAGGAAAAAAAAGTGATCCAAACGGGATTTTGTCAGAGGTTCCCTTCTGATATTTTTGGCTATGAGATGCTAACAGACTTGGAAGATCCAGGTACCTACTACCTCCTTCTCCAGTCCTCCTCACAGACTTTCAGTGGCTCATCCTTTTATATGTGTGTGTATGACCCCCTAGGTCGGATTCAACTTTGAACTTCAAGAAAAAGAGTCAAGGCTTCTTCCAGCAGCTGATGGAAACAGATGCAGAGACCCACAGGTAAACAATAGGCAGAGCTCAGGGAGTTTTGAAGAAGAGTGGGAAGAAGGATTGAGAGAGTCCGAGGGGTCAAGGACACCACAAGAGACCTACAGAGTAAACTAACCTGGACCCATGGGAGCTCACAAAGACTTAACCAACAACCAAAGACCACACATGTGCTGGACCTAGAACCCCTTCACATATGTATCAGATGTGCATCTTGTTCCTCATGAGGGTATCCTAACAATGGGAGTAGGGCCTGTCTCTGACTCTGTTGCCTGCATTTGGATCCTTTGTCTCAGCTGGGCTGCCTTGTCTGGCCTCAATGGGAGAGGATGAATTTAGTCCTGCTGGGACTTGAGGTTACAGGGGGAGTTGGTATCCCTTAGGAGCCTCTCATACTCTGAGAAGGAGAGGGGATAATGGAAGGATGGGGTTGCGGGGGTTCCTGGGAGGAGAGATGGGAGGGGCCTGGAATCAAACTGTAAAGTGATTAAATAAATTTTTAAAGGAAAAAAGAAAAGAAAAAGAATAGAATTGCATTCAGGAGAAAATACCTGCCCAGCATGACTTTCAGATTTGTGGTGATGCATGCCTTTAATCCCAGCACTTGGGAGGCAGAGGTAGGTGAATGGCAGTGAGTTCAAGGCCAGCATGGTCTACAAAGTGAGTCCAGGACAGCCATGTCTACACAGAGAAAATAAATAAATAAAAATATAAAAAATAAAAGGAAAAGATCACAGCACTCTGATAAGGACTCTACCTGTCTGTGGCCGCTCTACCCCACTGTCCCAAAAGCCCACAACACACAGCCCTCTCTCCCTGAAGACAGAAATCTGAAGGAAATCTGCTTCATTTTCCTCCAGCCATAGCTTGAATCAAACCATTTCTTTTACTTCTCTCCCATAGAGCATGGAGCAGTACTAATCTCACATTCTGGTAAAGTTTTGATGAATCCAACCAAGAGAAATAAATAGCCTAAGCAGTGTGGTTCCTCTCTGCTCTCACTGGAAGACCAGAAACCACTAGGGAAGAAGAGTCCCAACTGCTCGCAGACAGACAGCCCTGTGCTGGGGTTCTGGGATAGCCTAGCAGCTCCTAGATCCTTCTTTCTTTTTAGCCCATACTTTGGCTGTCAATAGATAACTCATTGGTAGAAAGGAGAGGGTTTGGGCTTTTGACAGCCGTGTGTGTGTGTGTGTGTGTGTGTGTGTGTGTGTGTGTGTGTCAGTCACACACACTCTAGCTTAAACCACAGGCTGTTTGGTAGCTCCTTACCTGTTTCATTTTGTTAGTAGGGACTATTTGTTTGATTTGGGTTTTAGGGTTTTAGGTTTTAGCTACTTTCATTTGGCTGGCTGGCTTTCTTTAAGAACTGATGAGTTCCAGCATGGGTATAACCACACTGGCATTCTTTACTTCCGTGTTTGAGGCTTAAACCTCCTCTTGACCCTGCTTGGGACACTGCAGTATGAGCTGGCACAAGAGAAGTAATTTCTGCTGCATGAGGTTTGGGTATCTGTCGTTTCTAGGTGTTGGGGGATGCACTTGCTAGTATAAGCTAAAAAACAGAGGGCAGCAAGTATCAAGAAATGTAGTTCTCTGAAGAGCACTCATGTGTTTGGCATAGCTGCTTGTCTTTTTCTTCTTATACCGTGTTTCCTAGGATGTGTGGTGCAGTTTCAGTTCTAGCTTGGAATGCTAGTAGTAGCCACATATTCATGAACAAGTCGAATTCCCGTTAAGGGTCTATAAATAAGAAAGAGTAACATATTCCTAAAACACAGGGTTAGTCGGCTTACATGTTAGATGCTGCTGACTGGTGGCTTCCTAAAGGTCTTTTGAATTGTCATGTCATTTCTTAGCTGGAATCATTTTGTCAAAAGTTAGGTAAGTGGGATAAAACTCCTTGTGTGTAAGCTTCCATGCTCTTGTGTAATAAGGGCTCTAAGAAAGAAGCTGAATGGAGGCTCCTGGCAGGCGTGAAAGGCTTTATCCCTCTCCTTAGGAGAAAGGGGGCAAATGATTAAACTGGCTTCGTGTGCACCTTTGATTTGGCTTGGTTTTGGTGTTACTGTGTTTTTATCTCTCTAAATCCATTTCCAGTTAGTGTGAAACCCATAGCATAGTTCCCAAATATGGAATTACCAGAACTATTTGAAATGTTTTCCCCTTGAAAACCTAACAAGGTACTCAGTCTGGACAAGACTCGCTCTATCTTGTGACAAGAGACTACCCTTTAATGCAGTGCCCAGTGACAGGCTGCAGTGAGGACAAAGCGGCAAGGCACTTCTGCACTTGCAGTCCAGTCTCGTTTCCAGATATGTTAAACTAGAAAAACATTAATCATACAAATAATTCACAGGAAAAAATGGCTGACTGGTGTGTCTTTATTTTTATTGTTTACACCCTACCTGGGCAGACATTCAAGTTTATTTTAAAGATTCTACAAACTGAAAGAAAAGAAAAGGAAAAGAAAGAAAGGAAAAGAAAAAGAAAACATTAGTAACAGACAGCCAAAGTTAGTGAAAGGCGTACTACCACCACCAAGAAAATCCTGTAGACAAGTTGATACTAGAGGCAACTACATCAGCAGACTTTTATTGTAATCAAAGAGCAGGGCAATGTCTAACTTAGATCAAGCAGCGCATTCTAGGAGGGCTAAGCCAATGACTAGCTAATATAAGTTTAAAGGAAACACAAGACATGCAATAAATAAAACAAGAACCCTCCAGAACTTTAAAAAATCTGTTATCAAGTGTGTGGAAAGCTGATGCTGAGCCAGGGAATATAACAGTGGTTGGCATCACCTTTAAAGGATAAAGTACCCCTGATAGTCACAGAAGACACAAAGAATTGAACATGACTATAGGAGTGAAGTTATCTCCAGTGTAGGTAATGATTTCACAGTATATAAAGCAAGATGATGAAGTAATATAGAATATCAGGGGGAAATGAGTGAGGCAAATGTGAAAAAGAGAAAGTCTGGGCCAGTGTGCGAACTCTAAGGAAGAAGGACACTGGGAACATAAAGACCAAAAATCAAAAAGGGGGATAGAAACAAAAGAGAAGTTCACAGCCAAGTGAAAAGTCAGAGGTGCCCATCAGAAGATGAGTCAAGAGCCATGTGTCCCCCACATTTCAGAGCCGATGCAAATTTCCCGCAGGAACCCTTACTACAACTATCAAATTATGATGTTTCACTTGGGCACAGGTTATAATTATACTACTCTCAATACAAAACAGTTCAAAATGACAGAAAATCAGATGTAAAGTGGGAAATAACAGACTTTCTCTGACCTGTAGCCATCAACCAGGAAACTGGACTAAACCGTATTAAAATATCATCTCCTCTACATGTTAGAATGCCCAGCTCTATTAGTGGACACAATTTATTATGTAAATTCAGTTCTCTTTTTCTCTAAACAGATAACAGATTCACCTACTGGTCCCAATTAAGAAAATCCATCTGCTTACAAATGCTGCTTGCTCTCCCTGAGAAGACAGCCAAGGAACTTTTGTCCCTGAGACCTATAAGACAGTAAGACTATGTGAATAGATGGGACCCCGGATTATATGTCAAGTGCACAACTAGATAACTTTGAATTTAAAAATGATAATTACATTATCTCAGAAGGAGTGATCCCTCAGATAAGAGGCTTTGAGAAGAATTCAGACAGTATTGCAAAATTCCCTAACTGCAAACTACTCTGGCATGCCAACTGCCCTCTAACATTCCAATTCTGACAATTTTAAAAGCCCATACAAATGAATATGCGTTTTTTTTTCAAGACTTGAGAACTATAAATATACTATATAATGTATTTATTCTATCATGCCAAATTGTCAGAGACTGTTATTCTGGGAAATAATGGATGGTTTTCAATTTTGGTCTTTCAGGATTATTTGGGGGTTTGCTTCTTTTGTATGTGTGTTTGATAAGGTGGTTTTAGTTTTGTTTAGTTTGGGATTTGTTCGTTTGTTTATTTGGGAGCATTGTTTTAAATTTTGGTTTTGGTTTTTTATTTGTTTTTACCACCCACTTAAAGACAAAGCCAGAAGACTGCTATTTACTCTTGAATACAATGATCCAACATCAAAGCCTCCTTCTAATATCCCTGGGCTCTCAGAGTTTCAAAATTGCTTCGTGTTTGGCCTGCATAAGACCCACATAAGAGCAAGCCAGTTGATTATCCAACATGGAGGGCAGAGGGACCATAAGTCCCCAGCTGAGAGGTTGATGACAATAGGGAGGGAAGGTGGGAGGGGGAGGGAAGAGTCCTGTTTCTTTAAGGGTGTGGCCCTGGAAGGTTAACCAAGCACAACTAGATAACTC
>OU015749.1:85049952-85086481 GCA_907169655.1 Acomys percivali
GTGTGTGTGTGTGTGTGTGTGTGTGTGTGTGTGTGTGTGTGTGTGTGTATGAGATTAGGGTGTTTACAAGAGCATAAGAACTTGTTCACAAAAGCATGGGCATCTTACCAGTAGTTACACCTGAAGAGAATAGCTCTCCCTCTTCTATCAATGTTTAACTGCATTAAAATCTT
The DNA here is from genome assembly GCA_907169655.1 of Acomys percivali. Classification (NCBI taxonomy): domain Eukaryota; kingdom Metazoa; phylum Chordata; class Mammalia; order Rodentia; family Muridae; genus Acomys; species Acomys percivali. The sequence continues at coordinate 85,050,126 of OU015749.1, forward strand.
CAAAGGGGAGATCCTCCCCTTCTCATGACAGGATGCTGAAAGTCCCCATCTTATGCAGGTGATCATATTTGTTATGCCTTATAGAATGCAGCAATAACTGGAGAGATGGCTCAGAGGTAAAGACTACTTGTCACTCTTGAAAAGAACCCTGGCTCAGTTCCCAGCACCCACATACAGTGGTGTATATGTAACTAACTTCAGGGGGTATGTTGCCCTCTTCTGACCACCATGCATTGCGTGGTGCAGGCAAAAACACCTACTGTACATATAAAATTAAAACAAAAATACATAAATAAATGCAACAGCTATGTTATGCATGGGAGTCAGCATTGCATACAGAGAGACACACACATGCACACTTCCTGCAGCTCTTACATTCTTCCTGGCACTTCTGAGACATTTTCTGAGCCTTCAAGGGGGTGATACAGGTATCTTGTATATAGCTGGGCATTCAACAGTAATTTATTCTCGGGGTTTAGATCAGTTATGAGTTTTGTTTTGTTTTTTAATTCATCCATGAGCACTGCAAAAAGAAGCATCTCTGGTCAAAACTAACAGAAATCCTGTTGGGTGGGTATAAAAATAGTTGTTTAGAAGGCAGCTGATTGGCACTTGGTGTCCATTTAGAAAAACAACACCAGTAGCTTCCCTACTGAGGCGGAGGACTTTCCCAGCCATGGACTCTCCTCCCCCAACCCCCCCCTCCCCCGCCAGCTTATAGTATCAAATGTGAATTCCCTCCCATGAAGCAGGCATTGAGGCCCACCAGAAAGCAGTCTGTTACTGTACCATTGCAGCTGTGGGCTCCTCTTGTCTGCCTGCTTGATACTGTTGCAGATATGGTTGTGTACATGTTTCACCCCTGAATAAGATGATTCAGTTTCACAACCTGCATAGCACCTTCCTGCTGTATGAGGACTAGCCAGCACAGAAAAAGCCTATAGCCACGTTCCAGCATGATTTCTGTATGCCCAGTGATCAAGCTGTATGGCCCCTTCAGCAGAAAGGACTTCTTGCAGTGAGAAACCAGCAGCAAGGGCAACTGTCTCATGAAATTCTAAAGGCCTCAGTGGGCTCTGTTAGGGGATGATCTGATGTATTTTGATGCTAATTACTGCTTGCTATCTCTGACCCACCTTTTGCTTAATAAAAAGCCATCCTACCTGGGCAGAGCAAAGGAGATAGGTCGGGCTAGGAGAGAGAGGAATTCTGGGAAGAAGACCGCCACCAGGAGAACAGAGAGAGACCTGAAAGGAAGAAAGGAAGGCTGCGTAGGTTAGCTGAAGGAGAAGCACATGGCCCGTGGCGTGGATGGAGAATCCAGCCCAGATGAAGAACATTAGCAAGAATTTGGGATTATGGATGGGAGGTAGCTTGATAGAAGTTATTAGATGCAGATGGCATGAGATTGAGACAGGGATCCCATGCCTGTCCTACTATGGAAAGTAGTTTAGAGGATTGATATCTGCCCTGCCCCAGGTTAACAAAGGCTATCTTAAAATATAACAAGTGTCTGTCTTGATTGATCGCCAGCCGGACCTACAGGTAATACAGATAATTTTAAAAACAGCACTGAGCAGCAACACCACTGCTGCCAAGACTTGTGTTTAAGGACCTGTGGCACCCAAGAAATGCTGCCTCTTTAACTCAGCCTGACCTTGTGTGTTCAGACCTTGTGATATCCGTCTGGGCCATTTCCAATTCTGTATTATCATTCATCCCCCTATTGTGCTTAGATCTGGTTTTGTATGAATTATTAGCAGCCTTCTGCTGTGGGCAACTTACCTGTGTGCTACAGGGAACTCCAAGATGCTAAGATTCAGCTGGAGAACTCCCTGACTGCATCGCAGTTGTGATTTTGTGCACACACCTCCCTTCAGATGACTATGTTGGAAATGGAGGTTCCATTTTGGTCCATGTATTCTTTCTCTTTCCCTGGTTCCTGGAAGTGCCCTCTCGGGTCCAGGTAGAAGCCACTTGGCTCTCTATGGGATTGCACACCCCCTGGCTTGTGGGAACTTTTGCTTTCTCTTCAATAATCTGTTTCTGCTTAAGTATTATTCAATATCTGTACTTGAATTGTTTTCTGAAGCAGGGTTTCACTGTGTAGCCTTAATTGACATGGACTCATTTTGTAGACCAACCTCGAACTTACAGAGATCTGCCTGCCTCTGCCTCCCCGAGTGCTGTGATTACAGACATGCCGGCTTACTTTAATTATTTTAATGCTGACATCAAGAACCATGGGGGCCATCAGGTCCAGTGACAGCCTGTTGCAGTAAAGCATGTGTCCCATCAACTAGCATGGCTTCTTGCTTATAGCGTTTGGGATTCATGTTGTCCGTTCACTTTTAGCAGATTTCCCTAGCACTACTGGAATCCAAATGCCTGTTCTTTCCTACAGTCATGGAAATAGGCCCCTACACTTCTTACTGCTTTCGTTATTTCAGTATTCTCTCTGTCCCTCTCACAGCAGCTGGAGTCCTTTTAGAAATGGATCTCTTTCCTGGCATAGTACACTTGAGGCCCTGGCTTAGATCCTAGGATCAGAAGAATTGGGAAACAGCTCTAATCAAGCCACCACGCCTTCTCTTTGAAGCCTGCAATGGCTTTTGTCCTAATATTTTGCTATCGCTGTGATAAACACCATGACCAAAGCAATGAAGAGGAAAGGATTTATTTGCCTTACCCTTGCACACTGTAGTCTGTCACCAAGGAAAATCTTGGCAAGAACTGAAGAAGAACCCTGGAGCAGGCATTGAGTCAGAGACCATGAAGACGCTGGCCCCTGAGATGCAGATTTGGCTACTTTCTTACTCTTCCTAGAACCACCTGCCCAAGAGTAGTAGCACCAGCCACTGTGAAACAGGCCTCCCTCACATCAATCACCTGTCAAGTTGAGTTTGTCTAGACAAAAAGGATCATTCCCCTTTAAGGCCGAAGGCACAAAGATCAGAGACAAGAAACTGTCAGCTTTACCACTGTTGGCTACACTGCAAAATATGCATAAGAGCCATTGTCCTAACCTGTAGTCATCCTGAGTTCTAAGAAACAAGATAAACTCACAGAATAGACTATCTCCCAGATGAGGACAGTTACCCATGATACCCGTGCTGTACCCTGGGGCAGTACCAGTTTGTCCTTCCAAGCAAGAGGATGTCTTTGCCGAGCTAGAACTGAGGCAATGGTCAAGGAGCCCTCACTTACACAGGGACTGCTTGACTATACATTCCTTGAGTTTTCGCCTTTTCATCTAACTCTTCATTTACCTAACCTTAAAGCTCATATCAGCAACCCTGAAAGAGACTCAGGGTCACTGGATTTCTTTATCTGTTCCTCTTTTTGATGTGTCCAAGTGGAATGAATCTCTTTTCCTGGTAGTCGCCATTACTGTCACTCTGATGAACAACACTGGACGGACCTAACTTGCCGGGGTTTCTACACCTCAGGCTTTTATCTTTAAAAACTCCTTATACAACTTTGTCAAACCAAATAATAAGAAAATGCATTTTTGTGTGTCGGTGTCTTGTACCTAGTCAACTTTGAATGGACACACACACACACACACACACACACACACACACACACGTACCACATATCAGGTCCAAAGGAAATTCCAATTCCCCAAACTCCAAAAGACCATCCAAATGTCCAGAAAGGTTAGATAGAAGCTCGCATTCCTTAGGAATCCTCTCTGTTTGTCTTTCTGTCTGTCTGTTTGTCTATCTATCTATCTATCTATCTATCTATCTATCTATCTATCTATCTGCCCTGACCCTGCTTCTTTCACTGTTTTTTTTTTTTTTTTTTTTTTTTTTACTCGCTAGCCTGAGCTGGTCTTCCTTCTCTAGCAGATAGCCCTGGCCATGTTCATTCTACTTTTTTTTTTCTCTCTCTCTCTCTGCTCTGGACTCTTCCAGATGGCTCTCATTGTTCTATCTCTCACATCTACAACAAAAACCCTCCCCTAAATCATGCTGTGGAGAGGTCATGTTGTCAGTTTATACACATGCATGCTAGAGTCACGCTTACTCCACAAACTGTTTTCTTATCTTTCCATCTGACCTCTTTTACTTTGCTGATGCAGAGAAAGTAATATTTCGACTTTAGTATTTAGCCCACAGTAAGGTCCTCAGTAATGGCACCTCTTTTTTTTTCCTTTCCAATTTGGAAGCCCTTTTGCATTTTTTGAATTCTTTTTGAGTTAACATAAATTTCTGCCACTTTTCTGACAGGAACTTGGGTTCCTTCTCTTTGTGGCTATTTTGAGCCAGTTGGGTTATTTTAAACAATTTGGGTGCCTACAGGTGATTGACTCTTATAACTTCTGTGTTGCTAATAACTATGTGGGAAGTGATGTAAGGCAAAAAACAAAACAAACAAACAAAAACAAGGGTGTCTGGAGAGTCACTACAGCTGTTTATATAGCCATCGTGAAATACTACGTCTATACGATTTCTGGTGTCCCCTAAGGATAATTTTGTCTAACTTGTTTTGTAACAAACTTACCATGCTTCATCTAATAATTATCAGGTCCAAAGGAAATCCCATTTCCCCAAATTTCAAAAGGTGCCTATTAGCATACCAAAGTGCATGCTGGACTCCAGGTGCCTTCAGGATGGCAGGTACACATTTTAAATTTCTTTCTAGTAGCATCCTAGCCCTTCCCACCTCCTCAGACAGCTCCCATCTCCCCCAGCTCATGAGCGCTCCTCCCTCCCTCCCTCTTTCTCTCTCTCCCTCCCTCTTTCTCTCTCCCTCCCTCTCTCTCTCTTCCTCCCTCTGTCTCTCTCTCTCTCTCTCCCTCCCTCTCTCTCTTTCTCTCCCTTCCTCTCTCCCTCTCTCTCCTCTAGACTCTTCCAGATGCCTCTGGCTATTCTCTCATATATACAACAAAAGCCTCCCCCTTAACCATACCATGGAGCAGTCATATCCCAGCACTCAGGAGGCAGAGGCAGGGGGATCACTGTGAGTTCAAGGCCAGCCTGGTCTACAAAGCGAGTCCAGGACAGTCAAGGCTAACACAGAGAGACCGTGTCTCAAAAAAACATTAAAAAAAAAAGGGTAAACAAAGTCAATGTGTCATTTTATGAAATTTGTCTATCAATCTGAATGTCTGTGTCTACGAAAATTGGCTTGGTGGTGGCTGTAGTCCTACTGGATATCTATCTACCCTGAGGTCCACTGGGACACCAAAGTAAGGGGGCAAATGTTCCCTCTGGTTCACTCCGCATGAGTTTAGATGACTAGACTTTTATTGGAGGTACCAGGAGCATATCAGTTACTTTTCTCATTGCGGTCACAAAATATTTTGTGAAAAACAACTTAAGGAGATAAAGGCTGATTCTGTTCATGTCTGAGGGGACAGTACATAATTCCAGAGAAGGTATGGCCATGACAGTGGCTCTAATTGTGTCAACAGGAGCTTGAGGCAGCTGGTCATATGTGCAGACAGGAAGAAGAGGGATGAACTTGCTCTCCATTTTCTTTTCCATCTATATGCAACCTGTGACCCCAGTACCTAGAGGGGTCCCCCGAAACGGTCAGTGTTCATGTCAGCCTGACAGAGTCTGTAGTCAGCTGGGAGGTGGGCCACTGGACATGCCTGGGGGCAGTTATCTTGATTACGTTCCTTGCTATCTTGATTGTGGCAGGGATTCCCTGGGATCCTGGGCTAACAAAATGCAGAATGAAAACTGAATGCTATCATGACTACGTTCATTGCTCTCTGTTGCTTTTTGTTTGCTTGCTTGCTTGTTACTTTTGTTCCCTGTTTTGGTTTTTTCTTCTTGTAGTCTGTTTTTTTATATGTTTCTTTTTTGTTTGTTTGTTTGCTTGCTTGCTTTTGATACAGGCTCTCTCTCCATAACCCTGCTGGCCTGAAACTCATTGTGTAGATCAGGCTATCTTCAAACTCATAGAGAACTGCCTGCGTCTGATGGGATTAAAGGCGTGCATCACTATGCGTGGCTGTGTTCTGTGCATCTTGATTGCAGGTGAAATGATGTGGATGAGATGTGACTAGCTGCTTCAAGGTCCTAGTACTTTGACTTCCCTGCCACGATATACCTGAGATATACCTGTGAACTGTGAGCCCTTTCTCCCTAAAGTTGAATTTTGTCAGAGAATTTTGTTACAGCAACAGGAAAAGAAACTGAGACAAATTTCTCTCTCTTATGAGTGATTGTCCTCTGATCTAAGTAATTGCAATCGTGGGGAGTTGGTCTGTACCCTCTTGTAAAAGTATGGTATGGTCCCATTTGGGCTCATTGACTATTTAGGCTCTTCATGGAGGGGTAAGAAAGGTTACAAGGCCCTCCCCTGAGTACCAGAAGCTCCCTACCAGCTGTTATATGCAATTCTGCATAATTGCTTATGGCCTTGGGGAGGGGCTAGTGTATATAGGCTAAGGAAGACCAGGGGAGGGGTGTTCCATCTATGAACTATAGTGAAATGCTCATCCCTGCCGAGTAAAGGCTTTCCAGGAGCATCTTGGATGGGAGGGTAGGGGTGGGCATCCACACCCTATAAGTAGCCCCTCACTCATCCTCCGTGAGGAAGCCAAATAAACTCATTGGTTCCCCAGAGTAAACTTTGACAGAAGCACATCTCAGTTTATCATTGGGACCTTAGGAGAAGGGATAGACTTGGCTTGCCCCAGGAAGGAAATTTAGCAACGCATTCATATTTGGAGAGTCTTCCTCCATTAAAGTTTTCTGGAAGTGCCCTCATGGGTGTGTCAACTGATGTGTCCCCTTGGTGATTCTAAATTGTATCACGTTGACTAGGTTAACTACCACTGGGGTATATGGTCATGGTGTACAGTAGTCTCATTGGGAGCTAAGTTAGAGGAACATACCCATTCCTGGCTTGAAAGAAACTCAGAGAGTTCGTGCGGGATGTGCACATAAGAGGTATTCATGCAGCACACTTAAATACTCTGTGCCAGTTGACATTGGGTTTTTATAACACATACAAGAGAAACTGGTCAATTTGTGAGGCTTTAGGAAAGGGTTCCTATTGAGCAGTAAGCCTTACCTACTCAAAACGCTTCCCTAGTGTTGACCCTTGCTTCTGCCATACAGATGAGAGTCTAACCAAAGGAGTCTTAATCTTAAGAGTACACCTTAATCTGCCCCCTAAAAAAAACTCCTGAAAATAAGTGAGTGGCAAACCTGTGGCTACTTAATTTTTGAAAAAAATTAATTTACTGTATGCTAAAATAACTATTTTTGGCATTCACAACATAAAGCATATATCCAGGAGAATGTATGTAAATATGAATTTGAATTTGGAGTTGAAAGCCAGTCCTTCAAAATATTTATCATAACCAAGCCTAGCTAATACACAAGCAGTCAAAAATTTGGGAGTGAGGGAAAGAAATGGGGTAATGTTAAAACCAAGCTAGCATTCATTTAGAGGCTACTGATGTTCAGCTATGTAGACATGTTAGTTTAATCTGTTTCCTTCTGTCATGGATATAACTGGGATCAGAACTCTTTTATGATACATATAAGATTACTATCAGGTTTATTTTTATGAATTATCAATGTATAGAGAAGCAATTTAAGGTATTTGTTCCTCATTCTTAACTAAGAATAAATTATTTAGGTACAAAGACAAGATGTTGTCCTGAACTTCCATTCACCATGGATTCCAGGAAGACTTAAACCTCAGAGGACAAACTACTCCCTCAGATGAGTACAGTTACCTATGAGAGCAAAGCTGGACAAAAGTAATCATTTTGTCAGAAAACAGTTTGGTCCCCTAAAGTGGTGGTAGAGATTAAAGAATTTAACAGGTTAATAATCTGGTCAATTTTTAAGACTATAGTTGAGACCCTGATGGGCCAATGGTGGATGGGACCTCTCACCCTAGCACTTTGGAAGCTGCGTCAAGAGGGCTGCTACAAATTTGATGCCAACCTAGGCTAAATAATAAATTGTAAGTGAGCCTGTGCTACAGAATGAAAACTCCCCTCAAAATGAACCAAAGATCAAGAATTTGAGAAGTGTCACTTTAAAAAGCAATGTTTGCCACCCTGACAGTACAGTGGTAGAATTGGTACATAAGCCCAGGCCAAATCGTGGAGCAGGTGCAAACTGGGTGACCCAAAAAGAGTGATTGATTTTTGTTACACACGCTTTAAAATGCAGGAAATATGCTAAGATAAAGGTCTGAGCATAGATTATCTGGTCTATGAAAGCATCCAGGTGGACAAGGCATCAAAGAAGAGCAGCGGTATTCACAGAGCTTGTGTCTGGATTAGGTAAGCTCCCTCTGCCACATCACATGCTTAGCACAGAAAGGAATTCAGGCTTCCCAAGTGAGAAGTAGAGATTGCGCAAAAAAACAAAGAGCCCCAGGAGAAATGTAAGAAACAGACTTAAGATATAAAATAAATAAAGGGGTAGGTAGTGTGGGTGGGGAATGGTGAGGTGTCTCAGCAGGTAAAAGCACTTGCCTCCAAGTTTGAAGACCTTAGTTTCATCCCTGGAAACTATATGTGCTGTGGCATGTACATGTATGCATAAACACACACACACACACACACACACACACACACACACACACACACAGGACAGAAAGAAGGAGGAAGAGAGGGAGGGATAAATGAAGGAAGGAAGGAAGGAACTGTGGATGAGAAATTGTCATAATTTTTAGGTAAAGCATGGCAGTGTTTGAAATAGGATATGATAGCATTCGTTATCAATTTGAGAACTCCATAGTCATTTGGGAGATGTGCGTCTAGGCATGTGTTATCTTGAGGATGATGTTACTGATGTGTGATGACCCATCTTAACTGTGGAGCGGACTATTCTCTGGCAGACCCTGAGGTGTACAAATGGAGAAAACAATTTGAACACTAGAGTTCCTCCACTGCTCTCTGACTAGGGATACACTGTGGCAGCTGCTTCCAGTTCCTGGCACTTTGACATCTCCACCATAATTGACTGTGCCTTGAACTGTAGGCCAAGATAAACTCTTTCTTCATTAAGTTGCGTCTTTCAGAGCAACAAGAAAAGAAATGCAGACACAGAGCATTGGCTGGCATGCTATTAGTGCCATGAGTACCATAAGACGCTAACTCCTGGGCTAACCCAAGATGGGGTTCCTTCCCTGTGTGGCCAGCCTAAACTCACCTACAGTCCACAAAGCCTCTGAGGACTAGCTGGTGTTTCTTGTTAGCCTCCTCCATGTTTCTTGGGGCCACGCCAATTCATGTCTGTGCGGACCCTCTCCCAAGTTCCCCCAGTCTGTAACCTAACTAGGGATCTGTTCACACTACACTGGAATTTGTAGTATCTCTTAAAACAATGGGTCTTCCCTCTGCCAGCCTGAGATGGGCCACCAAATTCGTTTACCCCAGGTACTTAAGGTGGTTCTCTAAGCCTCTGGTAGAGCTCAGACAAGCTGAAACTATCCAGGGAGGACCAAGCATGGAGCAGTAATCAACAGGGACTGTAAATCAGGCTCCAAAGGCAGAATAGGAAGGCACAGTTGACGGACCCAGCCTCCAAGAACTCCAAGAAGCAAGAGTTTTTTATCTGCATATGAAAAAACATTAGTATGAAATGACATGACCACTGGAAAAAAGAAAAAGAAAACATCATTGATGTTTTTTAGTCTGAAACCAGAAGCCATATAGAACAACTGCCTGTCATTGCCTGCAGTTTCCACTTTATTTGACTTCTTGGAAATAGTTGTTTTCACTTCAGATTTACACTTGCAATGTCAATTATTCTGAGCATCTTCTTGCTTTGTTTTTCTTCCCCCCCCCCCCCCGCCCCGGAATTTTATCTGCTGGTCAAAGAGCTTTTAATAGAAGAAACATGACAGAGGAAGTACACACGTAAAGCCCGTTTTGTTGTAAACGTCAGAAACGGATGAGCTAACAAGTCAAAAGATGGGCTTGCTTTCTTTTGTAAGGAGGAGGCTGGTGGAAGCCAAGCCTAGTGTAGAGGCAGAGACGCGCCTGTGGGTCAGGGCTGATGGCTCACTCACAGCCCCCGGTGGATGTGTTTCAGCTGTCTGGTTTCTAGCTTATATAACACTACTCAACATTCAATGTCCTGAAAAAGAAAATCTGATTAGCCTACTGTGTGCTCCATGTCCATCCCAAAGAAGGTAAAACTGTGACCTTGGGGAACAAGAACGCTTGCTAGCTAAGTCCAAGAAGGACTCTACTGAAGTGAGGCAGTGATTGTCCATAAGGCGGACAACGCTGTGGTGTGCCTCAGTGGTAGGGCACTTACATGGCACACACAAGATCTCAGGCTTGATTGCTAGCTGAGGGGGAGGGAGGGGTGTCAGAGGACAAGTGAATAGCTGTCTCTTACTATCAAAAACAAAAACAAAAAAACAAAAAAATAAACAAAAACACTCATGGAAGGCTGCGTACCCAGACAGAAGCTGCTTAAGCTGTTTAGTAAGAACAAATATAGACACTTTGCAACTTGGGCCTGATACAATTATTCTGTGCATTCCTTACAATGAAAACTAGCTAAAGGACACTAGAAAGAGTGCGTGGGAGTTGTCTATCATGGCAGCCTGAGAAAGAGCCATAGGGAGACGATTCCTCATAGAAAAGGTTAGAAGTAGGGGATGCTGAGATTGACTCACAATGAGACTTGAATCCTGAAAACATGATGGGGATGTCAGAAAGGGAGACTGAAGGGGGTGGGGATGAGGCTGTTAAAGGAGGAGGAGGAGGCTAACTAAGTCATCTTGAAATGGGAGGGAGGATGTCCTAGCTGCCTTTTCTGGCCTCAGTGGGAGAGGAGACATCTAATCCTGCAGAGACTTGAGATGCCAGGGTGAGTTGGTACCCCTTGAGGGCCTCCCCTTCTCTGAGAAGAAGGAGATGGGGAGAATGGGGGAAGGGAGGCATGAGGGTGAGACTGGGAGGAGGGCAGGGAGGGGGCTGGGATCAGGCTGTAAAATGATTAAGTAAATAAGTAGAGGGGAAGATGCAGGAAGGATGAATGGAGCTGTGTAAGCATAGTAGAAAGCCCATCAATTGTACAAGGGCTAAAGAATGGTCCCAGATGCTGAAATGGCCCTTGGGAATGCCATACCTAGTTGAGCATCTTCTCTGAAGTGGATCTGTAGGCTGCCTCTCAATTCCTCAAACATCATGATCTGTACAAAGAAAAAAGTAAATCGGACAGAAGATTCAATTTCATCCTCTGAAGCAGGGCGGAGTTCAAAGTAAGGGAACTAAGAAGCAGGGGACACTGGGAGAATTCACCTCATTAACTCCAGGATGAAGCCAGGAACCAGGGACATAGAGAGTTTCCTGGGGGCCAATATTCCAGTATCTTCCTAGGACTTGTCCATTGATGAATATGACACCTTTTTGCCAACCCTGAAAAATATTGTGAGGTTTCAGGAATTAGCTTCTAGATGTAAAGGTAGAAAACAAATAGACTCCTATGCTAAAACCAAGACACGGTGGATTGACAACAGAACCGAGGGCAGGAGAGTGCTCTTGAGTCTGTGCCACTACCCTGTCTTGGAACTGGCTTATCATCAGGCCTCAAGGAAGAATCTAATTTCCATCTAATTTCCCCAGGTCTGCCCCAAGCCAGAAAAGAGGATGCCCACTTACAACCCAAAAATCATCAAAAACACATCAGGCCTTATAAGCATAGCATGGTAGAATGGCAGGACTGGCAGCCAACGTGCCCTGATGTGCCTTGGATGGTGAACTCATGGCAATGGTACAGGTCTCAGCATCCAGGGCTATGTGCAAGGACTAATGGATCACACTCACTAAATCCTTGCTACAGTGCATGCACCACCCAGTCTCAGTGGCACACGCCACTCATGCCTCTAGCGCATCCATTCACTTTCCTCTTCCTGTCCTAATGGTCTCTAAATAGAGCAGCCTTCAGGATGGCTATGAAGTGGCTGTGACTTCCAGGAGCCTGGGGAGGGTTTCTTAAGCTTCTTTGGGGTGGGGTGGGGTGGAATGGGGGATTGGGTACATGAGCAGAGAAGAAATGGCACTAACCTTTACTTTTATGAAGGTGCCCTGGGGTGGGTCTCCAGCTTTCAAATAACTCAAGAAAAATGTAGGTCCCAAAACATAGCTTGACACTACTTTCCAGGACTTTGGAAGGTTCCTAAGAGGGAATCAAAAGCCAGCAAGGACTTACTTATAATTTTCTTCTAACGTGCCACCTCCTCTGGCCTCCTCTGTGACCCCTGGCACCCCACCCCTGCTCTGGTGCCAGCTATGCCCGCAGCATGTGTGATACAGTAGGTATTTACCATGAGGTGAGGAACAATCACCACTTCACTTCTAGACAGCTATGAGGTTGGCATCATTTCGTTGGGTATTCTGGGGCATGTTATTGTCTATCTGGAATCCGAAGGCTTCATCCGGAGACCTCTGAGCATCCTTCCAGCTCTGCATGTTCACCACATTTTGGTACCTTTTATCTTATCTATTTTGTTTATCTCCAGTACAGTGACTGATCTCAGGGCCTCACACATGCTGGGCAAAATGCTCTACCACTGAGCTCCGATTCCCCGCTAACCACCTTTGGTCACCTGAAGGTAAGGTACCTGCCTTTGTATGAGCATATTTCCCATATCCAGGCTGTAGATTGTAAATTTTCTTAGTGGAGACTCTTCTAGATAGATGTCTCCAGTTAAACCTGTGGGACAGGAACGAAAGGTAATGTGAAGGAGGTGAGAAGAGCAGAGGTATACACAGGCTGCAGTCAGGGCTCTCCCTGGAGGAACGTGCTTTCTTGGCCTCATCTGGATAGAAGGTTCCTATAAACCTCCATGGATTTCCCCCCTTTCCCCCTGATGGTCCTGAGGATTAAACCACTCATACTCAATAGGCTTTAGGTATGCTAGGCAAGTACTCTACCATTAAGCTACCTAAGCCCATATCCTACACAGATGTTATCCTCTTTTTTATTATTATTAATTTATTCCTGTTACATCTCTATGGTTATCCCATCCCTTGTATCCTCCCATTCTCCCCTCCCTCCCATTTTCCCCTTATTCCCCTCCCCTATGACTGTTCCTGAGAGGGATTACCTCCCCTTGTATATGCTCATAGGGTATCAAGTCTCTTCTCGGTGACCTGCTGTCCTTCCTCTGAGTGCCACTAGGTCTCCCCCTCCAGGGGACATAGTCAAATGTGAGGCACCAGAGTACATGAGAAAGTCATATCCCTCTCTCCACTCAAGTGTGGAGACTGTCCTGTCCATGGGCTAGATCAGGGTAGGGGTTTAAATTTTACCGCCTGTATTGTCCTTGGCTAGTGCCTTAGTTTGAGCGGGACAGTGTACATGACAAGAACGTGCCTCACATTAACAACACAGAGTCATGGCAAGTGCTGCGGATCTGGCCAACACAGGGCTTCTGGCTATGTGCCAGAATACTCAGGTTTGTCCAAGCATTTAGGGTAGAGCAGCCCTGCTCAGGAGTACTGGGCCCAGGCACAAGGACACACCTAGCCCCTGGGTTCCTGGAAATGAAGAAGTGATACCCCAAGAGAGGAAGGCCAGATTTCTCCTGCGGGCACCACTTTCACAGCCCTTGTGGAAGCGGGTGGCAGTTTGGTGGCTTTTGCTTGGCCACTACAGAACACAAAAGTATTACAGATTCTGTGCCGAGGTGTCACACAACAAGTGTGCTCTTTTCTGAACACATCCTTCTCTCAGCTGCCATTGGCCTGGGGAAGAGCAATAGCAGTTTGATGCCGCGTCATCTTGGGCACCTTCCTCTGGAGCCCACCTTTTTTCTCCTTGTTGATATTCTGGCCAGAAGAGAGTCTCCCTTGGTTCTCCACCAGGATCCTCAGAATCTCACTTTTCTTGGAGCGCTACTCAAGACAGACCAGAGGAAGCATCACTTGGCACAACTCCCCCCACCCCCGCCCTCAACTTAGACCTTGGGACAGGACATGAGCAGGGGGCTAACAGACCACAAGCTCAGAACTATGTAGGTCTCCAGCCACGGGACAAGCAAGCCCTTGAACTCTTGCTTTTTCTCTTCTTTCCCAGAAAGAGTCACCGGAACATTTAAACAAGGGGCTGGTGACCGAGGCAGAGTGCTTTGAACGGGGAATATTCGAGGGGGTGGGGCACGGGGATGGGTACTCACTCAAAGAAGAGTCACCAGTACCTCTAAGATGTACATAAGCTTCCTAGTGATTTCTGGGCTCCTCTGCATGGAGCAAACCAAGGGCAGTGGCGTGGAAACAATCTATAATAAGGCCTTGCAAACTCTTGGGCCCAAGTCTAGCTAGAACTAGAATGCCTTATCCACTAAATGTTATATACATTTCTCAAAAGAAACAGCTCATCATTGGAATGATCCAGAACTCCTATATACTTTTCATCCAAAAACACCTGCCAAAAAAAAAAAGAGAGAGAGAGAGAAGAGAGCACTGTTAAGTCCTCATAAAGAAAAGGAAAGCAGTATTGAAAAATACAAGACACAGTGCAAGTCCAGAGGCATAATGAACTCCATGTCCCCCAGAACCATATAGGCTCCCAGGTCCACAAAGACCAGGTAACAGCGAAAGCCATACAATGAGAAGATTCGTGAAGTGCAACCTGGGGCCAAGCCCTCAGAGAAAACTAAACCCTTATCAACTGTAGTGCAAGGCAGGAAGGATGCTTAAAAGACCTGCAGGAAACTAGGGGCAAGAGGAGGTAAGAATGGATAAACATCAAGGAAATGGCAGCAAAAGGGAGACTGAGGGACAGCAACTGTTTTGTGTCTGTCTGCCTTATCCCCGGGGTTTCAACCCTTCAAGGGGTTCAGTTCCGCTAGGTACTCCCAATTTGTGTCTGGAGAGCCTGCCACCATATTCTGACTAAGTTTAGAAATGTTAGCATGTAAACCCATTGTTTTTCCATTACCCACTCTGCTGGTATTTGTGTGTGTGTGTGTGTGTGTGTGTGTGTGTGTGTGTGTGTGTGTTTGTGTGTGTGCATTTGTGTGTTTGTGTGTGTGTTTGTGTGTGTGTGTTTTTGTGTGTGTGTTTGTGTGTATGTGTTTGTGTTTGTGTGTTTGTGTGTGTGTGTTTGTGTGTGTGTTTTTGTGTGTGTGTTTGTGTGTATGTGTTTGTGTGTTTGTGTGTGTGTGTTTGTGTGTGTGTGTGTGTCTGTGTACTTGACAAACTAGAGTCACCTGAGAAGAGAGAACATAAATTAAGAAAATATCTCAGATAGATTGGCCTGGAAGCAAGCTTGTGGGGAATTTCACTATTTAATGACTGGTGTGGGAGGGCTAAGGCCTTGAGGGTACGGCCACCTTTTCCAGGTGGCAAGGTCCTGGGTAGTATTTAAAAAAAAAAAAAAAAACAGGCTGAGTAAGCTACAGGCAGCAAGCCAGTTCTTGCCTTGAGATCTTGCCAAGGCTTCCCACAATTTTGGACTATAACCTGTAAACCAAATGAACCCTTTTCTTCCCAAAGCTCTTTTGGGTCACAGTGTTTATGATGGTAGCAGAAAAACAAACTAATAGAGCTACTATGTTGATTAAACACTAGATTAAACCATTCAGAGGAGTCACACTAGTAAGGCAAGACCACTTAAGAACAATTTGCTTCCTAGGTTCATTAATCTAGCCCACAGTTATTTGTCTGTTTGTTTTTTGTTTTTGTTTTTGTTTTTAAAGTCAGTGTGCCTCTGTGTAGCCCTGGCTTACTTTCCAAGGCAAGGTCTCTTCATTGAGCCTGGAGCCAGTTGTTTCATCTAGGTTGGCTGGCTGGCCATTGAGCTCCTAGGATCTTCCTATCTGTGCTCCCCTGAGCTGGTATGACAGGGATGTGGGGCCATCCTTGACTTTTTATAAAGGTGCTGGGAATCTGAGTTAGGTCCTCAAATATGTACAGCAAACACTTTACCCTCTGAATTATCTCTCCAGTTCCATCTGAATTTTTTTTTGAGCATCATGTTTTTCCCTGAGCATTACAGACTTCAGACTAGGAACACCCAATCTGGAGCCTTTGAAAATGGTGATATAAAAAAAAAATGCAGAGCAAGAAACTTTCAGAATACTTTGACCAGCTCTGAACTTGGGAAGTGGGGTGGAACTTTCGGCATCTGCACTGTGACCTCCCAGCTGGACAAGCTCTGAAGGGACTTTACTTTTCCTGAGGATTTCCTATTCAGACACTTATCTCAACTAGGTGCTTTAAGACTTAAGCGCCAAGATAAATAAGTTATACAAGTTAATTGTTAGCTGATCAAATCGTGGCCATGTCAATCACTAGTCTACTTTTATCACAAGAATGTACATCTTAGGCATGGCAGATAGATATGATTCTATAGAAAGATAAGGTAAAATAGTTAGATAAGGTCTTCAAAAACCTCAGAAACGTGCAGAATATGGCATTTAAAAATGTTTTTATTATTTTAAAGATTCACTGACAATGAGACAGGTTAACTCCTGGCAACACCCAGCCTACCTCAAAGAGGATGATAAGCATCAAAGAATCTCCTTATGGAGATGGCTTCAAATGTGACAAACAAGCCACTGGGCAAAATGTCATCATTTTTACCACAGACAAAATTCTGCCTAAAGAGAGGCAAATTTGGATGCAGCAGAGATGACAGCCAAACTCTGCCAAGACAAGGTAAGTCCTCAGTAGTTCCTGCCTCACAAATATGTCTGTCAGATATATTGGGCTAGAAGGCTGAAGAAGATGCTCCAACATTATAGAGAGCTTTGGGTGACTATTCAGATAGAAAACTGCCTTTGTCATCTCATTTGGAAAACTACTAACTTGCCCTCCCTGCATACTCAGGTAATCAAGTTTATTCCTTCTCAAGTCTCTGATGGAGTTGAAAACCAGGTAGCTTAGTTTTACAATGAAGCACTGTTGTTTAGGGTTAAGATGTTTTTAGGTCTAGATAGATGTTTTAAGTTGATAATAACAATATGTGATGGAGATTGATTTACATTCATAATTTTAGATGCACCAAGATAGACAAGATGTTTTCTTCATGCTGTCAAATACAAATGGTCAAAACACTAAGAATGTAATATTTATATAATTCCTGATTGTGTTATGGTTCTTCTTGCTATAGGTAGTTTATATATATATATATATATGTGTGTGTGTGTGTGTGTGTGTGTATAATAATATAAATATATATGTAAAATTTTAAAAATGGAAAAAAAGACTTAAATACAAGAGCCAACTTCTCATATGCTATGTAAATATTAGGGATTAACACATGATATGTATAAGGACTGCTGAAGCACCTCCTGTATTTAAGACCACTATCAGCTCCTATAACTTTCAGGAGTATATGCCTAGGCATGTCTATGTATAAAGTATTTCACTAAAAGTGAGTATTTTCTGACATTCAAATGATTTGACCACCACTTAGACATTTATCCCAGTATCACAGGGTGATATTAACATATAAGTGCCACCGGGAACTACATATTGTTCCCTACCTGACCCCTGTCTTGAATATGACCCCTTGATCTGAGGAAGCCTTCATTGAAGACGGTGGTCTCATAAAGCGTGTACCCAAAGGACTGGCCATTCCCATAGTTCACAGGCAGCTGCTCCATGGAGAGTGGCTTGACAGACTTGGTTGGCTGTGGCAGAAACAGGAGTGACAAGCATGATAACGGGTCAGGATATA
The DNA here is from genome assembly GCA_907169655.1 of Acomys percivali. NCBI lineage: Eukaryota > Metazoa > Chordata > Mammalia > Rodentia > Muridae > Acomys > Acomys percivali. The sequence continues at coordinate 85,067,765 of OU015749.1, forward strand.
GAAAAGAATCTCAGAAGTTGCCATCTACAGCCTCCTTCTCCAGGGTGATGATCCCCACAGCCTGGCAAACAGAAATGTTGAAGAGGAGTACCCAATGAAAACCATGCTTAAGCATAACATAGAAATTATTATTTTTGTTTCTCAACCAATCTCACACTTCACTGCACATCCAGCTAGTGAGTTACTCTTATAATTTAAATGAAAAACTGAAAGTAAGAAGAGCCACAAGCATTGCGGCAGATGCCTGCAATCCCAGCAGTTGGGAGGCAGAAACAGGGGATTCCTGAGGCAAGCAAATAACTATGGAGACTAGCCAGATTTGGTGAGTTCTAAGTTCAGCAAAGAGAATCTGCCTCAATTTTTTAATTTTTTTTAAATATTTTTTTCAAGATTTATTTATTTATTATGTATACAGTGCTTGCCTGCATGACAGAAAAGGGCACTAGATCACATTATAGATGGTTGTGAGCCACCATGTGGTTGCTGGGAACTGAACTCAGGACCTCTGGGAGAGCAGTCAGTGCTCTTAACCTCTGAGCCATCTCTCCAGCCCCTCAATTTTTTTAAAAAGTGAAGAATGATCAAGAAAAGTACATGACATCAGCTTTGAGCCTTCACATGCATTCATGCATATGTGCAAGCTCATATGTACCCACTCATATGTACCCACACATGTGTGCCCAAACACATACAAGCACACATGCACACACTTATACGCACTCCACATGTAACAACAAAAGCCCTTCAGAGCCTCCTGGAGAAACATATGATTCCAAGTCTGAAGAACCACACAGCCTAGATTATTCAGGAAACAGCAAAGATGCTAACAGCTATGGATCTCTTGTCAAGAAGACACAGAAGCCAACCACAAGGGACTTGATGGACTACAATGGGTCAATGTATACATCAAAGAGGCTATGGTGGCATACAAACAAGTTAAATCTTACATGTTTATAACCATACAAAGAACCACAGCAGTAAAACAACCAGCTGTACCTTTGGAAGACACATAAATTCATTTTTCTGGTTAAAGGAAATATTTTAATACATCCCTTTTCTGTACAAACTGTACTTAAGGTAAAAAGGTGATGAAGGAAGGGCTTCTGTAGAAGAACTCAAATTTAATAAATACAAAGATAATTATAGAGTTAAAATATTTCCAAGGCGTTTAATGAAATGTTGGATTATCTTGTTCCACCTGCACCTCAGCCTTCCCTCTCCACCCTCTACAGGATTATTTTTATCTTATTATTTTACGTGTATGGGTGTTTTACCTGCATGTGTGTCTAAGAACCGTGAGCATGCAGTCCCCACAGATATCAAAGAGGGTGTTGGATCCCCTGGAACTGGAGTTACAGATATTGTGGTCCATTTGGGTCCTATAGAAGGGCAACCAGTGCTCCTAACCACTGAGCCATCTCTCTTGCCCTTTAGAACTATTTTAAAGCAGATCTCAGACCCTACCAAAGTTTATCAACTATTTCAAAAAAATGGGGCTCTTTACAAGAAGTCACCGCTACAGTAATGTAATCTCAATAAAACAAAAGTGATAACTACAATTCCCTAAAATAAGAGATTTCTAGAAAATTCTTGCCAACCGACTCCCCATTTCTGTACTGTAAGTATTCTCAGCATGGCTAACTTGATTGCTGTTAAAACCACTGGGTAGGCACCTGACAGGAAAGTTGAAAATGAGCATGTATACTAGCAGCACCTACACCCACTGGACAGCAGTGAAACCAGAAACAAATTGCACTGTGGCAGGGACACGGTACACAAAAGCACAGCAGTACTGCCTATGAAGTAAACTCACAGGCAGGGATGCACAAAAGAAAAATACTGCATGGCAGGGTGCAGTGAGGACATTGGAGTTTTGGTTTCTTTTAAAAACACAGATATATTATAAAAATATGTTGTCCTTTTAATCCCAGGTGTGGGTATATAGGGCTGCATCACAGAAATTGACTATGATTTGCCTCATGCTCTAGCATAGGTGTGGTTTTATCAACCACAGATAGTTTCTAGGATTGTGTAATGTTTGAAATTCTGGGGACCTTTTAGAGGGTATATAATGCTAGAGCCCCAAAAGGTAGTGTGGATTGTTGTTTGTTGCTTGTCATGGTTTAGTAAGTAGCCATGTGCAAAGGAGAAACAGGAAGAAGAAGAAATTAATATCCTGAAGGCAAAGGCCAAACTTACCACAAGGAGCTAAATGCCCTTAATTAGCAAGAAGTAGTCTGACCCATTTCCAACCCTTTACTTTATACGGCAGTCTCTTTCCTTTCCTCTCTGTCCTTTTTTTCTTCTTATCTAGTGTTTGAGGGTTGGAAGGGTGGAAGAAAGGGGTGAAAGAAAGAACCCAAAAAGCAGCAAAGGTCACCTACCGCAGTGCATATATGTAATCCCCCAGGCAATGGAGGCCAATGGAAAAATCAGGAATTTGAGCCAGCCTGACCTACACAGGCAGAATTGATCTCAAAAACATAAGTAAATAATAGCAAAAATCCAGGTACAATGGTGCAGGCCTGTAATCCCAGCACTCGAGGAGGCAGAGGCAGGCAGATCTCTGTGAGTTCAAGGACAGTCTGGTCTATGAAGCGAGTCCAGGACAGCCAAGGCTACACAGAGTAAGCCTATCTTGAAAAACAACAACAACAGTAATAGCAAAAATAGAAAATATGGGGCTTAGTTAATAGAGTGCACTGAGTCTGATTCTCAGCACACACAAACCCACTATGCTATTCCAAGTCTGTATATAGCCCCTTTCTGTGCTGCCTAGCTTCCTTTGTGACCCTGGCCCACACAGAACTTTCTTGTATCCTAACTGCAGCTCCCCAAACAGGCAGCCCTCTTGCCTGTAAAAGTGAACCCTGGAGTGCCTCAGCTTCTCTGCCTCCCCTTATCATCTTGCGGCCATGTTATTTGCTCCTGTTCAGCCTTTCCATCTTAGTTCCACCTTGACTGGCATAACCCGGGACTCCTGTGACTGTTCAGCACGTGACCAGGCTCTCTATGACAATGATGAAGGATCTCACTTCCTCTGCTTATGGCCCTTGATCCTTCAATCTGTCATTCATTCTTCGTACTCATTAGACTGGAAGGTGTTTAGAATAGCAAACCATGATACAGTTCCAACAGAGTGATATTTGCTGACTTTTATTGGGACAAGAATGCAGTGTCTCCTTAGACCAGTTTTTAATTCGTATTTCTGGGAACCCCAGGTGTAAGTTAGGGGTGGCTGACCCTTACGAGGGAGGAAAGTTCGGTGCTACAGAACTAATACCCGGATAACATAGCTTACGCTTTATATATTGAACTTAAGAATAAGTTCAGAGAAGCTGTCCTTCTATGAAAACAAAAGATTAGAAATCATTGCTTAGGTCTAGTCGATGTACTTCCATTCTAACACCTTAAGAAAGTGGGGATATGGTTGGAGAGATGGCTCAGTGGGTAAAAGCAGCATCTGCTCTTGCAAAGGATGCAGATTCAGTTCCTAGCACCCATATAGTCACTGACAATGGTCTCCAACTCCAGTTCCAGGAGATTCAAGACCCTCTTCTGTCCTCGGCAGACGTGCATGTGGCTCACTTGCATACATGGAGACAAAACACTCATACAAATTAAAGGAATAGAAGAAGAAGAGGAAGAGGAAGAGGAAGAAGAAGAAAGGAAAGAAGGAAGGGAGGGAGGAAGGGAGGAAGGAAGGAAGGAAGGAAGGAAGAAAGAAAGGAAAGAAGGAAGGAAGGAGAAAGGATCTTCACAGCTAGATCAGGGAAGGGATCATTTTGGTGTTAGACAAGGTTAGACTATTTCTTCCCATTTAAATGCCTAATCTGAGTTCTTATAATAGGTTTCCTGAGATGTAAAACTTGAAAAGAACTAACACTCCCCAGGATCGCTTTCCTTCCCTAATCATCTACTCCTTGGTCTTTGAGCTATGTCTTTATCTCCCGTCTCTTTTTTTCTAACGTGATACCATGTGTGGTACCCCAGAAACACTCACCTGGACCAAATGGGGCAGGACTTCCCACAAGGTCATGAAATATAACAATTTCAATGGCTTATAAGCGGTCATCTGTATAGATTTTGGTTTAACGAACGAGAAAACATCTGCAATAAAAAGCATATAGCTGTCCATCTTAGGACCTACCATAAGCCCATTCAAAGCCATCAGGTACCCTGCTGTCCCACAGCCTCCACAAATGAAAGACCCAGTCATATGGCCTAGTTTTCCTTATTCTAGGAAAAGTTAAGGCAGGTGCTAATTGAGTAAAAGTCCTCTACATATCCTTAAACATCTGAGGAAAGACCCTTACTGTCCTAGAAAAAAAAAGGAACATGTTGACCCCAGCTGTTATACCTAGAGATCTCAACCTAGCTGTTCAGGAGAATCTCCTAAAGTCCTACAAACACACACGCTCTCAAAGTCTACCCTTTCTGCTTCACCTCATCCAAGTCGTGCTTACTGAATAGCTCAGAGGAAGGGGAGCTGCGACCGCTAGCTGTTAGAAGTTCTTAGAGGATTGTAGGCACAGCCAAGGCCAAGCAACATGGTCCCAGGCTGAGCACATGAGAGCAGACCCTGTACTGCATGCAAACTGGGTTTCTCCCTAAAAGGTCTCTACCCTCTCCCTCCCCTCCTCCCAGAGTGGATCTCACTGGAGATCTAAGCCACCATTCAGAGTGAAGTTGCTACTGGGTACCTGTAACAGAGAGAAAAAAATGTTGAAATTCCAGGTACTCCGACGTGTATTCTCCACTCTCTGTCAGCAGTGCACTGTAGTCTAAAGAACATGGAGAAATGTGTCACTTCCTCCTAAGAAAACCTTAGGATTCGCTTTTCTCCATAAAGAGGAAAAAAAAAAAACAAAAAACCTAGCTCTGAGCAGAAAGAGCAACCATACAGCAACCTCTGGGGGGAGCTTTGGGTCTGTGATAAGAGAATTCCATTTATCTGTTCGTCCAAACCTAGAGGCATCTGCCATCTGCTGAGTTTTGATGGGGGTGAGGAGTATAATAGGAGGCAAACTGGACCAACCCCTGGGTCTCTAGTAAGTCCTGGTGACAGCCCATGTCCCTTCAATGCAGTGGTTTATCCTTCCTATCCAATTCCTTTTATTTTTAGGAAGTTAATATTTTATTAAAATTTTAAATTTCTGACTAGCAAAACACACTGTGAAGGTAATAAAAAAGACAAGCTATGTACTATGAGAAAACATTTGTAAAGCACATACTTGGCAAAGTCCTTCTATCCAGAACTCAGGTTTTTAACATTTTCAGAATTAAAAAACAAACAAACAAAAACACCAAAGATGTAACCTACTGTTTTAAAAAAAAAAATGGAACAAAGATATGAATAGATACTTCACCCCCAAAAAAGTTAAACAAATGACAAATGAGCAAGTGGAAAGAGGCCCAAAATCGTTAGTTATTAAAACCATGAGACCCCAGGACACCACTGTCAGAACAATGATCTTAAAAAGATTCGAGTACGGTAAGAACATGGAGGAAAATGAGACCTCACAGCTCTAAATAAACTCCTTGGCTTTATTTCATCCTTAGTTCCCACATGGTCTCTTGCGAGGTTTGGAGGCTAAGGATGATACATTGTGTGGTACTCTCAGGAGGTTCAAAGCAAAGGACTCTGCATACAACTTTTTAAAGACAGGTTCTAGTCAACAGATAAGCAAGACTATGGTTTACAGTTGCTCACCTGTCTGTTTGCCAAGACCTCAATATCTAGTGTGGTCAAGAACAAATACCAAATTCCTCAACACACATTAAAGTCTAAACTTATGCACATTTCCAGAGATTTTCCCTAACGTAGTGTGATCCAGACCCCACAGAGCAGTCTAGTTTGGTGATAACTCTTGGGCCAAGTACTTGCCATAGCTCGTTACTACAGGTTGGTAACCATTTGAAGACTGAGCTCCACCAATGAAGCCAAAGTTGGTGCCACCTTGGAACATGTAGAAGTTGAGGGAGAACCCTAAGTTGAACATCTCATGAACATCCTTTGTCAGCACTGCAGAGGAGAAGGAAGGGAGAAAGCACTCACAGAAGTAGGGTTTAAAGAGTCACAATTCATTGTGGATATGCAAACTACCTAGACCTGAAACCTTCAAGGTCTGCCTAGAGCACGTGCCCAGAAAGCCACGTTAGATGAACCAGGGCTGAGTGAAGTAGTGGGCAGTGTTTGTTTCCACACTCCAAAGTCACTTGCTACTTTTTCTCTAGGTTTCATATGTGGGCGCATCTTTCTTTCTAGCATACAAACTGTGTATCAGACATTGCTCATGAACTTTTTAGGGGCCGGCATGTGTCCAGCGTACAGTCTCTAAAGCACATACCAACGTCTCACAGTGACTTATCTGAAATGGAGGTAACAGGCATATCTACCTTTAACTCCATTTAAACGGCCATCATTAATTCTCCAGGGAGAAGAAAAGAATTAAAATCAGCTGGGCTGCAGCCATACAGCTTCCTACTTCCATACCCAGCACCCCGTCCTTATATTATCCTGCCTTGTAGCACAATTCATTCTTGTCACTTTTACAGCCTGCGTGGAGTGTACAGAAACTCATGTTCCCATTGCAATGACTCTGGAGGTGGTCACATTCGACGGCCCCTCCATCAGAGCAGATGTTTGGGAGGCATCTACTTAGCTACACTGATGCTTATATGATACAACATCTGGGAGCCTTGTCTCTAAACCTCCCTAACAAGCAAAGAAGAAGACAGCTCGGTGCCACTGCTGTCACATGTTTCCCTGAAAAAGTCAGTAAGGAGAGCTCACTGTGTGGATTTCCAATGTTGCGGAGAGCTCCCCACGTGTCAAAAGAGTTTGCTGTATACACCATCATCAGTATAGGGCTTTTACCCTGAAGGAAAACAAAACAATGCGAGTGTCGATTTAGGATGCTCTCCTGCAATTCTGGGGCGAGGGGAGGGGGGTGCTGTTTTTGTTTTGTTTTTCGAGACAGGGTTTCTCTGTGTAGCCTTGGCTGTCCTGCACTCACTTTGTAGACCAGGCTGGGCCTCGAACTCACAGCGATCTGCCAGCCTCTGTCTCCTGAGTGCTGGGATTAAAGGCATGTGTCACCACACCCAGCTCTCCTGCAATTCTAAAGCCCTGAACTGCCCACAAAGGAACAATGACGTCCAGCCCGCCCACATGCCCTTTAACTGAAAGCGCCTTGCCGCTTCCAGAGCTCTGAGCTCTCCTCTCCCGTTCTCATGTGACCTGCCCAGCCACATGGTCTCTTTGTGTTTTTTATTGGTCATCTGTTCCAAGTTTTGGCTGGGGGTGGGGATCAGCTGCCATTTCAACATTACCCTTTCAACATATCCCAAAAGTAAAAACTGGAAATTTATAAAAATAGACTGTTCATTCTCCTGAGTGAACAGAGGTTTAGAAACAGCTGTCACAAGGGGAGAACTTTAAATGTTCAATGATATGGGGGCTGCATTAGTGGAGGCATTATGACAAATGCCAGCCTTTCAGCTAACAGCAAAAAGCAATGCCCTACAAACCAGAGTGAACAAGAGTTAGGATTACAACCTATGAACCAAGCCTTCTGGATTTATACAATTTAAACCTAAAACCACATGTAATAGATATTTAAGGATGCTGCAGATTCAATTTTTAACTAAACTAATTATTATTAAGATTTTTCTAGGTAAGTAAGCCAAGGTGTCCAGGGTGGGGCAGAAATCAAAGTGTCTATCATTTCTGAAAGGCCCTTACCTGAATGGATTCCAGGTCTTCATATGTTTCTCTCTTTATATTCTTCATGTGGACGGTGGCGAGCACTGGGAGTAGGGAGAACACACTGAAATCCCGCCACATCCACACAAGGCAGGGATAACAGACTCTCCCACAGCTGGGAGTCCAGTTCACACCTATTGGACTTATGCCTCCCAGAGTCTCACTTCAATACTTCTATAGGCAGGACTACCAAAAAAATTTTTTTTAATTTAAGAAAAGACATGTGGCTTCACTTATAGCCACATGAGCACACACAGAGATTTCACACATGGTCCTTCTCTTAGAACTTACTCGGATGGTCTAAAAAGTCAAGAATGCAGTTACAACATGCCACATGGCACAAATTAATACATGAAAAGCAAATGAATAAATTGAGACTCCAAAACTTTCTTCGGGGGTAAGGGGGTGTCAAACCCGACCCTCATTCATGCTTGACTTCTAATTCAGAACATTAATGTTGTTCTAAACTTCCTACTACAACAGAGAAGGGCCACCAATAAGACCAGGGACAAGCACCCTGGAAGAGAATGGAGCAGACATTTTTGCTTAGAGAACAGAATTTAGAGATCTCTTTTCTTGGTACTAGCTTCTATGAGTTCCTTTTTCCTTCTTTCTGCTCCCGAGGCTTGAGCCCAAGGGCACATGCTCTACGTGTGAGACCCCCACTTCCGGCATCCTTTTATTCTCTCGGCTCATTTGTACAAAGAACTGCCGAGGGTGGACCCCGTGGCAGTATCGATCTGAAACTCCTCCGTTCTCTGCCTTTCAGTCAGGGTCCCTTGTCAGCACTGGAGACAACTTTGCCTCAGGCCGAAGCTGGGCCCTGGGCCAGGCCACTGAAAGTTGGCAAGACCGCAGTCACACTCTGGTCATAGCAGCTGGTGTGTGGCAAGGTCGGGTCCCACCTTCCTAACTCGGTTTTGAACACAAGCCCTCACCACTAGAGAGTGGAAGGCTCAAGTGTCCAGAAGAAGCCAGTGAAGAAACAGACAGAGATCAAAGCCATACCGTTTTTCAAGTGGCCCTTTTTCAGATGCGCACCGTCATCCGCAGTCATGAGCAGCTCGGTGATTCCCCTTGACACTAAAGCCTAAGGAGAAATTCAGTAAGGGAAATAAATGGATCGCTCCTAGTCCCATGAGATGGTTTCTTCCTGCTGGGGGGACGCGGGGGGGAGGGGGGGCAATGGAAACACCACAGTGTAGCCAAGATGTAGAGAGGAAGGCTTGATTTCCCCATGCAATGACTTTTATGTTAAAGAGTTAAATCGGTGTATGATCCCTGCCTCAGTCACACGCCTCAGCAGCAGTCCAAATGCCAAACCTCACAGACGAGGCAGAGGGGCAGTTGTGTCACCTAAAGCAGTGTTTCCCCTCAAAGGACCTTCCTCCTGCGGTGTCTCCAAGCCAGAGAACACAAAATGAATGCCTCTGTCCAGGATGGCGCCAAGTTATCACACTTCATGAGCCACATGATACACGTTTTTTTCCAGCTGTTTCTTCAGTCAGTAGGAAAGGCAGGTAAATTGTGGCTTAATGCATCCATGGTGGCACTGTCACCTGTATGAACCTTAAATGTTCCTACAGTGGTGGCACACACCTGTAATCTCAGCACTCAGGGAGGCAGAGGCAGGTGGATCTCTGTGAGTTCCAGGCCTGCCTGGTCTACAGAGTGAGTTCCGGGACAGCCAGGACTACACAGAGAAACCATCTCAAAACCTACCACCACCACACCCAAAAAAAGCTCCTACTTGAACTGCAAACGCTAAAGTAGAGGTAATCTAAAAAAGGCAGAGAAGAGACTAAGGGACTTGTGTGATTGAGGAGCAAAACACTGAGATGCTGGCTGTAGGCTCTAAGACAAGTCAGAGGTATGCCCTGTCCTGTGTTTTGACCCTAAATATCTTGAGGGTGAGAAAGCTCTCACACTCACCCTTAAATCCCTTGTTGTTACCAGAAAACAGTTTTTCTTAAGATCATCTCAAAAACCAAGGGAGGCAGAAAAGTCACTCAAGTCAGAGGAGCCAGACTGTCACTCATCACTCTGCGCTACTGTCCTCTGATTCCTATAGAACTGATGACAATTCAGTGTGTCATCCCACTCCAATGAGCAATGTAGCTCATTGGCAGGTGACCGTATACTATAGACAAGCCAGAGGGTTTGAGAGTGAAAGGTGGTGCCCATATCAGATCAGACAGAAATGGACTGTACTTCTGTACACAAGGGGCTCTGTTTACTCCCACTGACATTTCTAACAAAGCTACACAGTTTGACAAAATATTTTCCTAAGACTATTTGGAGAACCTAGGTTGAGACCGAATTTAAGGAGTTGGGGTCCCAGCAGGGAAGGGAGGCTGGCACTCAGCGCTGCTTTCTGCTGAGACAGCAGCTGATCCTGGGAAGTGAGATGGTAAAAACTAATCAGTAAACAAAACACCAGTGCCTAGAGATGGCTGGGTGAGTGACAGTACTTTATGACAAGCCTGATCAGTGCAATTCAATTCCTGGGACCTACGTGGCAGAAGAAGAGCAGTCAGGCCCTCAAGTTATTCTCTGACCTCCACATGCATGTGGCGGAACACATACTCTGACATGCAGACACACAAATATAAATAAACGTTATTTCAAAAAAAAAAAACCTAAAACCTTTTATAATTTAATTTTTTTAATCAGGTAAATGGCTCAGCCAGTTGAGTGTTTGGGCATCATGAGCAAAGCCTTGGGTTGGGGCCGCAACGGAACACACACTGGGTGCAGTGATACTAGCCTATAATCCTAGCACTTGGGAAGTGGAGGCAGAAGGATCAAAAGTTCAAAGTCATGCTGAGAGCAGGAGTAGGAAAAGGGATCATAGAACAGGAAGTTAAGAAAAAAAAAAGGCACAGTATAATAGATGGAGTGCAGATGTATCAGGAAGGAATGTGAAAAAGCTACACTCCTCATTTACCAAGTAGTTGGCAGTGGTTAGAATGGGTACAGCTAACTATCAGCCTGACAGGCCGTAGCATCATGAGGGAGATGATGGGCCTTTAGACCTTTGGAGGGTTTTCTCCGCCACATTAACTGAAGTAGGAGGATGCACCTGAACTGTGAGCAGGACCGTCCCCTGAGTTAGGGATGCTGGGCGGTGATGCTCGTCTCTCTCTGCCTCCTGGTAGTAGATGTGATGTGAGCCACTGTTTCAAGCTCTGGTGGCTTTGACTTCCCCCAAAATGATGCACGGTACCTTGAATAGTGAGCTAAAAAGAAGCGAGCCCTTTCTCTCTTAAACTGCTATTGTTAGAATACTTTATCACATGGACAGGAGAAAGAGAGAGAGGGGGGGGGGGAGAAAGTCCTTTTAAGACAGGGTCTCATGTTACCCAGGCTGACCTCAAACTTACTGGATAGCTGAGGGTGATCATGAACTGTTGCCCGGCCCCCACCTTCACCACTCCAAACTCAACAACAAATCTGATCCTGTGCATTGCATGCTACTTGTAAGTATCCTAAGTAGGTAGATACAGCTGAAAGTAAAAGAATGGAAGAACACATAGTAAATGTCAATCAAAAGATAGCTGAGATAGTCATAGAAAGTAAAGCTGCCCAAGTGTGGATCTTGACCTTATATTAGAACCATGTGTGTTATTTCCAGGCCACTGTCTAGAATATAACCTTATTTTGAGAATAAACCTGGACCCTGTTCATCCTCAGACCTCACAGTTCTAGGCAAGCTGCAGGGTTGCAGGATGTGATTGTTCCACAGTGTAACACAGTACAAGAAGCAGGGCCAAATTAAAGGAGCACTTACCGTTTTTACATATGCCATATATTTTTTATCCATGTAGTAGGAACCATATTCATTCTCGACTTGCACAGCAATGATAGGGCCTCCTCTTTTATACTGAGGTTCAAGGAGATGAGAATGTGAGAGTGAGACAGTGGTAGGAAAAAAATGGATTTTCTGAATACCGGGCACACACATTAAAAACATCACTCTCAACCCAGAATGAACCACCATCCTGGCCATTTCTCTGACTTAACATCAGTGGCTCTGTGTGGGAAGCCAAATGTGTCCAAAATAGTTCCTTTAAAAATGTCTGGGAAAAAAAAAAAAGGCCGGGCATGGTGGCGCATGCCTTTAATCCCAGCACTCGGGAGGCAAAGGCAGGCAGATCACCGTGAGTTCAAGGCCAGCCTGGTCTACAAAGAGAGTCCAGGACAGCCAAGGCTAACACAGAGAGACCCTGTCTCGAAAACCAAAAAAAAAAAAAAAAAAAAAAAGTTTGCTAATTAATTATCATTTCCCCATGATTTAGTGTGTTAATCACAAGGTCTCAAACTTCCATAGTCACCTTTCCCATCTCTCAAGAGCTTTGCAGTTAGAGGCATCACTGCCTTCAGCATCTCCATCCTTGTCGTTGTCATTTTAAACCCCTTAAGGCCCTATGTTATAATTAACTTGCCTGGACCACCAGCTCCTCTAGGTACCACCATCTTGCCTTCTTCACCTTCACAACCAAACTCATAAAATATTTCTTCAAACTCCTTTCAGAAACATGTGGTACAGCCACAAGGTGCCTCTCCTGGCACGTTGAGGTGGGGCGGGGAAATACCATAAGGAATTCAGCTCCATGCCCGTGACATAGGGAGCAAAAGGGGAGCATCCTGGGCTGTGTAAACCTATGACTGAAGTATACGACTGAGGAAAAGGTTGAGACAGACAGAGTTGAACAGGAAGATACCGAGCAAGTAACAAACACTCGATCCCTCCGTTGTGGAAGGGGCGTAGAAAGGGCACAGACTGAAGATATGTTTTGGCCTTTAAACTGCATGCCCCTAGCTGATGAACACTGACAGACTTTAAAATCCATCCTTTTCCCTTTGCTCCTTATCTCTCCAATGAGGAATACAGCAGAAGCAGAGGAAGGTCCAAGCTGTCAGGACCAGAAATGGCCTGAGGCAAAAGGGCTGGAGCACCACACTGGCTTCTGAGAGACTGAGGATTGAACCCAGAGCTTTTGTGGTAAACAAGCACTTTACCAATGGAGCTACATTCCTGACCTGAGGCTCTGTTTGTGTACTGCCCACAGAATAGCTACTTGTCACTGGTGCAGTGAAGGAGGAGACTGCGCACCAAAACTTGATGTGTTATTTCATTTAAATTAAGTTAAGCAGCCACATGCAGCTATGGCTATGGTGTCTCTGAAAAGGACCATCTCTCCCATCTCCAAAGTGTGTCCTGGTTTGTGTCATTTTGGTCACTTATGAGCTTTAATAGCTTCCCTGAGTAATTATAGTCTATTCCCAACATGTTCAACCTTGGGAAGCATTCCTCTAGACATATAAACAAGGTTTGGCATTGCCCCCATTCAGTGTATGCTAATCTAAAACTATCACTGTGAGGGGAAAGTTAGGCAAGAGCTGATTTCCTAGTGCAAAGCTTGATACCTAATAGAGGTCATTAAATATTTGCTGCTCTCCGCTCATTTTCTACCTAGTATAGACGTTCTTCAACCTAAGGTGCTGTTCTGTCCCATCCTAAGCTGAAAATATCGTTGGGGTGGGGGGTCTGGAGAAACGGCTCAGAGGTTAAGGGTACTGGCTACTCTTCCTGAGGACCTGGGTTCAGTTCCCAGAAACCCGTGGAAGCTCACACCTCTTTGTAACTCTAGTTCATGTATGCATGTATGTACGTGTAAAACATGACTATACATAAGATAAAAATAAATACAAAAGACTCAAAGTGGGGCTGGTTAAAATGACTCTTCAGGCAAAAGAACTTACCATGAAGCCTGGTGACCTGAGTTTCATCTCACACGATAGATAGATGATAGATAGATAGATAGATAGATAGATAGATAGATAGATAGATAGACAGATATAGATATAGATAGATGGACAATAGATAGATAGATAGATAGATAGATAGATAGATAGATAGATAGATAGATAGAAAAGCCCTCATTTGAACCACTGTAATTTCTAGGCTTCTGAGACCGTGACCTCTACACAGGGATCCTCTGAAGCACGGTTTGCGATGCAGTGGCATGTAGCTGCCTGTGAGAGCCTGGGAGAATAATCATTAACTCTAATGTCTGGCAATCCTGAGCACAAGCTAATAGCCAGGAAATGCAAGCAAAGACACACAGAACGTTCTTCCAAGTGTCCTGATAGTGGGAGGGCAGATCCAAGTTGAGCAGTTGGGGTGGAAAGGCAAAAGGAGAGTAATTGGATTCAGATCCGAGCCCCTCTTTGAGACACACTCTCAGGATGTAGCCCAGGCTGGATCCTTTCACTTCTACTGCCAGAGGCAGGGATTACAGCACGCATCACCAGGACAACTAAAGTCTAAAGCCAGAAGACTTCTTAGATAAGAAACAGGAATTCCTGGTTGCTAATACACAGGAGAAAACATGTGCTCCCTGCTTCTCAGTGTGCAGAAAGCAGCAAGCACAATCCCAGAAACCATCTGGAAAGCACTACCCTTACCCGTGGAAATGAGGGCAGATTTACCTGGAATTGTGCTACCCTGGAAATCAGCTGATCAAAATACCGGTTCACTGCTCTAGTGAATCCCTTGTAAGTTGTCCGCAGCCTCATTTTTGGATCCTTGAGTAACCAACTATGATTTAAAAGGTGAGAGTCACACTCCGGATGGGAAACAGTGATAAGAAATGATCCAGCAAAGGAGTTCTAAAATGCAGCCACATTTACACAGCCACACAGAACAGTGGGGTGTGAGGGTGTGATCCAGAAAGAGCAGGCTGTGCCAATGAAAAATACCTCAGCACCACAAGATGCGCCAAGACAGAGTTTACCAAACTACAGCCCAACAGCCAAGGCAAGCCTGCTGTCTGTGTATTAAATAGTTTGGTTGGCACAATTGTACCCAGTTGTTCACATATTTTCACTGCAGTTTTCAGGCTAATTACAGAGGCTGCCTATGGGCTCAGAAAGCCCACGATATTTTGCTATCTAGACTTTGTTTGGATTGCTATGTGAGCACTGACTAGTCTAGTGCTCACTATGTAGTCCAGGATGGCCCCAAATTTGAGACAATCCTCCTACCCCGGCTGGGACTACTATCTGACCTTTTACAGGAAAAGCTCATCAACCTCTATTCTAGAATGAGAGCATTATAGAGCTGTTTAGAAGTGCTTGGGTTTGTGTGTATGAAAGATAGAAAGACTGGCTCTACTGGAAAATACTCAGCTAGGAGAAGGAAAACTGCCCTTGGCAGACAGTCCTGCCCCAACATGCATAAGCTTTGAAACTATTAACTGAGAGAAAACAACCAGACTCAAAGACCATACACACAACCACCATGACCAGCTATCAGTGAACAAAATGGTGCAGATTTTTGAAAATGTGTAGAGAAATAAAGCCCTGTGAATATGCTTCCCAGCCAGGGACCCTCAGACCACAACTCACCTGGGCAAGCCTCCAAGGTCTATGTCACTGCCAATGTAGGGGCCTGGACACAGAATGACCCAGAGTCCTGCCTCTGATGCCATGGTGATAAAAGCTCTGGAGAGAAAGCAAGCAGTCACATCACTCCCAAAGCAGGACTTGGCGTGGCAGCCCTCGCTCTTTCTTCCTCTTATAAGCTCAGACCCAAAGGGACAGTGACTTAGAAGATCCTATTGAAGATTTAGGACAAAAAGACCCTGGATTCCTCCTATTGTTATTTATTGGAAGAGAAATATTTGCCAGCCAGAAAAGTCCTATTTAAATAAAACTAACTCTTGTCTTCTAAAAGGGTGTGAGGCTTACCTGTTCCAGCACCTAACGTCACCTTGACTGGTGTGCACCATCCTGTCTGATCTCTGACTTGGCCTCTGCTGCACATAGCCCTGTCCCATCCATCCCCGATCTTCAAACCTGACTTGGCTTCAGCACGGCCATTGCCTTTGCTGACTTGCCCCTGGCTGAGTCTGTACAGTCACGATGTGTTTGCCTTCCTCTCTGCCACCTCTCTAAGATGATGGTAATACTCCAGAAGTCAGTAAGTTTTTTAAAATAAACAATTATTCTACTTCTATCAGGTTGTAGAAACTATAAGCTGTAGCTCAGGAATCTGCTATTATAACCGAGCGATCTTTGAGGTGGACTCACACTGTGCGACGCTGGCTAAAACAAGGTATAGACCACACTGTAACAGCAGGCTACGTCCTATGTAAGCCATGCACCAATGGCTTAAGGAGGCTACAAGCCAGGTAACAAGCTGCTAACACTTTTGGCTGCCTTCTAAAGCAAAATTAGAGGCCAGGGCTTGGTAGCACACACTTTCAATTCAAGCAAAGGCAAGCAGACTTCTGTGAGTGTGCGGCCAGCCTGATCTACATAGAGAATCCCAGGCCAGCTAGTTATATGGTGAGACCGTGGCTTGAAACAACAATAACAGCAACAAAAACAATAACCCAAAAGCAGAGCTATATACCCCATTCCTTCATCCAACCCCCTGGGCACATCGCTATCTGAATCTCAGAATCAAGCAATTAAAGTAAACACACACACACACACACACACACACACACACACACAATAAAAATAATAAAAAAAATAAAGTAAAAACACATACATGAGGTCAATGTTTTCAGTGAAATGAAAGTGGCCCACTGCTGGCTCATGGAGATTCCAAGGAACATGCCTATCACGGGGAAGAGAGAAAAGTAAGAGCCTCTCCCATCATGCGCGTCCTCTATGCTGACTCCCCCATATTTACAGAGAAGCAAGTTTCAATCTACGGGGAGAAAGCCTATGTTTCAACAGTGATGTCTCCAGTGTGTGCATATGCATTCTAAGCACTGAGGAGGCTGAAGCAGGAGGATTACAAGTTTGAGGTTCCTTCTGGGATTCCAGCGTATTCTGAAGGCCAGCAGCTCTCCAGGACTTCCCTGGAACTCCAGCACCAGACTGGGACTGCTGAGACATCCAGTCTCATGGGCTGACCCATCACCAGCTCCTTGGCTTTTCCATCTGGAGACAGCCAATGCTTAACTACTCAGACTACAGTAAGGCACTCTAATAAATCCTATGTAAAAAGATATGTGAGTATACATATATTCCTGCTCCCTTAGAAAACCCTCACTAATAACCTGGCTAACAAATATTTTTCTTAATAATAATATAAAAAGACTGTTCAAATGGAGCCTTGGTTAGGACTCAGTTGAAAAAAAAATCCTTGAAACAAGAACCAGAAGCTAAAACTCACGTGGCAAGGGTGTTGAAGCCACCAGCCTTCATCTTCCTCAAGCTGACCCTCCAGGACTGCCTAGGTATTCGGAAGTAGTCGATAGTGCCGGCTATGATCCGGAATGGAAAGCCTTCCAGAGTGAACTGTGAGCCCTCCACTTTCAGGCCCACCTTTCGAATCACCAGCAGCAAGGGGGTTAAGTGAGTTTGATTAAGCCTGTAAGGACAGGAAGGCATGTGCTTTCTGGAGCACAGGATGGGTGATCAAAGAGGCCCAGGGAATCTGAAGGCTTCAAGCTCAGCCTGGACTATAAAGCCCACCCTGTTTCTACCAAAATGAGAAGAAAGGAAGAGAGGACAGCAGAGGAGGGGGAGGGAGGAAACGGAAAAGAAAGAAAGAGACAGGAGCTAGGGACATGGCTCGTTGGGTAAAGCGCTTGCAGAGTCCCAGAATCCAGGTAAAGGCCAGACATGTCAAATGTAACAGTGCATGTATCCAATCCCAGCACTCTTAGGGAAGTGGAAGGCAGGGACACGAGAAACCCTGTCTCAAACAAGGTGGGGATCAAAGTGTAACATCTGAAGTTGTCCTCTGACCTCCACACATGTACCATGGTACATGCACACAAACACGCACATATACACCATATGCATGTATGCACATGCACACAAGGGGACTTTTTTGAGCCTTTCCTTCGGGGACCCTAGGTATACCATTAATGGAGGCTCTGTGGTGGTCTGAAACAAACCTGGGTAATGGGCTACGGTCGAGCGAAGCCATCACGGATAAGGCTGAAGACAGACACAGGACGCATTCAGGTCTTCCCAGGAAGCTCCACATGCTAAATGGGACAGAAACGAGGGGTCAGAAATAGGGGTAGAGAGGAAAAGCAGCTGGGAGCTGAAAGATGCCTTCCTTGGAGAATGGCGGGAAGAGAGAGGGTGGCCTGTTGGAAGGCAGGATTTGTCCCTGGCCTTTGCACTAACCGGACTCATGGCGGCATTGTAAAGCCCTGTCTCCCGACTGCAGGAAGAAGTGCACCACAGGAAATGCTTGCCACATAGCTGAACTTTCAGTCACTGTATACATTTTGCTGTGGCTCACAACCCACAAACCATCAAATGATGGGTTTTATGCCACCATTCGTAAAAGGTCTATGTCTAGGCAGAGCTGGGCATGGGTAAGAGTTTGGGAAGACACAGGAAATGAAAAAAACAAAAACAAAAACAAAAATTAAACAAAGAGTATACCTTCTGGGAAGCTTCCACAGCGGTTTGGCTGCTAAAGAAAGGCCTGCTAGTGCTGTCCTGCTTAGCAGATGGAGGACAGACGTCCTCAGAGATGGTCTCAGTTCTTTTTCTCCAACTCACTTTTTTTTTTGTCTGCTGCTGTTGGGGATCGACCTATAGATGGCCAGAACACATCTTGTCGTTTTTTATGGCCCGTTGAGGATGTCTTTATAGCACTCATTCTGGGGCAAATGCATCAAGAAATTGTGAGTCCAGCTAGGGTGGACTGAACGTGTTCGGCGCAGTCTGAATGCTGCTGTTTTCAGGGCGTGGGTGACACTTGCACCCACAGCAGTGCCTGGGCTCAACAAAGTTTCCTAATTAAAATAGTTGAAGTTCCATTTTTGAAAAAAGTTTAAGCATAATTTAATTAATATGAACTTATTATATACGTATTACTAAACAAGCAAAACGTTTCAAATCCAACCTCCTTTTACACACACACACACACACACACACACACACACACACACACACACACA
>OU015749.1:85093215-85115285 GCA_907169655.1 Acomys percivali
TGGGGGAAGGTAATGTGAAATAGCTTAGACAGACAGATATTCCATGAGTGGTTAAGATGCCTATTCAGAATCAAGCAAGGGTCTGACCCAAAGCAAAGACACAATACAGACATCTCAGGATTTATCTTGACTTTTAATCACCTATGGGTCCAAGAAAAGAATTTTTAAAGAGAACATCAGCAATAGCAATTTCTAAGTGCCTGTTATGAAATATAAATCACAGACCTGCCCATACCTCTTACCCAGTGTTTCCCAGGTGATAACCAGCATCTTGTGAAACCAGAGCTCATTATTGCAGCCAAGAGGCTTACCTTAACAAAATGCAGGTCCAGAGTAAGCCTGTAACAACCACCCCTCATAATGCATGTTTATTACTACACTATGTCTCTCCCTTCATCCTCTTCCTAGCGTTGGACGGTTGTCCCTTTCCTGTAGTACGTTATCTTGTCACTTCAAGAGCATTCTATATGTATGGCAAGGAGAAAATGAAAAAGGCACGCAGCATTGGTTTGAGAGTGTTGAAAACGCTGAGCAGATACTCTTGTAATACCAGCACTTGAGAGGTAGAGGCAGAAGGTTCAAAAGTTCAAGGCCAGTCTTGGTTACTATCTCAAAAAAAAAAAAAAAAAAAAAGTGAAAGGAAATGAAATGGCTATGTTCACACTGACATTCTGAACTTGTATGCATGATAACTGAAGACGGGGCAAACCAAATTTCACCAGCTTTCTTTAGCCACCTGTAAAACCTTCCTGCTCTCCTCAATTACTGACACATTGAGATAACACCTAATTCTTTTTTTTTTTAAAGAAAAATAATTTAACTCAAATCAGTCATAATTTCTGACCAGCAAATTGCATAATAATCTTCCCACCCTTTGTGATTTTAAGCTTTAAGTATGTGCATCATCATTAAAAAAAAACCAAACCAAACCAACCAAACAAACAAACAAAAAACAGGAGCTTGCTTGCAAGGTGGTTTTAAAATGTGTTTTCCCAGATTCTAATCCTGACAAATAAACATAGTTCGTACTCAGAACTGGGTTGGTTTTTGTTCACAATGAGCACATTGGACTATATAGTATGACAAATTTCATTGCTCTACTTTTTATTATTTTTCTGTTTTAAAAAATTTTTATTGATTCCTTGTGAGTTTCACATCAGGCACCCCAATCCCACTCATCTCCCCAATCTCCACGCTTGTTGTGGAAGTTGCAGTGTATCACAGTGTGTCCCACAGTACACCCCTCTGTCCACACATTGTTTCTTGAGAATGTTTATCGCAATGAGTCATTGGTCTGGTTTGAGGTCTCTGGCTTCTGTGACACCATCAATATTGGCTCCAGACTGGGACTCCTCCCCATTAAACTGTTGTTGCCCTGTGTCATAGAGATCATGCACCTTTGGATCAGCAGGACTAGCCCTTACATTTGCCCAAACAGTTCACAAAAGACGCAGATTTTGGGATGGGCCAACTCAAAACCCTGGATCTGGACCTAGGTGGTACAGCTCAGCTGGTCAGCCCACTGGCTCTTCTTTATCCGCACCACCAGAGCTTTCCTGCACTGCTCAGGCTAGGCCACCCAACGCCGCCATTAGCAGGAGGCGGGGTCAGCTCTCCTGCTATCATGACCTTGGGGCCATCTCATAGGCACCCACTCCTCCAAGTGCTGCAGCCTCAAGATGCTCATCTGGCTTTCCCCACTTTCACATCTTTGGGGCTGGCTCACTCCTGCTTTTTCTATCAGGGCCAGCTCCATTATGTTGCCTGGGCAAGGGGCAGGTCCCACTCTCCCACCAGTGAGGAGCAAGGCTAGCTCTCTTGCTCTCATCACTGGGGGGAGGAGGGAGCTGGGAGGGGTCACAATCTCTCCCTCCAAACTACCACAGATGAGGAGACATGAGCAGGTAGAGAGCATCACCTCAACATCCATGCCATCTCAAGGAAGAGGAGTGGTGAAGCCAGCTCCCCCTCCCTCTCATCCTCCCTTGTGTCCCGTCCACTAGGGCCAGCTCTACTGTGCTGCCTGGGTGAAGTGCAGGACCTGCTTTCCTGAATGCTGCTACTGGTCAGAGGTGGGGCTAGTAGCACAGCAGTGAGGAGCAGGACCACCTCTGCACAAACCCTGGACATACACGTGGTCCTAGGAGACTGCCCAGACCAGGGACATCCCCTGATCTCTAGTGGTCATATGAGCCACAGACCCAGATTTGGCCCTCAGCAGCAGCATGGGCCGGGATTTCACATGGCTTCAGGTGATGGTGCTGGCTATTCACAATAGGCTGCCCGTCTCCACCCTCATGTCTCCAGTTCTATCTCCCTTAATAATGCTCAAACTGTTCCATTTCTCTTTCTCTCCCATCTGTCTACCACACATTTGCACATTATAGTGGCTCCGCTGCAGGTGAACCACGCGGCTGGGGGGTCTCTGCGTGACCTCCTCTGTACCTGTAGTGTGGCATGGCAGCAAGTGGGCCTCTAGGTGTCCACAGCCTGCCCATGTGGCTTGGCCGACCGTTCTATAGACATCTCCCCACTCCTGCACCACGTGGTGACAGGAGAGCCTCTGTGTGTCTATCGCCCACGGGAGCCATGAGACAGCAGCAGGTCTCTGGGCCTCTCTCCCCATCTGTGCCCCATTGCATGGCAGTGGGCGAGACTTTGGATGTCTTCCTCCTCCCACGCTGTTGTTAGATGGCAGCAGGCTAGGTGGCAGCAGGTGGGTCTCTGTTTATCACTTATCTGTGAGGTGCAGAGGAGGATGGACAGTCCTATGGGCATCTTTCCCACCCACGCAGTGTGTCTCTAGGTGTCTCCTGGCTTGACTTCTAACCTGCACTGCCACCACCACAGCCCTGGGATACTGTGATGACCTCCTTGCCACTGACCTTGGCACAGCAGCCAGAGCTCCCAGCCCAAGGCAAGTTAAGTATTTTTCTGTTTTGTTTTTGGTAGCGCGCTAAGAGAATCTTGGTGAGGCCAAGGGCTTGTGCCTGCTAGACACATGTTCTACCTGTGATTAAAATTCCCAGCCTGGTAAATTTATTGTTTTACATTAAGTCTCTGAGCCATGCTGGTTCTGGCTGCTCTATCTAAAGCTGATCCCAACCTATTACATTCTGCCTATTGCATGAAGAGGAATTCCTGGTGCTAGCAGGACCTGTCCTTCTAAGCAGGGAGGAGGTTTAACCTGAAACCTGGCCAACAGGTGGCAGAGGGGGTCCTATATGCACCTGGACATGCAGGCCCAGAGCAAGGAGGGGATGGTCCTACTGCCCATCTCAGGACTAGATTTCCAGGGTTTGGACATGTCTAGACCTCACTCTTGCTCCAGACTGGCCCCTCCTGTTGCACGGCGTTCTGGTCCCACATCCAGAATAGAATATATAGTTAAGATTACCATCTAGCCTGAGGCTTTCTGCTAAAGAACAAGACCAGGCCAATGAAGGTGGCGAAGACCCATAATCCCAGCACTCCCCGGGGCAGAGAGAGGAGGCTCAGCAGTCTAAGAATGTAGAGTGAGATCCAAGCCCACTTGGGCTATTTGAGACTCCTCTATTAAAAAACAAAGCAACAACAACAAAAACCCAAGTGCTCGTCTATGAGAGTTAATCCAAATGTATCTCTCAATTACCTCAGGAGACGTTCCCTGTCCTAAAAAGTTTAGAAGTCACATGAAGACTACCCAAAGATATAGGTTGGCACAATGACCTCCTTGGCCACTGTCCATCCCCACCCTTCAGAGTGTTCCCTATACTCCAGGGTCCCTTGGTCATCGCCTGTGAGAGTCACTGCAGGAAACCCAGTTTCTCTTCAGCATTCTGCTTTTTGTCTCCTTTGAATTCTTTGGACGGAGCTTATGAGAACCGGGGAGCTGAAAGGAGTCCAAAATGAGATCCTGGCAACATCACAGAAGCAGCTCAACTCGACCTACATGATCCAGAATTTGCGATTCGTGCCATCCCTTCCCAAGTATTAATTTCCTGTGGGATTCAAAGGGATGAAACTCAGGGCTCTCTGTGGCTAAGGAAAGTTCGCTGTATCAGAGAGCTATACCCTCATAGTAATTATTTGTATATGTTTATACTGGTCTTACTGTGAATAATGAATATGATCAGTTCTAACCATTATATTTGCATTTGCATTTAGTATCATTATGCTTTATAGAATATTATTAATTTTTATATATTAACATTACAGCTGTGTTTAAAATGAAAATATATTATTTCAAACTCAAGCAAGTATTTATAAATTCTAACTGAACTTGTGTTCCAATTAATGGGAGAAGATTTTGTATTTCTAAAGTTAAATTATTAGACAAAAAAGGATACCATAGAACACTAAGAGACTAAACACTAACCATTTTGCATGTCAACATAAACACTAAAAATTAATTTAACCAAAAATCTTGACATAACTGTAATGAAAAGGTAGCAAAAATATTATGGTAGATAGGCAGAATAGATTCAAGAATTTAAAATTCAAATGTTCCATATCTTGGGCCTGGAGAAATGGCTCAGTGGGTAAAAACACTGGCTACTTTTGCAGAAGATCCAGGTTCAGTCCCCAGGACCCACATGGCAGCTCACAACTATCCATAATTCCAGTTACTGTCACTCCAATGCTCTCTTCTGGCCTCCTCAGGCATGAGGCATCAACATTCTGTACATATGAGCATTCAGGCAAAAGACCCAAACACATAGAATAAGACAAATATGTATTAAAAATGATTAAATAAGCAAAAGTTTGAAATTTTCATATCTAAAAAATGAATAAAGTTGTCCAAAATGTGAAATCAATACATGGGAGTTCAAACAGTATTTTGAAAGCTGTGGATAATTACTGGGGAACACAGGTGAGTGTTCTGAAAGTGATTGCACAGTAGCAATCAGAGTGGAGATGGGAAGTCTACAGCCTTATTAAAAACCAAATGAAAGTTGTGCCAGGTGGTGGGGCACATTTCATCCTGCATTTGGGAGGCAGAGGCAGGCAGATCTCCATGATGTCCAGACCAGACAAGTCTACATAGGAAGCTCCCAGCCAGCCAGGGTTACATAGCAAGACCATGTCTCAAAAGCAACACAAAACAAAACAACAAAAAAAAGTCAACAGCCAACTTCTGAAAGTATTTAACTAAAAACATTCACATACAGAATTTTAAATAAAGCTTAATTTAATAATAGGTTTTGTGGGTTTTGAGGCAAGGTTTCTCTGTGTAGCCCTGGGTATTCTGGAACTTGTTATATAGACCAGGCTGGCCTTGAACTCTACCTGCTTCTACCTTCCAAGTGCTGAGATTAAAGACGTATGCCGCTGCCACCACCACTGGGCCAATAGGTTTTTGTTTTTTGGTTTTTTTTTAGTTCTGTTTTAAAAGAAATAAGTTGTCAAAAGCAGTTCTGTGGTATGTCAAACAGTACTTCACCATTGGAACAATAGTAAAAGAACAATTTTAACTCAGGCTTTCTCTAAGAAGTGAATTGAGAAATAAGAGTGGGCAGCAGTTCAAGAGAGACTCTAGCTCCTATGCTCTCCCACTCTCTTTGTGATGTCCTGGAGGCAAATGGCAGAGAGGAAGCCGCAGCATTTCTTCTGGCTTGTCTGAAAATCAGGCTTGCTGGTTTAACCTAAAAGCTTAACATATGGATCTGACATCTACAATCCTCACACAAATGGGGCTAAAGGCAGAGGTTTATGTAGTTCAGAGATGCAACTCCGCCCCCCCCCTAAAATGGTGGCACTGAGCTGGGTGTGGCATGCAGTTGTAATCCTATGACTCCAGAACTGGAGTCAGAAGGATCAGGAGTTCCAGGTTAGCTTGAGTTAAATAATGAGGTATGTGACCAGGCTATAATATCTAGCATATGTGACCCTATCAAAAAAAAAATGGAGCTGGAGAGGTGGCTCATAGATTAGGAACAATGGCTGGCCTTCCAGAGGATCCAGGTTCAATACCTAGGACCCATACCAAAGCTCACAATCATCTGTAACGTCAGACCCAGGGAATTCAATGCCTTTTTCCATCTCCTGCAGGACACCATGCAGATGTAGTACACAGAAAAACATGAAGACAAAACACCAATACACATAAACGAAACACCTTAAAATAAGTAAATAAAACAAAACTCTGGCATTGAAAACAAACTAGCTCTGGTGCCGGGTCTGAGTTTGACCATGGATAAACTATAAAACCGCGTTAGAAAACGTTTCCTTTTCTGATGGGGAGAAGGAGGCAGTTTTCTACAAGGCTGCTGTGATGGCTGGAATAAGAACAGCCCTCATTAGCTCATATATTTGAATGCTGGTCAACAACAATTATAAAAGCCAGAGGTGATGGATGACACTAAGAAAACAGCTTTTTCCAGACACAGCAGAGCTAATATACACATGTGAACTCACAAAGACTATATAAGTGCTTCTTTGTGTCCTCAACTAGTCATTCTCTCTTCCCAATCAGAACAAGCAAGTAAGTATTCCATTCATTATTCCATTCATATATATATTTCAATAGTTATTAATTCCAACTAAAATTTTGAGACACAGACTCTCAGAAACCAGTTTGATGTAACAAAAAAATATTACTATACAACCCCACATTTCCACAGCACAATATAAGAACATCTGTACACAGGGTTTTTTTTAAAGCAGACACAAATGGAAGCGTCAGAGACATAAAGACAAGATGTAGAGGCTTTGCTTGACAAAGTTCCAGAGATCTCCAACTGTTCTGCAGTATCTTTAGACATCCAGAACAGCTAGCTGTTGAGGCTTTTCTTGTCAAAGTTCCAAAGATCCACAGCTGATCAACATTCCCTTAAATATTATGATTAGTCCAGGTACCATTTTGCCTAAAAACTACATTGAAATCTGTGTTTTCTCCTAAAACTGTCTTTTTCTCTATTTCTCAGCCCTAGTGAAATTCACAAAGAGAAAACTTTTTCCCACAGAGAATGTTGAAAGAAGGAATCTGGCCAAAGGCTTAAGACAATCAGACAGTTTTTGGCTCTGACTGTGAGCAATCCAGTAGAAACTGCTTGAAAGAAAGTTAGGACCTTGACATAACAGTACCTGTCTAGATATTGTTAGCTGTAGAAAAGTTTCTTTAGAATCTGCTTTGAGAGCAATAGAAGGTGGGCTTGGAATGTCATGCTTTACAGATATTTTACAATCATGCACCCCTTGGCAGTTAGCCTAGGCTTAGATAGCACACCTGGTGGTTTGGGACTGGAAGTAAGTCAAATCTCTGTGTTAAAATATTTAGTTCAACTTATGTTGCTATGATAGTCATGTAAACACAATGGCTTTAGCCCAGGGAAATTTATCATTAAGCCTTCCTGAGTATTGTTTAAGAAATAATAATCAGGTCATGCTGACCATTGCTTGGAAATTGATTTTTGATGTACGCCTTATTGTAGGTTATATAGAACTGTTTATATTTCTTTGTTAGACTGTTGATTTTTAAATGCTCTATTGACTGTAAAAGATGAGAAAATCATGATGTAATCTGTAATGAAAAATTGAACTTCACTTTAAATAAAGTACTGGGATTGGCCCAAGGAGTAACAGCGACAGAAAAGTAAGCAAGTAACCAACATGGAAAGCAGAAAAAAAGTTCTCCTGGGCTATAAGACCTTTCAGTTTGTACTGCATGTTCCTGGGTCTCAATATTTCTTTTTTCCTCTGTTCCTCAAGCTCTCTTCGACAACTAGTTACTATAGCTAGTTGGTTTCCCTTAACCAGCTGTTCATCACTTGCTCAATTCTCCCTACCATGGATCCACCAAGACTTTCTCTTCTCTCCTCCTCACTGGTTCCTGAAGCTGGTCTGTGGGGATTTGGTGCCCAGCCAGCGTGGGGCAGATGGTGGGTAATCATCACTTATTATTATTTCTTGGCATTTTGAGGTAGGCTCCTGCTCAGAGTGTTGCAGACTTGTCTGAGAGAAAGGCTGTCAGATCAGGAGTGGGTTAATCATGGGTCAAACTGAATCTGAGGAACAGAGCACATATATTCAGATTCTTAAGAAAGCTTTAAAAACAAAGGGTATTGCAGTTTATTATGATGCTCTGGAGAAATTCATAACATTCATTCAAAAGGTGAGCCCATGGCTCATAGAATCAGGTACATTAAGCTGAGAAGAATGGCAAAAGGTAGGGCAAGAATTAAAAAGATAGGCTGCAAGCCACGTTGAAAAGCCCATGCCAGAATCTGCACTTAAACTCTGGGTAATAATTAAACAGGGACTGAGAGAAGAAAAATTAACATTGCCTGACCTGCCAGATCTTGACTTTCAAGAATGCAGCTTACAAGGGGCTCAGGTTTCTGATAAGTCTTCTGGCTCTTCTACAGAAGGCTTAATTGAAATCCAGCTTTCCAGCTTGCAGACTTAGACAAGCATAAGAAACAAACAAACAAACAAAAAAAAAAAAAAAAAAAAAGGAAAAGAAAGAAAGAAAGAAAAGTTAGTTGCCTCACAAATGTCTTGGCTCAGTTTTAAACTCTGGAAGGCAGCCAGCCTTTGTTAAAATAGAGCTAAGTGATTTATAATCAGATGACACAGAGAACTTCTCAGATCCCATTTCTCAGATTAGCTCTGATGCCAGCTCTGATTTGTCTGTTGAAACCATTAAAAAATGATGGCTTCCAGACAGAGTTGGCACTTCTAGTGTTTGTCCAGCTTGCAAGCCCCCAAGGTCCCCAAGACAAAAATCTAGTAAGAGGGGTCTAGCCCTGGCTGCACACCAGGCTGCAAAGGCAGGTGATACCTCCTTTCAATTATCTAGGTAGAATTATCCAGACACAGTCTGTGATTCCTCAGTGTCTGCTTCTGAATTTCTCACTTCTAAAAACTTTAAATGACTTTCAAAAGGTGTTGGGGGAAATAAATCAGGCTAGACCTTTTTTAAAATTGACTACTGAAGACTTAAAAACATCATTTACTATTTTGAAAGGGCCATCAGATCCAAGTTCCCCTCATCAATTAAGGCCAGAAGGAAAAGCTGTTTAGCAACTTATACATTAGGAATTAAATAAACATCAGTTACAGGGAAGTGCCCTTGCTTTGCCCTGGGAACTTCTGGTCCTGCCTAAGCACTTTACACCTACTGGGGTCATTTGGGAAGAAGGTCCTCTAGAATGGGTCTATTTGTCAGTGGCTCAAAAAAAAAAAATTTAACTGCTTACAGTAAACGAAGCGAGAGAAATAAATATTAGGAGCAGACTTTACTTTTATTTCAGTACCTTACAATAATGAAAAGTTTGACTGGCTTTTAAATATGTCAGAGGATTGCCAACTGGCATGTCTTAATTATACAGGACAAATAAACTTTCATCTTCCTCATCATCCTTTGGTGCAGTTCCTCATTATAGCGTATCACCTTTCCTAGATTTTTTTCAGCAACAACTGATTTTGGGTGTCATTTTGAAGGACAAAAGAGACTCAATTGAAGCTTGAGAAAACTCCAGGACAGCCAACCTGTAAATCTCAAAATTGCCCAGGGAAAATGGGGAAGATAAGTTGGTGTGGAGGTTAGCCACATGATTATAGGTAGCCACATGGTGGGAAGGGAATCTTTTGAAAAATAATAAAATCTGAAGCGTTATGGACGGACACACACACACACACACACACACACACACACACACACACACACACCTCCTTTCTTGTTTCCTGGTCTCTACAGATGTTTATTCCAACTTAAAAAACAGAAATATAAAAATTCAAAACTACAGGCCACATATGAAAGAACACACTGTATCCTCTGACCTTGGACTTACGTTACCTAACTCAGCTTAGAATTTTGTTGTTCCATCCATTTTCCTGCAGATTTCATTTTCATTTTCTTTAGTTCTGAACTCTAGTGAGTGTGTGTGTGTGTACTCACACGTGTGTATCCCATTGTTAGTATGTATTCCTCAGTTGATGGACATCTAGACTGATTCAACAGAGAAGCAAGAAACATATATGTGTCGGTATCTCTGCTATAAGGTATAGAGCTCGTCAGGTAAATGCCTACAAGTAGTATAGCTGAGTTATGTGGTAGCTCTATTTTTATCTTTTTAAGGAATGTCTACACTGACTGATATACTGGCCAAATCAATTTATACTACAAAAGTAAATAAAGGTTGTTCTTTCCCCACACCCTAGCCATTATTTGCTTCCATTTGTTTTTCTCTTTGAAAGAAATGTATTAGGTTTCTTAATTAATTAGTTTATTTGGTGTATCAAAGTGTGTGGGCACATGTGTGTCATGGCATTGTGGGTAAAGGTCAGAAGACAACGAATGAGACTCAGTCCTTTCATTTCACTATGAGGATTCCAGGGAGTAAACTCAGGTCACTGAGTTTCACAAGTGATTTTAACCACTTAGCCATCTTACTGGCCCCATTTTCTTTATGATAGCCATTGGGAAGGAGATGGAATCTCAAAATAATTTTAAATTTAATTTTCCTGATGGCCAGTGATGTTGACCACTTCTGCATTTCTTCTTTAGACAGCTTTCTATTCTGATCTACAATGCACTTTATTTTAGAGAATAATGAATACTTTATTTCATTTTATCCAGATATAAATAATCACTACCTCTTAACAAATATTTCAGTCTTTGTTTAGTCATTTGGTACAGCAAAGCTTGTTCACAGGACAGTTATTGTTGGGTTTGAGGTGGAAGCGGAGAAAACTCACTTCAAAGGCAGAAGCTTAAAATGAAAACTGTTGGGGGATGGTCTGATGTATTTTGATGCTAATTAATAAAAAGCCATCCTACCTGGTCAGGGCAGATGAGATAAATGTGGCTAAGGATTAGAGAGACAGAGGGATCCTGGGAAGAGGAGGAAGAGATACCAGAGGAAAGAGGAAGAGAGGAAGCCTGCCATGGGTTAGATGGAAGAGAAGCACAGCATGGATGGGGAATTTGGCCCAGATGAAGAACATTAACAAGTATTTGGGATTATGGATGGGAAGTAGCTTGATTGAGGTTATTAGAAGCAGATGGCATGAGATTGGAGCAGGTATGTGATACCTGCTCTACTATGGGAGGTAGTTTAGAGGATTGATATCTGCCTTGCCCCAGGTTAACTAACTAAGGCTATTTTAAAATATAACAGGTGACTGTGTCTTGATTGATTGCTAGCTGGGCATACTGAAGTAATAATAATTGTAGGCCTGATAATAAATATTATTAGGCCATACTGGTAATATAAAAACAATAGAAACTTTATTTCTGAGCTCAGGAAGGTTGGGCCAGTTTGGAATCTGAACCATGTCCTCAAGGGGAAGTTGTATTGAATATTTAAAGGTGAAAGCTGCAATTAGCTCATACAGGGGGTTGGGCAGATGGTGGAACAGGTTGGTCAGCTCTAACTCAAGTTATTTTGCTACAGAGAAGTTCTAGCTAACTTTGAAAGTGTGCCTGGCAGTTGGGGGCAGCTGGGCTTGTGGTTGGGGAATTTTTGTTGATTAATGAAGACACAGAATATGCTGAACATAAACATAGTTTATGGTCAACCTGACTTTGTATAGAGATTCTTTTATATCAGCAATGAGCTGAGATGATAGGGCTAGTAGGCTTGAAATAAAAATGTTTATAGTTATGCTACCCAAAAGGAGCGGGCCCCAACATCACCAGGTGGTAGTCATTAATCAAAATGCCCTACAAATCTGCCTACAGGCAATCTGATGGGGCATTCTCTTAATTGAGGTTTCTTCTCATGTTAAGTTGCCATAGACAAAACAAAGAACAGGACAGCACAGAAATACTTCCCCTCTTCCTTTCCTCCCTCTAACTCCTCCCTTGTCACCTCTCAAATCCATGCCCTCTTTTTCCTTGTTACACTCATGTGCAAATGCACCCATGCACCCTTTGGGTGTTTTTGGTGGCAACAACTTTCTCCTCTGCAGATACTTTCTGCAATTATGTGACATTTGGAATTCTGGGAACTTTTCAGAGGGTACATAAGTTTGACGGCCCTGAGAGGAGGAGTCATCATGTAGTTGGTCACTTAGGAAGGTTGGTTGCGGACAAGCAGTGGT
Organism: Acomys percivali; assembly: GCA_907169655.1. Classification (NCBI taxonomy): domain Eukaryota; kingdom Metazoa; phylum Chordata; class Mammalia; order Rodentia; family Muridae; genus Acomys; species Acomys percivali. The sequence continues at coordinate 85,105,243 of OU015749.1, forward strand.
CAAAGAAGAAACAAAAATAAAGAAATTAGATTCAGAGATTTTTCCTAATTCTTCTTTCTCCTCTATCTTTGTTTCTCTCCTATCTAGTGTTAGTGAAACTGGGGTGTTGGGGGGGGGGCAAAGGGTGGGGAAAAAGAACCCACGAGGTAGCAAAGCCCAGCTACACACTTTACACTTCCTCCTTACAGTCCAAGATGTGGGCTCTCAGCTTCTGGTTCAGCTACACGCGCCCCCTCTGCTCTATCATTGACTCTAACCCTCTGCAACTGTAAGCCTAAATCAGCTTCTCTGTTGCATCAATCATTGTTTTATCAGAGAAATACAAAATGAATGCATCATACCTGCTTGCTTACTGGTTCCACTTGCTTAAACAGCCTTGCACACCCTTCCATCCTAAGAAGCCTCTATCACTGATGGTCAGATGAGCCTTTCAGAGGAAGCAAAAATTAGGGATAAAATAGTATGTCCTCTGATTTGGAAACTTAGACCAATAAAATCCAAAATAGTACCAAAAGGTGTGTTTCATAATCTTTGGTTTGTTTTATTTCTGCCTTATCATCCACCCCTTTCCCTGGATGTGTTTAACATTTTAGTCCAAAGAATTCCTTCCAGTATCCTTGGTGGAGCTGGCTTAGTAGCCATAAACTCTTTTAGCCTGCTGTTATCAGAGAACATTTCCCCCCTTCTCCCTCAAGCATCCTTGTGTTACTGGGTGTTAGTTCGGGTTCATAGCTGTGGCCCTTCAAAACCTTAGATGCATCATTCCAATTTGTCCCTGCCCTGCAGTTTCTGTAGGGCAATCAGCTGTTATCTTGATGAGCACGCCTTTACATGAAATTTAAGTGTTTCTCTTTTGCAGCTTTCAATACACTTTATTCAGTAGATCTAGTGTTTAAATTATGATATGGTGTGAAGGGGTTTATTGCTGTCTTGTCTATTTGGTATTCTGTAAGGTACTTGTGCCTGGATGGGCCCCTTTCTTTAGATTTGCAGAATTTTGTTATGACTGCACTGAAAATATTTTTGATGCCTTGGTATGGAGTTCACATACTTCTATGCGCATATTTATAGATTTGGCTTTTTCATGATATACCAAAGACTTCACAGATTCTACTCATACTTTAAAAAATATCAATGTATTTAACTAAAAATTCACATTTCTCCACCTTGTCTTAAACTCCTGGATTCTGTCCTTCTCACATTCTAGTCTATTGGTAGGGCTTTTCAATAAGCTATCCATTTACTGAAATTTTCATCTCCAGTGTTTTGGATTAATTTTTTAGTATTTTTAATCCTCTCCCCCCCCCCATCATGTACTGCCTATGTAGGTGGGTTCCAACCTTATAGATTTCCTACTTGCGTTGAGTGTTTTTCTTGGAGTTTATTCTTATGTCAGCTTAGTTTGTCTTGGCTAAGCTGGGTGAAGTTCAGTCCTGGAGACAATTGTGAGTGGTGTGATCTGAGGTCATCCTGGCTTAGTATTATTTCACAGGTGGCTGAGGATGGGCCAAAGGATGGGGATGTGGGTCTCAGACCTCACTTTTTCTCTGAGATAGGGATTTGTTTGTTTGTTTGTTTTTGTTTTCTGTGTGGCCCTGGCTGTCCTGGAACTTCAGAGATCAACCTGCTTCTGCCTCCCAAGCACTGGGATTGAAGGTGTGCCATCATGCTATAATTTTTAAGTCATAAACATTAAGATCTTTAGCTTTAGGGACTGGAGAGATGGCTCAGTGGTTACAAGTACTTGCTGCTTGGGTTCAGTTTCCAGCACCCACATAGTGGCTTCAGTACCAGGGGAACCAACACCCTCTTCTGGGTTCCACAGGAACTGGGCAGGGATGTGGTACACACACACACAGGTAGGCAAAAAGTGCATACACATAAGATGAAAATAACTCTTTTAAAAAAGATCTTCAACTTTACTCTTTTACTTATGTATTCTAAATCAAATTGAATATTCAATAGTGTATGCTCAACACTGGGACATATCTAAGTCCTTTGTACTTCCATACTTTTAGAATGAGCTTGTCATATTCTATTTTCAACAATCCCCTCCCCCACCACACACAAAATCTGATTTTGAATTGTATTGATTTCAACTGTTTAAATGAAAAGGCAAACTTTAATGTTAACATTGGTACTTTAAATGTTTCATAGCAATATTAATAACCTTCACTGGAGAGGCCTTGTATAACTTTACACTTACACATAAGTGTAAATGTTTGGGGACAAAAAATGTTTTGGGACACCATTGTGATATTTTAAATCTTTACCTCCTAGTCTCATATCGTTGGCACTGGGAAACATACTGTGATTTATAATTTGTTTTTGATGCTGTAGAAGAAATGGCATACTAGGCAAACACTGCACCACTAAACTATATTCTCAGCCCCCCTCTGCTTTTTGAGAAACTACTCCATTGCAGTGCCTTACAAGATTTCAATGAGGCTGATTATGTTACCCAGCTCAAGGTGCCATAACAAAATACCACAGGTTGAGTGGCCTTCACCAACAAACATTTCCTTAAGAGTTCTAGGCCAGAGCATCACATGCTTTGATTTCTGCCTTTTTTTTGGGGGGAGGGGAGGTATTTTTGGTGTGTGTGTGTGTGTTGCCTGGGGGCTGTAAGGGGCAATCTATTCCATGGCCGTTCTAGCTTCCTGTGACAGCTGGTGATAACTGGCGGTGTCCTTGGCCCTAGTCTTCACATGACTATCTAATAAGGAGTAGTTACACTATTTTAAAGCCTACCGTGTGGTACCATCACCTCATTTTAACTAATTATATCTATCAAATTAGATTACATGCCAAGATGTTCTGAACTATCTTTCGGGGGAGGGGGGCACAATTCAATCCATAGCATTACTTCAATTCCTTCAGTGATGCACCTTCCTACACCCCAAACACAAATGTCTTACCATATACCTGGCCTTACCATAGGTGTCTCTCAAAGAATAGTGAATATTGCTGTGGTACTTTTGCTTTTACTTACGATATAAAACAATGATGGGAATTAGTTAAAAGTTCATTGACAACGTATACCAGTGATTGGGAATATGAAATCTCTCAGTAATATCTAAAAATGACACTTAAGAACTTTATTTCACTGCTGGGGGTAGACCCCTGGAGCCTCCACTACTGAACTACTTTGCCAACTCGTTCATTCTGTATGTAGCCTAGGCTATAGCTGAATTCATGGCAATTATCTTGCTTTAGCTTTCTGAGCTGCGATCACAGGACTAGAGCATCACATCCTGTTTGTATTCTTTTTAATTTTTTATTATATGTATTTCATGTGTGTCTGTGTGAGGGTGTGTGCACAAGTTCAGGTGCCTACAGAGGCCAGTTAGAGAAGCCACACTTATGGGCAGTTGTTAGACGCCCTATGGGGGCACTGGGAATCAAACTTGGGTCCTCTGGAAGAGCAGCAAGTACTTAGCTACCGAGCCATCATTACAGTCCCACAACTTGCACTTTTCAATAACCATACTTTCAAAGGCATCAGTACAGAGAGCACTGTCACTGCTGTGGGGAGGAATAGGAACCTCAGCATTGCCAGCAAGCAGCCTGGTTAATGACAAGATCTCTAGGCTTTCACTTGCCCTTCCCTCTCTATTTCCAAAGATGGGCTCAGAAGTCTCTCACACTTTGACAATTTTGAAAACCCACTGGACTGGGTATGCCTTACCTTCTTCTGTCTTTACACGGTCATATTCATCCCACATACCCCGGACTATTCTCAGGAATTGATAAATTTGGAAACAGTAGATTGCTCAGTGGGTAAAAGTGCTTGCTGTTGAAGCCTGATGATCTGTTTGATTCTTGGAACCCCTCATGATGAAATAGAGAACTGATAATCAGAAGTTATCCTGATTTCCACACACACAAAGTGGTACTCACACATGGACATCACGTACACGCCCCACATAGATAGATAGATAGATGATAGATAGATAGATAGATGATAGATAGAGACAGACAGACAGACACACAGACAGACAGATAAAACGCTACCCTGTCTTTCTCCATTTTCTATCCACATTTAACTTGTATTTTCTGTTTTATGCAAGTCACAATGAACACAAAGTCGACATCCACACAAGTCCTACACTCCTTCCCCTGGCTTCTGTAAAATAGTTTTTCTTTAAGTAATCAGGCATTTTCATAAAAGCTTAATCTGAATCTTTGCCTATTCTGTTAGCCTCTATTTTTTTTTAATGAGTTGGAAGCTAGGTCCTCACTGAGGAAGTGGAGGCAGTGGACCTTCCCATTTCTGCCAGGCTATTCTGTCTTGCTCGGACACTGTGACCATGCACTACTTCACCGTCTGCTAAGTACAGCTGTGGACAGCAGTATCCCATCTTTAACTTCAAAGTATACCTTGTTCCCGCGCACACGACAGTTTCAAAGACAAAGTATGTTTTTACAAAAAATGTCTGTCATAGCTACAGACAAAGACCCTTTTCTATAATCACTGACTTGTGGCTAACAAAATATCTTGCAATTTTTTCTTTTCTAAACATGAAAAGATAGATTAAATAATCATCTGTAAGAAGGTTTTCCCCAAATTCCTAATCACTGACTAATACTTAGACCTTCATGCATGACAAATAATGCTTTGTTTGCCAAGTTATTAATAAAAGGATGTATTCATTAAAAGATAAACTGCCTTAGGAGAGATTCCTAATTATTCCAAAATCCAATAAAATATTTAACCAAATATAACACAAAATCTTAAATATACTTATAAGGCTTATAGTTGAAGGAGACAGTAAAGAGATAGATTTTTACTTACCAAGGAATTAATTAAAAGTACTTAAAAAGAGAAGGAGCCCTCAAGAGGAAATAAAAGCCCATATAAAAATCCAAATATTCCAAATAACCTTAGCCCTTGACATTTATTTAGTGGTTGCAAGAGTGAAGGTGCACCCTAATTCATAGCTTAGCAGTAGGTTCCAAATGGTCACTTCATCATGATCTGAGTTTAGAAGTACTGCCCTGAGACTCTGCTAAGCGCAGAGCAGAGAACAGACAGGGATAGGGCTATCCACTGCCCTGCCGCCCCATACTCCATCATAACTACCAGAAAAGGCTTCACTGAAGTAACCAGACCCTACGACAAGAATCAACAAAATGAACATGGTGTGGATCCAAGCCACATTTTTCACTGTGTGTCCCTCCAAAATGAGGAAAGCAGTGTGGCAGGTCTTCTTTTGGCACGGCTCCTCAGGGCAGTCCTTCTAGCTCTGTTGAGAACTTTGTTCCCTCCTTAGAGCTAGCACTACAGCTCAGGGTCTCCATCTGAAGAGCTCAGCATTTCAGTCATGATCCCTTTGCAATTGAACATTCAACATGATTCCAGCTGCACATGGCACTCCAGGCTAGACTCTCCATTGTGGGAGCTAGTCCTGGAGCAGGCTTCGAGAGATCAGCATCCTCATTACTTCATTGCTACCTGCAAGAGGAATAATGAAGAATTCAGTAAGAACAGGGTACTCATGGATTTAAACAACTGTGACTTCTTTTGTAATTACAGAAAAATGGTAGTGAAAGAAATAGTATTTACATTTGTTGTTGTTTGGCTTGAGTCAGGGTCTGATGTAGCCCAGGCTGCCCTTGAACTCCTGATCTTCCTGCCCCTACCACACTAGGACTACAGCAATATTTATGGCTTAACTTTTTAAAAGTATGTGTACTTATTAGGTATGCATGTGTGTGTGTGTGTGTGTATTATGTGAGTATACCCATGCCACTGTGCGCATGTGAAGGTCAGAGGACAACTTGCATGACTGCTTTGTTCCTTCTACCATGTGGATCCTAGGGATCAAATTCAGGCCTTCAGGCTTGGTAGTAAGTGCTGTACCCATGAGCCATCTTGCTGGCTCAGTAGGATAATATTTGCATTTTTAAAGACTTCTCCTAGTGATGAAAATGATTGTATTAAATTAATATGTAGAAGAAAATTATATAACTCTAATTTTAAAATTTTAATTATACTTGTAAAAAGATAGGAAAAAGTCTGAAGAAGTTAACAAACATATATAAAAAATATAAACACCCTGGATGTAGAAACATGAATGATCTTTTTGCAGATTTTATATATTTTCAACAATATCTATTTCATTTGGTAATCAGAAAACTAAAGAATAAATTTGCCCTGAAGGAGGGAACAGATTGGCTTTCCGTACAAACAAAACACAAAATAAAGTCCTTGAGGAACTGATAATCATACAATCTCAAAAAAGGCAAATCCAAACTTCCTTGTAAAATGGTGACATTTCCCACTCAAAACCTCTGGGAAGTTTGGTTTCAGCATAAGGGTCTGAGCCAAATAAAGGTTAGAGTTCAAGTTTGAGTAACAAGCAGCCCTTTAGGATTGTGATTCAGACAGGGACGGTGGGATTCCAGCTGTTCCCACACCAGTGGCCGCAGCCTTCACTTGGCCCAGTGGAGCAGAAACGCTGAGGGCAGGGCCAATAACCTGCTCTAAGTCCTCCAGAAGATCACGGTGCCCACTCAGGCATGACATGGCTCCTTTGAAGGTAGGGAACAAATCCGTATTGCCTTCTGTGACCCCAATAAAACACCCCTGCCCTGATTGCCCAGAAGCCCACAGAAAGCTCTTCCCACGCTGCCCCAGTAGTGTGACGGCCCTGGCTGCCTACACCCGAGGGAACAGAAGTCATCTCCCTTCCAGACTTATCTACTGATTGCTGAGTGTGAGCCGTACTCTGTGCATGACTAACAGCTCACACGGCTGCCTGACAGAGTGTCTGTAGTTAAGGAAAAAAACCACAAGCTGAAAACTTTATTAAACAATATAGTAGTAGCACTACTGACACAGCTGATATTTAGACAATGTGGCTGCTAAACTGCTGTTTGGAAGCTTAGGATCCTTGAGGAACAAGTCCTATACAACAGTAGAAAACAGTCACCAGTGTGCTTTTCAACAAGACTTCTCATAAACTAGCTTGGTTTGAGCCTTCTTTGAAATCTACAGAAAGGAGTGGTCTGATGCCCCCGCATGAAGATGAAGCAGAGTCTCCTGGCTTCAGCTAGAGCACTTCCTAATGTAGCAGCAGGCCACTGGCAAAGCAGGGCTGAGGAAAGGAAAAGTGGACGTAAAGGCCAGGACCTGGCAGGATCCCGAGGATCAGCCAGCACAGAAGTTCTGAGCTGGGCTAGGAAAGCATAGATCTTACAACTGCTCCGAGCAGAAGAGAATAAAGCTCTGCCAGGCTTTACCTTCTAGGATTTGGTGGACCCTGGAGTCCCGCATGTACTGTTGAACAGCATAATCCTTCAGGTAGCCGTAGCCCCCATGCATCTGCAAAGCCTGGTTACAGATCTGCTGGGAAACAGGGAGGAGACAGATGTCACGGGTCCCAGGGAGACTGTGGAGAACTCGGCTTCCCTCCCCTCTCCAAATCCCAGTCTGGCAGTCTGCTATAAATGAAGGAGAGAAAGAACAGAGGCCAGAGAGGAGCCCCAGATCCTAAATGGTCAGGTGTAAAGGAAGTCTTCCTCCTGAATCAGCCAATGCCTGCCAGCCAGTGTACCGCAGTCTGCTTTTCTCCTTCATGCTGTCCTGGGCACAAAGCTGCCTACAACCACCAGTACTAGTGATTACAGGAAATTCAGGTGCCACCTAGTGACAGAGGAGTGTCAGCGTGGGAATAGCTCTGTGCTTGACAAGGGAAACATGGTAATTAGTGCTGCATTTGGGGAGTGGTGCTGAGCTGTTCTGAACCTTGCAAAGGTGTGCCTCATCTAAAACACATCCAAAAGACAGTCTTGCTGATGTGTTTAGCAGAATGAGGAAGGCTGCAGAAGCAGCAGAGAGAGCTCCCATGCAGACCTTTCACACATGCCTCTGTATCTTGAGGCCCCAAAGTGACTCCTTCAGTGCCTCAGGAGGCTGGGGTTCTACAGATGACTCGTCTCTCTCAAAATCCCTAAACCTCGCAGCTGCCTCCTGTCTGTCTCAGGAAGGCCAGACTTCCCACTTACAGTGAAGCACTCCTCTGTAGCAAACAGCTTGGCCATGGAACACAGGGCCACGGCATCCTCCCGCTCCTCCTGCAAAGCCACTGCAGCGGTGCGGATCATCAGGCGGGAGGCAACCAGCCTGGTGGCCATGTCTGCCAATTGAAACTGCAGGTACTGCAGCCATGGGCAAGAATGGAAACAAAAACAAACAAACAAACATGGGTTTAGACAGGTCATCTGGGATGATCTGGAACAATTGATATAAGACATCCTGAGCTGGCAAGCTGGCTTAGCAGGTAGTCACTTAGACACACACAGACATCAACACTGAGTTCCACTCCCAGATGATCCCACGGGTAGCAAGAGAGAACCAATTTCTGAAAGCTATTCCCTGACCTCTACATAGGCACTATGGCAGATACACGCACGCGCGCGCGCGCGCGCGCGCGCGCGCACACACACACACACACACACACACACACACACGTGCAAAGATATCTCAAATTAGGTGCCTTTTCTAACTACTTCAAACTCTCTTGCCACTTCCAAAGAAGTCTATTTGCTTGCCTTGGTATTACTGCCTCCTGAAAAAAAAGGCACCAGTACATGCAAAATATACATTCTGATTAAGATGGTGGCAAGTTCTTCGAGGGATATCACATTCTGTCCCATCCCATCTATTCTGTGTCTGTGCTGTCCCCCGAACCTTCAAGAATGTGGGCCCTCGCGAAGGTATAAACAGAATACAAATGCAGTCCCCAGATGCCTTACCTGGCTTCTGGCTAGAGGTGCTCCAAACTGCTTCCGGACCTTGAGGTGCTCCTGAGTAAGGATAACTGAAGCATGCGCAGCCCCCAGAGAGCAGGATGCTGGAGAGGAAGAGCTAGGACATCAGCTGAGCCTGAATGACAGTTGCCAGGCTCAGCCCTTGCTTTCCTTCCCCTCCGACATTGGCCTCACCGACATTGATCCTCCCTCCGTTCAGTCCTTTCATGGCGATGAGAAAGCCTTGCCCCTCGCTCCCAATCCTGTTGGCCACCGGCACAGCACAGTCTTCAAAGATCACTGCTCGGGTTGGCTGCGAGTTCCACCCCACCTGGCAAAAATCAGGGTCTTGGTGGCTGCCCAGCGATTCCCCAAGCAGGGCGGCCTTCCCTGTGGACAGAAGCTTGTAAAGTATGGGTTCTAGCAACCTGGCACTTAGAACCATGAGAACATAAAACAGAAGAAGAAAAACGTTCAAATGTTAAGGTTTGTCAATACTTAAACACTGCTTCACATAATTTCGTAACATGAAACCTCTAGCCATGCATGTGGTGCCTATTCGCAAACCTAGTGTTTGGGACAAAGTGGCAGGAGGATTGAAAGTTCAAGGTGAGCCTTCACTCTATAGCAAGTCTGGGGTAATGAGATCCAGTCTGAGAAAACCAAAACCAAATGAACTAGAACCTAATTTATTCTCTTTTAAGTTCCTGTAGTCTTTACCAAAAGTCCAAAACTTCCCATTACTCCCCTGGGGGATGGCTACCTCTGCATTTCATCCCTTCAAACCAAATACAGACATCTGAAAGCAAAAATGTATCTGAAAATTTTGACCATAAGAATGTTGAATCATACTGGGCAGTGGTGGTGCATGCCTTTTATCCCAGTACTCAGAAGGCAGAGGCAGGTGAATCTGAGCTGGTCTACAGAACCAGTACCAGGGCAGCCAGGGCTACACAGAGAAACTCTGTCTTAAAAAACAACAATAACAACAACAACAACAACAACAACAACAACAACAACAGAAAGTAAGAATAATCATCAAAGAAACAAAGTACAAATAGCTGCTACCTTCTCACAGCTATAAAATCTTTATTGTAAAAAATATGTATCTTCACGGCTCAGTGGGTAAAAATACATGCCACACAGGCAAGTGGATCTCAGTCTGCATCCCTAGTATCCAAGTAAAAAGCCAGGGGAGCCAGGGGTTATTGTACTCACATCTGCAACTGAGGTGTGTGTGTGTGTGTGTGTGTGTGTGTGTGTGTGTGTGTGTGTGTGTGTGTGTGTGT
>OU015749.1:85116328-85257448 GCA_907169655.1 Acomys percivali
GTGTGTGTGTGTGTGTGTGTGTGTGTGTGTGTGTGTGTGTGTGTGTGAGTGACATATAGTCTTCCTTTCCTAGCATTCAGAATGTTGGAGTCACTGGTGTGTACCACTATGCCCAGCTAGTGCCCAGCTATAGGAATTTTATACAGAAAAAGCTGTATGTATTTTTAAGTCCAAATAGAGGTGGGAATGACTTAGGATTCTGCAACCTCCCAGGAGACAGCACATAGCTTTGAACACTGGAGGCATCTAATAAACGCCTGTTATGCTACAAAAGAGAAATGGCACCAAACCCCTTGGCAATTGTTAAGGGCAAGAAATCATCCTGAAGAAAAACGTGGAAACCCTAAGGGATACAGGACATAATTAGGGCTCATTTCATACCTGACATATCTCCAAAAGCTCTAGTCTAAAGGCGACAACTGTACTCCTATTTTGATCACCTGTCCTAAAAACTCAATGGGTCCTAATTTATCAGCAATTACATTATCACAAGTTTCCTGTTCACAGCCTACTCTTAATCCTAGGAGTATCTTATTTTTCACAGCACTTATGAAAACACTGTCCTTAAACGGTTGAAATGCCTACAGCCCTACTTGTCAATAAGTTTAATTTAATTTTTTTTAAAGATTTATGTATATAATGCTCTACCTACATGTGTACATGCCCACCAGAAGAGAGTACCAGATCTCATTACAGATGGTTGTGAGCCACCATGTGGTTGCTGGGAATTGAACTCAGGACCTCTGGAAGAGCAGACAGTGCTCTTAACCTCTGAGCCATCTCTCCAGCCCCTTCTTTTTATTTTTGTTAGAGAATCAAGGTGTTCCATATTCCTGAGACTTCCGACAAACAGCAGGGCTTTGTATGTATCTCTTTCTGGGATAATGGAGTATGTTAAAAGCTGGCTAGCACATATAGGATGAGGACTAGAAAGATGGCTCAATTGGTAGGTGCCTGCCATGCACGAACCCAAGTGCACTCTTCAGTGGCCACATAAAAAGCCAGAAGGTAGTGACAGCAGCATGCCTGGGACTTGCTGGTCAGCCAGTCTCCCTGAAAAGGCAAGTTCCAGGATCATTAGGAGGTGCTATCTGAACAGGCACGATGGCAGAGGGAGACAGATCTCTGTGAGTTTGAGAGTAGCCTTGTCTACATATGACAACAGCCAGGAATACATAATAAGACCCTGCCTTAAAAACAGTAACACTAAAATTAAAGTAACTAAATTAAAGGAGATCCTGATCAAAAAAATATGGTAAAGAACAATTGAGGAAGACATCTAACATCAACTCCCCTCCAACACATGCATATAAATACTTACCGGCAGACATACAAAGGCACACACACACACACACACACATACACACACACACACAAGACAAAAGTGGACACAGAAAAAAATAAGAGAATTTAAACAGTCAACAGCTGAAACCAACTGACAAAGTATGTCATTTTCCTAGGAGCCTGTTTTTTTTTTTTTTTTTTTTTTGGCAATGACCTCTCCTTTGCTACAAAATGGGTTGTGAGCCTACTCAATAGAATTGGGCAGGAGAGGCTAACGAATGGCAGAGACACATACTTGAATTGCTTAGAGTTGAGTAGATACTCACCTTCTTCTCCTTCTTTCCAAAGCTGAGGCCAGGGGTTCCCTTCTCAACAACTATGCAGGAGATACCCTTGGGGCCTGCTCCTCCAGTTCGGCACATGACCACATAGATGTCTGACTCACCACCCCCACTGATGAAGGCCTGTGTGTGGAGAGGAGGTGTGTGAGGATCAGCCAAAGCATGATTGCTAAGCCTGACATCTGGGAAAACCACTGGAACACGTCCAGAACACAACAGAACAGAGGCGGAATGCAGAGAAGTACAAAGAGTAAATGGCTCTGGCAGTGCCTACAGAATCAGGGATTTAGTTGCTAAGAATATAAACAAGAACAGACGCCCTGCCAACTCATAGGCCACACCTACCCCTACCAGAAGATCAGGTAGACTACCTCCTCTACTCTCTCAGTGCACCCCCACTCTGATACATCCCCAGTGGCTCTGCCCTCCTCATTACCATATCCCAGCCCCCAACTCATGTGGTAATTCCTTGCTGGGCCAGAGGCCACATCAGCCACCCCAAGACCTCCTTCCCTCTCTTGCTGCTCCTACCCCCAACACTCTCTTGCTGCTCCTACCCCCAACACTATTACCAATCCTCTCTATCCCTAACTGCTGGATGAGAGGCTATTGCATGACTACTGGGTCAAGAGAGAAATGAAAAATGAAATTAAAGACTTCCTAAAATTCAATGAAAATACACAACATACCCAAACTTATGGGACACAATGAAAGCAGCGATAAGAGGAAAGTTCATAGCACTAAGTGCCTTCATAAAGAAATTGGAGCATTCTCATATGAGCAACTTAACAGCTCACCTGAAAGCTCATAGAAAGAAGCAAGGACACCCAAGATGAGCAGACAACAGGAAATAATCAAACCAAGGGCTGAAACCAATAAAATAGAAACAATACAAAGAATCAATAAAATAAACAGTTGGTTCTTTGAAAAAAAAATCAACAATATAGATAAACCCTTATATAAACTAACTAAAAATTGGAGAAAAAAAATCCAAATTAACAAAATTAGAAACAAAAGAGGGAGATAATGACAGACACCAAGAAAAATATTAGGTTATACTTTAAAAACTTGTACTCCACAAATTGGAAAAGCTAAAATAAATGGATAATTTCTTTGTAGATACAGCTTACCAAAGTTAAATCAAGGTCATTAAACAATTTAAATAGACCTGTAACCCCGAAGGAAATAGAAGCAGTCATTAAAAGTGCTTCCCCTCAAAAAAAAAAAAAAAGGAAGCCGCTCTGGACCAAACAGTTTTAGTACAGAATTATACCGGACTTCCAAAGATGACCTAAACCCAATACTCATCAAATTACTTCAGAAACTAGAAACAGAAAGAACATTGCCAAATTCATTTTGTAAATTAACAGTTATCCTGATATCCAAGCCACACAAAGATTCAACAAAGAGAATTACTGATCAATTTTCCTTTATGAACATTGATACAAAAATAGTCATCAAAAAACTCTCAACCAGAATCCAAGAACGCATAAAAAATATCATCCACCATGATCAAGTGGGCTTCATTCCTACTTGATGGGTCAAGCAGGGATGGTTCAAGATAGGAAAATCAGTAAATGTAATCCACTATATAAACAAACTGAAAGAAAAACAAATCTTATTAGATGCAGAAAAAGACCTTGACAAAACCCAATATCCTTTCATTATAAAAGTCTTAAGACTTCAGGGATACAAGGGACATACCAAACATAATAAAGGCAACTCACAAGCAAGCTGCTAGCCAACAAAATTAAATGGAGGGAAACTCAAAGCAACTCCACTAAAACCAGGAACAAGACAAGGAGGTCCACTCCCTTTAGACCGATTCAATATAGTACTTTATAGTTATAGATAGAACAATAAAATAACTGAAAGAGATCAAGAGAATACAAATTGGGAATGAAAAAGTCAAAGTGTCCTTACTTGTAGATCATCTGACTGAAGGGACTCTGGCCAGCTCACGCGGCAAACATGGCTCTGGCAAACACTGCCTTTCTCACCCATTCCCTCTGCCTTGCTAAAAACTGTTAGATTGCCTTCCTAAAGCCAGTCACCAAGGTCTAGTCCCTTATTTGGCCACTTCCTCCTTCTGAGGATGACTACCAAGATCCAGCTATCAAAGTACTGAAATCCAGCATTCAAAAGAGCCCTTTGGCTCAGCTAATTAACATGCCCAATTAAAATTAAATATGTCATCCTATTATACCTTTCTTTATAAACTGCCATTTTCATGTTTTCTATGCCTGTCTTCTCTCTATGCAGGGGCAGTCCTTTGTCCTCTGGGACAAATACCCCTTCTCTCTCTCCCTTGTTCCCTTCCCCTGCTCCCTCACCCTCTATCTCCAATTTTTGTCTCTTATTCTCTGTCCTCTGTCCCTTGGGACAAATAAATCTCCTTTGTGCTAAGAACTTTGTCTTGGGTGTCCTGAGCTGATATTTCTCATAACACTGATATGACTCTAAAAAATGTACCAGGGAACTCCTACAACTTACAAATACCTTCAGCAAAGTGACTGGATACAAGATTAACTAAAAAAAAAGAAAAGAAAAGAAAAGAAAAGAAAATTCACTAACCCTACTTTATAAAAATGACAAGTGAACAAATCACGGAAAAAGACCTTTCTCAATAGTCACAAACAAAACAAAATGTCTTGGGCGTACACCTAACCAAGCAAATGAAGGACTGCTTGACAAAAACTTCAAGTCTTTGAAGACATTGAAGATATCAGAATATGGAAAGCTCCCCTAGGCTCACAAATCAGTAGATTAAACATAGTAACTATCCTACCAAAAGCAATCTACAGATTCAACACAATCCCCATCAAAATTACAACACAATTCTTTACAGACCTTGAAAGGACAATACTCAACTTCATATGGAAAACAAAAAATCCAGCATAGAGCCGGACGTGGTGGTGCACGGCTATAATCCCAGCACTCGGGAGGCAGAGGCAGGCGGATCGCTGTGAGTTCGAGGCCAGCCTGGTCTACAAAGTGGGTCCAGGACAGGCAAGGCTACACAGAGAAACCCTGTCTCGGAAAAAAAAAATCCAGGATAGCTAAAACAATCCTGTACCAATAAAAGGACTTCTGGAGGTATCACCATCCCTGATTTCTAGCTGTACTACAGAGGAATAGTAATAAAAACCACATGGTGTTGGTATTAAAACAGACAGGTTAATCAATGCTATTGAATTGAAGGCCCAAGTATAGATCCACATCCAATGGAAACCTGATTTTTTATAAAGAAGCCAGAATACATAAGTAAAAAGAGAAAGCATCTTCAACAAATGATCTAACTGCATGTAGAAGAATGTAAATAGAGCTTTATTTATCACCCTGCACAAAACTCAAGTCCAAGTGGATCAATGACTTCAACATAAAACCATATACAATGAACCTAATATAAGAGAAAGTGGGGAAGAGCCTTGAATGCACTGCCACAGGAGATAACTTCCTGAACAAAACACCAATACCATAGGCACTGAGATCAACAATTAACATATAGGACTTCATGAAACTGAAAAGCTTCTGTAAGGCAAAGGACAATGTCAATCAGAAAAACAGCCCACTGACTGGGAAAAGATCTTCACCAATCCTACATCCAACAGAGGGCTAATATCCAAAGTATATAAAGAATTCAAGAAACTAGATAACAAGCCAAATAACCCAATTAAAAAATGTATACAGATCTGAACAGAGAATTCTCAAGAGATTGCTGAGAAAACTTAAAGGAAATGTTTAGAATCCTTAACCATCAGGGTAATGCAAATCAAAGTGGCTTTGAGATTCTATCTTGCACCTGTCAGAATGGCTAAGATCAATAGCACAAGTAACAGCTTTACACTGGCGAAGATGCAGAGCAAGTGGAACACGTCTCCATGCTGGTGAGAGTGTAAACTTGTACAACCACTATGGAAATCAATATGGTAGTTCCTCCGAAACTTGGGAATCAATCTACCTCAAGACCCAGCTATACCACTCTTAGGCATGTACCCAAAAGAACCTTCATCCTACTTAGGGGCACTTGCTAGACCATGTTCATAGTGGCTTTATTCATAATAGCCAGAAATTGGAAACAACCTAGATGTCTCTCAACTGGATAATGGAAAATGAAAATGTGGTACATGTACATAATGGAGCACAACTCAGCTGTTGACATCATGTAATTTTCAGACAAATGGGTGGAACTAGAAAAAAAAAATCATCCCAAAGTAACTCAGACACATAAAGACAAACATAGTATGTAATCACTTATAAGTGGATATTAGCTGCTAAGTAAAGGATAATTGTGCTACAAGCCACAGACCCAAAGAGGCTAAGTAACAAGTAGGGCTCAAAGAGGTATGCATGGATCTCCCCGGAAAAGGAAAATAGAACAGATTTTGTGGCTGGACTGGGGTGAGTGGGGATGGGAATTAGGGGGCATTTGGGTGTGAGGTAGAAACCTAGTACAGTGGAAACCCCCTGGAACCTACAAGGATGACCCTAGTGAGTATTCCTAGTAATGGAAAATAAGAAACCTGAACTGCTCATCTTCTGTAACCAGGCAAGGCTTCTATCCAAAAACTTTCTACCTAAATCTGTCCTGCCTGCAAGATGTGCGGGGATAATGATGGAGCAGAACTTGTGGGAGTGACCAACCAATGACTGGTTAAACTTGAGGCCCACACCATGCCATGTGAGGGAGCCCATGCCTGACACTGCTCTTGGGACCCTTTCCTTCTACTGGGTTCCCTCAAATACAGCGCTGATATGAGGGTTTGTGCCTAGTTTCTTTTTCTTGTTACGCGGTGTTCAGCTGATACCATGGGAGGCTTGCTCTTTTCTGGTAGGGGGAGGACAAGATGGGACTGAGAGGAATAGAAGGAGGGGAAGATGCACTCAGGATGTACTGGAGGAGAGAAGAATAAAGAAAAAGAATATAATGACACAAAATTTATGTGATTATGTAGATAAGCAGTGAGATTCTCTTTCCAATGTAAACTCCTATATGGAAATATTTATTCACAGACTCAAGGAACCATGGCCTGCCAGGAGGCATATGGGAACAGCCTCCATTACTCTGGGAATACATGCTCTTACCTTGGAGCCATTGAGGATGTAATGATCCCCTTGTAGTTTAGCTGAGGTCAGAAGAGATGCAGCATCACTCCCACTTCCTGAAGTAGGGACCAAAAGGGACCGAAGGTAAGGAAGTCAGTGAGGTCAAAGGAGCCCAGCACAGTTCCGCATCCAAGGAGGTCTTCCTTAGAGTCCATCATGCACTACTTTAAATCCACAAGGTCAAGGAATTCCTCATTCTGGGTAAACACTACCAAGCAGCCCACTGCTTCCCTAACAAACCAGCTAACAGTGGTCTGCAGGCAGGAGGAACTCTGACCTAAAGGCCCTGGGACAAGTACCCTTATGACTCTACAACCAAACTGCTTTTTAAACAATATTATGTGCCAATGGATGAGGATGTTCAGTGAACACGTATGTACCACTTCTCTCCTTGCAAGGTCTCACTTGCAGGGAGGACAAACGCACCTGGTTCAGTGAGGCAGTAGGAGGCAAACTTCTCCATGGTACAGAGCGGCGGGCAAAATTTGTGCCTCTGTTCCTCATTTCCAAAGCTATCAATCATCCAGGCACACATGCTGATAGGTACACCAAGAAGGAAAGCCATTGACAGAAATAAAGAACAAACAAAAGGCAATACAGCAGAATGAAAGCAGGAGGGAGTGAAAAGGGAGAAGAAACCAATGAGATGATTCAACTGGAAAGGAAGGGACTAGTTTAAAAACATCCCTGGGATGCTTATACCCGAGGCCCAGGGGTTTGCACATTAAGTGAGGCCAAAACTCAGAGATAAATGTACTTCTTATTACTTTCTCAAATTACTGGAGGTTTCAGCTGTAGACTGAGGAAAACCAAAGAGAGCTGCTGGTACCGAAACTGAAATTTGGGAGAAGGTCAACAGAATCAGTCCCCTAAACACTGCCACAGAAGGAAGGCAAGAGAATCAAATCCAGCAGGCAGCAGTAGGCCTACTGTGTACCGATAACAGTTTAGTTTCTCAAAGACAGTCAACCCACCGTGATTCATCTTTTTCTTACAGACCTGAAGTTTCCCTACCAGCCCGCGTGAGCACAGCCCTTCACCGTGCTTTTGTGTGGGTGCTCACTTGTGGATGCTTATATAGGCAGTAGTGCTGGTGCAGCCTGTGGCCAAGGCTTCAAAGATGACAGAAGTATCAAGGCGAGACAGTCCAGACCCACCCACATCTGTTCGTACGTAGATCCCCCCAAAACCGAGCTGTGCTGCCTTCCGCATCACATCCACGGGGAACAGCTCCTAAATAGAAGAGAGAGCACAGTGGTCAGAGACCAGATCTGAAACAGATTTCCTTTAGAGAGGACAATGAAGGGATTAGGATGTCTGCACCTGGGAGACTGTAGGACTTCTCTTAGCTTCAAATGCCCTTGCCATTTTACAGTGGCAGTTATCATAGGTTACAGTTATATGTTCTCTAATTTTTTTTCTATAGTGCTTTCATTTTAGGTATGTCTAAATCCTTGTTCAATTAAATAGGAAAAGGTACACCTACATGACATCTGGGTGACTTCTATGGAAGGAGTCATCTACTGTCCTAGTCAGGGTTACTGGTACTGAGATGAAACACCATGACCAAAAGCAACTTGGGGAGGAAAAGGTTTCCTTCACTCATGCTTCCATATCACAGGTCATCATTAGAAGCAGCGAGGGCAGGAACTCAAGAGGCCAGGAACCTGGAGGCAGGCGCTGATGCAAAAGCCATGGAGGGGTGCTGCTTACTGGCTTGCTCGGTATGTTTTCATATAGAGCCCAGGACCACCAGTCCTGAGGTGGCCCCACCACACTGGGCTGGGCCCTCCCACATCTAGTACTTATGGAGGCATTTTCTCATTTGATTCCAGCTTGTCAGGAGCTATCATGCACATCTCTCGCCAGCCTGCACACTCACAGTAAGAGGTGGTGAGTAGAGAGCAGACAATGAGCAGTTAGGACAGGGGTGGCGGGGGGGGGGGGGGGGGGAGTCATTGTTCATTGTACGCGGTATCTATTGGAACATCTAGCCACAGGAAAATGCCTACCTTCTGATCCCATTCCGCCATATTGGGAGCCATTTCCCGAGCAGCAAAGTCAAAGGCAACTTTCTGAAATCCTTTCTGCTCTTCATTTAGTCCCAAGGAAGCTGTGAACAAGACCAGACAGATTCGACTCTAGGGTAGCAATGAGAGAACGGTTTCACTAACAAGGGGTGCCTCAAAGCCAAGACTGGACCTACTACAGCATCTCCTAGACGTAACAGCAAGAGAATGGTGCCAGCTACTATGTGTTTCATTGGTTTTGTTTTTGAGATAGGGACTCATGCTCAAGTCCAGCCTGGCCTCAAACTCGTGACCATCTTGCCTCTACTACTCCTGGGCTAAAATCATTACTAGTTTCCCAGGTAAAGAAGGGATAGTTCTAGCACTTAACCAACATTATCCTCCTAAGATAAAACATGGCAACTCCCAGACATCTCTTCCTTGGTCCCTTAGTAAGACAAAGTTATAGGCTAAACAGGCAGAGGCCTCAGGGAACACATTGGGGAAGAACCAGGATACAAAAGAATCAAAGGATGCATAAAGATGCTAACTCAAACACCATTGCTATTCCTTTTAAAATGTGTTTTGCTTTTGGGGTGGGTTTTTTTGGGGGGTTTTGTTGTTGTTGTTGTTTTGATTTTTTTCTGTGTAACAGTCCTGGCCTCGTTTTGTAGACCAGGCTTGTTTGTTTGTTTATTCTATGTGTGTGTGTGCCTTCAAAGGTCAGAGGACAACTTTGGGGAGTGTGTTCTGGGAATTAAACTCACAACATCTGGCTCAGTGGCAGGTCTCACTACCTTGACTAAGTATATTGGTGGCCCACCATTCTTCTTCCTTTAATTCCAAATTTTCAAAATTGTTTACCACTTTCTACTCCCCCCTTTTTTTAATTTAATGAAGGACTAGGGATACAAGCCAAAGCAAAGCATGGCCTAGTTGAGGTCCCTGTTCAGGCTCAGGAACATAAAGCAAACAAACAAAAAATATAGAAAAATTTAAAATAGCTGCCCTCAAATGACATGTTTTCTCATAGGCTGTCCTAGCTTTTCTGCATAAATTCCTTGGAAAGTTCTCATCCGATCTCTGCATATTTGTCAGCAGCAACTGTTTCAACTAATACCTTCCCTTTAAAAACATCAATTGAGAAATCATAATCTGTATACTTTGGTTTAGTTTCCAACTTAGGAAGAAGTGAGATGATACGGGCATACAACCTATAGATAACACCAATTTAAAAAAGAAAGAAAGCTAGCTTTCTTGTGTTGAAACACAGTTAAGTCCCTAACAGAGAAATTGCATTCTTAGAAAGTTTCTGTCTTAACCACTAGTAATGAGTTGAGGTAACTATTTCATTTCTTGACTGAGATAAATGAAGCTAGGAGAATAAACTGGTTAAGTGATGATGATAGACAAGTAGGACATATGGCTAGGAAAATTTTCTAGAAACTAATAACGCTTATAAAGACTATACTGTAAGCCGGACATGTGGCTCATGCCTATAATCCCAAAACTTGAGAGGCAGAGGCAGGCGGATCTCTGTGAGTTCAAGGCCAGCCTGGTCTACAAAGTGAGTCCCAGGACAGCCAGGACTACACAGAGAAACCTTGTCTCAAAAAAAAAAAAAAAAAAAAAAGATTATGCTCTAATAGTAGCTCAGCAGTGTACGCATAAAGTTATTGTATAATTCAAATGCTGATTTCTGGACTGGTTGCAGTGCTTGTTCTGAGAATCACCTGTCTCAACATTGTGTAAACATTGCTCCCAAACTGTCCCCTGATATGCCAATAAAGCAGCTTACAGCCATCATTGAGCAGGGAAGAGAACAGAGTTGGACTTCCTGCAGCCAAGGGAGGAGTTAAAAGAGGAAACAGGAGATTCAGCCATGGGAGACATCTGGGGGGACCAGGAGAGCTCAACAAGTAAAGCTACAAAGTGCAACTACCACTGAAATGCACACTTAGAAGAAGCCAGATTAGCTTAGAGGGTTAAGAATAGAGTGAAAACTGCTCAGTTCCTGTGCTGTGAAACTTGTTAAAATAATATAATGGAGTCTCAATTATTTGGGTGATAGCTGGACTTAATTGGAAAGCAGGACTGTCTATCAACTAGCTTGTCAGGAAAGCCTTAAGTATTTTCCATACTTTCTAAGATGAAGTAGAATTCAACAGAGACAGGGCAGACACTGAAAGCAAAGAACTGAGGCAAAACTCTTGTGAAAAGCAATGACCGTTTAAGGCTTGAAAAGACAGAATGAATTCCATGAGCCAGAGCACAGAGCACAGGAGCAGAACCAGCAACATGTATAGGAATGGACAGACCCACATTGCTCACATTCTCTTTCACTGTGAGAGCCACTGCCGCAAACTATAGGAAAGAGTGAGTGCATGCCTACATTTCGATGCCCAATAAAAAGCAGGGTACAATGATGGCTGTGAGAGAGCGGGGGGGGGGGGGGGGGGGCAGGTGTCAAGATATTCTGTAGATATGTTCTAAGGTATGGATGGCCCTTTAGTGCTACAAGTTTGGTCATTATGATGCTAACAAACTCTGAAGAAAAACTATGAGGAAGAGATGGGGCATATCTGAGAGGTATGGACATAGACTTTAAGGAACAGTATGAGCCATTCATGACAATAATTCACTTTGGTGCCTGCTAGCTACGCACGGGTCTTCTCATAGCACATGTGTGTTGGCAGCTAAGTCTGTTTCTCTGGAGAAGGTGTGGAAATCACTCTTAGTAAATGCCCAGCACAATGGTGCACACCTTTGATCCCAGCATCCAGGAGGCAAAGGTAGGCCTCTCTGTGAGTTTGAGGCCAGTGTGACCTACATAGAGTTCCAGAATTTTCAGGGCTACGTAATCTGGGGGGTGGGGGAGGAAAAGCCACGAGGCTTCTAGAGAAGGCTTCCCTAAGACCTAGAACAGAAAGCCAAGGGTATCACTGTTAGGAACATGGCATGGGACAAAACTTCACAGTTTTCTTGCTGGAGAGGGCTGTCATGTTTCCATTCTTTCTTGTACAATTGCTGCTACAGATCATAGATCAATGCTCATCTGCAAAAGAATTGGGAGACTATAGCTGAGTGGTAATGCCGCTGCCTAGCATACATGAGGCCCTGGATTCAACTTATTATACTAGGAAAACAAAACGAAACAAAAAACTGTGCAGTAAACTCACTATTTAAACAAAACAGAACAAATGGAACCAGAGTCCTACTTCAGCGGTAGGTACTTGTCCAGCCACAACAAATCCCTAAGTTTGAATACCAGGACAACTGACCCACCAAATACTTAGCATCAGTTGTGTGGCAATGCTGTGTTACAAGCATATAATATTCTCTTTCTCTCTCTCAAAGGGTAATAAATCAAGCACCTTAAGGTATAAAGAAGTGCTACAGAATTTTACTTCTAGCAAGAGCTCAATATAGAGTATGTTGTTTGTTTGGTTCTAGTTTTTGAGACAGAGTCTCACTCTATAGTCCAAGGTGGTCTGCAATTTATTATGTGGGTCAGGTTAGCCTCAAACTTGAGGTAATCCTCTGCCTAAGATTCCTAGATGCTAGGATTACAGGTATGAGCCTTAATATATATTAATCAATATTATATTATTTGACAAAGTAAAAGGCTATTTCCTAAGATAAGAAGTTCAGGTACCCAAAGACTTAAAAGTTTAGAATTTCATTTTAGAAAGAGTTTTATGTAAGTTATAATAGTAAACATGTAGTAAATACAATATGTCCACATATTCTTCTTACATAACAAATATAGTTGATATTTAGAAAAGGAAAGCATTGCTTAGAGAAAAAAAATGGAGATGGCAAGTTAAATATTTAATTGAAGCCTGCATAATGTCACGTTTATAATCCCTGCACTAGAGAGGTTGCAGAGGATCATGAATTCCAGGCCAGTCTGAACTACATGACACCCTGACTCTAAAAAACAAACAAGAACAACAAAAATAAATTATATAGTATCTAAGTAAAAACATCCCAATTCCTAGAAAACAATAAAAATCTAACGGCAGATTTCAATGCACGAACACACACACACACAAAAAGGTGAACATAAGTAGAAAAGCAGGGCAGGTAGAGGTGGTAGCCCACCTGTAGCACAGTGCTGGAAAGCTCACAAAGGAAAACTGCAAGTTCCAGGCCAGCAGAGGCAACATGGAGAGACACTTTCTTAAGAGCAAACATAGTTGTTATAGTATATTTGATCACACTGTGGATCTCGAGACTTTGTTGCTTACTGGAAAAACCTGTTTCTAGTGGTGGTGTGACTCAGCCTTAGCACACACCTTTAATCTAAGAGCTTTCTGGCTGAACAGGATTAAATAAAGTCAACCATAGGTCAAGAGGCAGAACAACAACCAGTTGACGGGGAGTGAACATGGGGGCGGGGGTGGGGTGGGGGGAACCCCATAGACAGTAAAAGGAAGTCAGGAATTCGGATATAGAGATGCACAGGAAGAAGGCGGGAAGAATATTCATTTAGAGAGTTTTTTGAGATGACACGGGGAAGGAGCTTTTCCTTTTGGAACATTGGCTGAGGAGGAAGGGCAGCTGGGTGCTTTCTCTACCTCTCTGAGTAGCAGGCTTTCACCCCAGAATCTGGCTCCAGAGTCTTTATTGGTAAAATCGAACATTTGAGATTTTGTTAAAACAATACAGACTAACAATAGCAATGAAGAGCCCACAAAAATCAAACAAAAAACATAACTAGACCAAGGAAAATCAGAAAAGTCTTTACTATTAGCAAAAGGTAAAGTCCCCCAACCCTTTAAATAAAACCAGCATCTTCAAATGAAACAAAATTAACCTGAGAAGCAACAGTCCTGAGAATGCAGGTATTCAAGGAGTGCCTGACAGCCACAGGAAACCAAGCTGCTGAGTTGTGGCTCAGAAATGGTTAAATGAAGTCCAGGAGTAGTGTCACAGCCTAATTCCGGCACTTGGGAGACAGAGGCAGGAGGATCTGTGTGTGTTTGAGGCCAGCCTGGCCTACATAGTAAGTTCCAGGTCAGCTGGAAGAATTATTTCAGTAAGTTAGCAACTTCTCTAAACTCACTGTTAGAGCCCACTGTAACCTGGGGCTGCATTAGACATTGAACAAAACTTCCTCACATATGAAATGATGAAATTATAAACAATATATGCACTGCTCATAATAAAAGTCTTAATTCTCTTAAATTATTTAACCTTAAAATATGGCTTGCATTTCAAGTTTAAAATAAGTATATCCAGGACTACATAGTAAGTTCCAGGCTAGCTCGAACTACCAAGTGAGACAATTAAAACACCTCAAACAAGCCAACAAAACAATTTCTAGAGGTAGGTGTTAACTATCAGTTTTCTTTTTTGTGGTGCGGGGGGATCAAATCTAGAGCCTTGAATAGGCTCAAGTGATCCACCACTAAGCACCTCAGGCCAGATGGTATACAAATCTACACACAGCCAAGGATCTTTTACTTGAACAACTGAAAAAGAATTCTTCGGTTGAGACAGGACCTCATGTAGTCCAGGTTGGCCTCCAACTTCCTAAGTAACTGAGGCTAAACTTCAACTCCTACCCGCCAGCTTCTATATCACAATTGCTGGGATTACAGGCATATACCACCATGGTAGGTCTGGCAGGTTTTGTCGATGTTGGGGATGGAATCCAAGGCTTTGTGGACTGAGCTAAGTGGCCAGCTCTAATACCTTTTTTAAAAACAGTGAAAGAAGGTCAGGCGGGTCAGGCGGTGGGGGCACATGCCTTTAATCCCAGTCTCCAGAGGCAGAGGCAGGAGGCCAGCCTCGTCTACAGAGCTCGTTCCAGAACCGCCAAGGCTACACAAAGAAGCCCCATCTCAAGAATCTTAGTTGCCCTAGCATCATCTACTAGGGAAACCCCCATTGTTTTGCTCATTCGTTACTGGGACACACACTTTAATAGCTTTGGTATCAAACAGGGCTACCTTGTTTGCTCAGTTCTAGGTGCGTAAGTAGGACAGTGCCTCTCTGCTTTGTTACAGAAAATAGTCTCCTATGCTCTAGTGTACTTTATAAATCTGTTCTCCATTGTTCAAGGTCATACTGCTGTAAACAACAGAATCTTAAGTACATAAACATTATTTTTAAATTTGTTTCAGAAGAAAAAAAAAGTGGCTTTGGTTTTTGTTGTTTGTTATTTTAAGTGATTGACAGACCTCAGAAACTGGCTTAGTCTGTGTGGGTGGCAATCACTCCCTGTTATATTTAAGTTTTCTGCCAGGTTCCTAAGCAATCAGTTTGTAATCTCTGGTAGGGTTTCTCAATTGCGGTTATCTTTCTTTTCCTGCAGCAGTTTCTACAGTATGAATATTTTTTCAATATAAGCTATGGAATCGGTATTTGTGAGCAGAACATCTAATAGAAACTGGAGCTTTTCATTTATCTCGACCAGCACCCATATTCTTAGTTCTCGATACCCTGGGAATCTATTCCTACGACTTCAACTAACCAAAACCACAAGTTTCTTCGCCTCTATAAAGCATGGGCTGGGGCTAGGAAGGGCAGCGGGCACTGGACTGGCCCCGACTGGACTCAAGAGCCTGTGGCAGGGACCACTCGGAGCTGGTCACGACAGCAGCTCCTGGGTTATAAGAGGAAAAGAGTTCGTGGGACAGTACTGGTCGGAGAGAGAGAAGCGGGTCCGGACCGACAGAGTCTGAGAACAAAGTGAGTCCGTCAAGGGACGCCAGGACTGGATCGAGGCGGGTCGGTGTGCGTGTCTGGACGAGGACAGAGGCAGCAAGCTGTTGGAAACCGGGCCCGCACAGATGCCCACAAAAGTCCCGCTCTCCCCTAGCCCAGACGAGCCTTACGATCGATGCAGAACGTGACGCTCCGGTGGTCGGTGTGAGCCAGGGGCCGGAAAGCGGGACGCAGACTGCCAAGGCACCGAGAGCCGCACCGCAACATCGCCACAGACACTACCAGTCTCAGCCCCCAGGCCATCTGACCCAAGCCAGAACTTATGATTCGCGACCCTCCCCGTGGCACTCTAGGAGTTGTAGTCCATCAAGGCCATAAAGCCGAGCTCCAAGAGGACTACTGGCGTGCTGGGACTACAGTTCCCAGAGATCCTCGGGGCGGCGTCTCTGCGCTGCGTCTTCTACCAAGCCTCCCTGGGCGCGCTAGTCTACTCAAAACTCTCTGGAGATCTGCTTGCGGGTGGTTCGTTAAGTGTCTGGCTGGTGTGTTGAGAGAATAGTGGTGGGAAAAGCCAAATGAGGAAGGGACTGAGGAGCGGTTAGGGGCAGACTATATGAAATGGAATGGGCACTGATAGCGGAGTAGAACGGCTTAATCGTGACTTTTCTTCACAAGTCTCAGGTCTTTTAGGCTTCCCTGCCTCCATCTTGCACCGTGCAGGTTTTGGAAGACAAGAGTTGCTTGTTACATTTCCGGTTATCTTTAGCCTGCTGCAAAAAGACCATGCCAAGACCTCGGAAGAGACTGACTGCCCCTGCTGGCCCAGGTGAGCTGCTCCGAGGCTGCAAAGGGCAGCACGTGAAGAACGTTTTCATGGGCATGCATTGTTTATTTTTCCACTCCCTGATTTTGGAGGGACCTTGAAAGTTGTTGCTTATCGTCATCTTTACTCTTTCCGCCAAACTTCCACTTGAAGTCCCTTCCACTTGTTTGTCCATTCAAGAAACAGCTATTAAGCACTAAGGTAGCCCACGCCTTTAGTAGGAGGCTGGGGCAGGAGGATTGCCTTGAGTTCAAGACAAGCCGGGGTTACATAGTGGCGGGTATCAAGTGAATACTACATAAGCAGGAGCCTGTCTCCAAAGATAAATATCTTTTACAACATGAGTGGAAACAGACTTTTAAAAATTAGATTTATTAACATTTTTTACGGTGTGTCTGCAGTGTGAGCAAACACACACACACACATACACACACACACACACACACACACTTTGGTCGGAGGATAACTTGCAGGAATCAGTACCCCCCTTCCACTGTGTGAAAATCAGGGTTTAAACTCAGGTCATCAGGCTTTGTAAAAAAAAAAAAAAAAATGCGTTTACCAGCTAAGCCACCCTTAAATCATTCTTTTGAATATAATAAGCTAAGCACAGAAGGTAGTACATGGTTTCATGAGAAAAGTAAAAAAGTCAAAAGCTAGAAGTAGAAGAAAGGTCAGCAATTCGAGATCTTGACTATATATAGAGTTTGACACCAGCCTGGACTACAGGAGACCTCCACCTCTCATCACACACACACACACACACACACACACACACACACACACACACACACACGGTGGGGTGGAGTGGAGAGATTTCTTTTCCTCATTTTTCTATTTTATCAGCCTGTTAATTTGGTATTGCTAAGTAGCTCAGGGGGACCTGAATTCCTGAACCCTCTGTCCCCACTCCCAAGTGCTTTGGTTATAGGTTTGCTAATCAACAGACATTTTTATTTAACCTTACATTTCCTGAACAATGTGACTTCAGAGGCTACGCAAATCTTCTCTGTAATTATTGTTAAGGCAGGTACTACAGGCATACTTAGAAGCCATCTGCTGTAGGTCTTTTCTGCGGTCCTTATCTTGTGTTCTGATTATCAGATTTTGTGTGTATGTGTCATGGCCCGTGTGCTGGTGCAGTGGAGTTGGTTCTCATCACATGGGCCCTAGGGGATAGAAGTCAGGTCATTTGGCTGAGAAATAAGTGCCCTTACCTACCAACACATCATCGACTGTCACTTAATGCTTGTGCTTAATTTTATGTTAAACCTCTTAACTGTTTTCAGACAGACTGCTGTAGCCTAGTCTGGCCTTGAATTTGTAGCAAGTCTCCTCTGCCTTAGGCTCTAATGTTTAGGGATTAGAGTCATGCGCCAACATGCCCAGCTTAAAATCTTAAAGCCCAATTTGGCTTCACTCTTACTGGCCTTGAAGGTCTTCTGTGTGGTGTAAGAATCCCAGGTTGTAAATTCAACTCAGATTGCTGTAGGCAGCAACTTGCTCTATTTCCTCCTGATGATGATGCACCGTACATGTCAGAACACAGGAGCGCGGGAGCCAAATATGACAGCTTGTGCTTGTCATCCGGACAACTGTCTGTGTTCTGTGCCAGCCTGGGCTGCAATAAACAAACAAGAATGTGCAATAGGTGGTTCCTGCCTGTCATCTCAGTGCTTGCGAAACTGAGGCAGGAGGATTGCTGCATATTGGAGGCCAGCCTGGGCTACAGAGTTCTAAGGACCGTAACTCAAAATACATAGATGTTTCAGGAAGTATAGTCAAACTGGTTGAAATAATAAACAATGTGTACAGGTATGAAAACACCATATTGGTGCCTATTAAATATGTACAGTTTTTGTTTTCTGTGTCAGTTAAAATTTAATAGAAAAAGGCAATTAATTGACTGTAAAGTGAGAACAATGAAGAAACTACCTTCTCCAAAGGAAAATGCAGATATACATGAGTGAAAAGATCCTTAAGACAGGTTTGTGTTGGTATAGAAGAAGAGGAATCACATGGAATTACTTGAGAAGGGAGCAGAATTTGAGCCCAGTCTGAAAAGAATGGGAAGACTTTCCACCAGCAAAATTCTAGAATTTTGCTGTGAATTTCCATTCACAAAAATGTATGCTATGTGGATAAAGAGCAGAAATTAAGCAGTGGAAGGTAGAGGGGGCCTCTTTTAGGAATAACATTGTGGTTATTCACATGTAGTATGCCTGTTCTTTTTTTTTTAAGATTTATTTATTTATTTTTATTATGTATATAGTGTTCTGCCTGCACGTACACCCGTAGGCCAGAAGATGGCATCAGATCACATTAGAGATGCTTGTGAGCCATCATGTGGTTGCTGGGGATTGAACTCAGGACCTCCGGAAGAGCAGTCAGTGCTCTTAACCTCTGAACCATCTCTTCAGGCCCCTTTTTCTTTTTTTTTTTTTTTTCTTTTTAAATAGAAAATAGATTCTTCTTTCATACATCTTTACCACAGTTTTCCCCCTCCTTCCACTCCTCCCAGATCCCTCCCCCTCCTCCCCCTCCTTCTTCCTTGAGAAAAGAGCAGGCCTCTGAGAGATAACCACCAAACTTGATGAAATAAGATACAATAAGACAAAGCAAAAGCTCTCACATGCAGGCTGGATAAGGCAGCATAACAGGAGGAAAAGAGCAGGCAAGAGAATCAATGACACAGGGCCGGGCGTGGTGGCGTACGCCTTTAATCCTATCACTCCGGAGGCAGAGGCTGGTGGATCACTTTGAGTTCGAGGCCAGCCTGGTCTACAAAGTGAGTCCAGGACAGCCAAGGCTACACAGAGACTCTGTGTCCAAAACAAAACAAAAAGAATCACTGACACCGCTCCCACAGTTAGGAGTCAACAGAAACACTAAGCCAATGGCCATACATAACATCTACACGGAGGACCTGCTGCAGACCCATGCAGGCCCAGGGCTTGCTGTTTCAGTCTCTGAGCTCATAAGTGCCCTGCTTAGTTGATTTGGTGGCCTGTGATCTCCTAGTGTCTTCCATCCCTGCTGACTGCTACAGAAGTTTCTAGCCCCTTTTTCCTTGGGGTCTCCCCAGCTCCTAGGGAAGGGACCTGATGGAGCGCTCAGACCCTGCTGCCTGAGGCCTCTCTGATGACGACTGGACAAGGCGTAAGCACAGGAGCATAAGCATACCGGTTCTTAAGGACAGCTGGGAAACCGGGCTAAGATAGGCGAAGTTCAGAGCCTCAGGCATCCATAATGATATTTAATGAAGACAGAGAGAGTAGCAAACTAAATTCTGAGATAGTAGAGTGAACTGTAGGTTCAGGCAGATTTACATGACCACTGTGACTACTTCATAGCTATGTTCTACTGACTGGACCTTGACCTGCAGCACACTGTTCAGACAGACAGAACACCTCATAGGTTGTGTTGACTTACCAAATTAGGGTTGGTCCTGGTATGTTGAGTGAGTGCTGTGTCTCAAGCACATTTTCTTTTATCCACTTAGTAAAAGCCAGTTTTCAGGGCTGGAGATGTAGTTCAGTGGTAGAGCACTGCCTGGCATACTTGAGGCCCCAAGTTCAATTTTTAGAACTTCGCAGGTGGGAAAATCAGGCCTGATGCTAAAGACCGATAGTCCAAGCTATGCAGGAGGTGGATGGTTGTAAATTACAGTTTGTCTAGACTACAGAGTGAGCTGAAGGCCAGCCATGGAAATTTAGTGAGACCGTGCCTCAAAATAAAGACAAAACAAGAAAGGGGTGGGGGTGTAGCTTAGTGACAGGTTGCTCGTCTGCCATGAGTAAAACCCTTGGGTTTAGTCCCCGTCATTGGAGAAAACAAACAAACAGACTAGTTTGTTGTTGTTTAAAAAACACAAAACACTTCTACATAGTCCTGATTAAACTTCTTTCAAATTTCCCTTGACATCTTCGAGAACCAGACAGGCATGTATGAAGGGAGAAAACAGTGTAAGATAATGATGAAAAGTGCTAATAACTTACAGAACATTATGATGGAGTCTTTCCTTTGTGTTGTCAAATAATCATTGAGTGAGTTTCAAGTAGGTGCTTCACTGCGTCACAGGAAAGAAAAGCCTGGTTAAAGGCACAGACTTTAAAGGCACAGACTTAAGATGGGCATACTTATTATTACAGTACTCTTGAATATTAATTCAATAGGGCCCCTTTGGAGGAACCTAAAAGATATCCTTTAAGAGTGTACTTTTTTATTAAGTTTGACAATTTCACAAATGTACACGCTATTTTTTGTTTTGTTTTGTTTGGTTTGGTTTTTTGAAGACAGGGTTTCTCAGTGTAGTCTTGGCTGTCCTGGACTCGCTTTAGACCATGCTGACCTTGAACTCATAGAGAGCCACCTGCCTCTGTCTTCCAAGTGCTGAGATTAAAGGCGTGTGCCACCACCACCCAGCACTTTTTAAAAGGTTTTACTGTTTATTTTGTATGTGTGAGTGTTTTGTCTGCATGCATGTCTATGCACCATGCTCATGCAGGACCTGCAGAGGCCACAGGGTCGATCCCCTGGGACTGGAGCTACAAACAATTGTGAGCCATGTGGGTGCTGGGAATTGAACCTAAGTATTATGGAATCTTAAGTAGAGCTATGTATCTAGCCCTAAGACCACTGTTATCCTACCCTCTCCATCTCGCTACTATACCTATACCTGTATCCTACAAACCTCATGCACAAAATGCATTCATTTTGGTTTGTGGCCTACTGAGTTTAACCAGGGGCATCTACGAAGCCGTAGGTTTGGAGCTGTCTACTGGAGGCCAGTGGGCTCAGCAGTGGCTACAAAACTCATGGCAGTGTCTCCCCTCTCCTAGAGTCTATCAGTAGCCAATAGTTTTAGCAGTAGGATAGTGCCCTGTGAGCTCCGCCCCCATTCATGAATGACTGTTGACAGGGCCAGTCTTCTGTGGGCCCAGTGCAGGTGGCTGCAGTTGATGTGAGTTGGTGGTTTGAGTGGTTTAATCGAGAGGATGTCATTTTTGATCCCCTAAGGTGCAGGTATTGTGCAGTTTCTACGGAGGAGGCGAAGTTACTTCTATATGGGATTGTGGTGCTGCAACTAGTGTTTACAGAATCTAAGTTCTGAGTCCAGTTATGACACCAAGGAGTACATTTTTTGCTTGTTTGCTTGGTTTTTTGTTAGTTTTTCACAATGGAGCACTGCCTCCCAGCAAGGTGATTGCTATTTTCCTTTGCTTTCCTATTGCAGACAAGAAGGAGCTATCAGAAAAACGTGCTAAAACTGAAAACTCAGAAACTACATCAGTTAAGCTAGAGAATACCAGCCCTCAGGAGACTTCAGCTTCCAGCAACTGTGGCAAGAGTGTAAGCAACTACTGGCTGATGAAGTCAGAGCCAGAAAGCCGGCTAGAGAAAGGTATAGACGTGAAGGTAAGGCTAGCCCTGTGTCCTGGCATGCTGCTACCCCGGGCTGGTGGGTAAAGCTGGCAGCCTGGTACCCACAGTGAAGGGAGAGAACCTGAAAGCTGCACTCTCACCACACATCCTCCAGATGCACGTGACTCCACTAAAAAGTGGGGAGTGTGCTTTACCATAGGGTTCCGACGTCAGCTTCTCATCTTTGAAGGTGAAGGAAAAGGCAAAAATGCATAGAATCAACAGTATTTATTATCTTTAACCTAAGGCCGGACAACCCTTATCAAATTCTTGGGACCATAAGTGTTCTAGATTTTGCAATTAATTTGAATATCCCAACCTACCCCAACCCCCAAATCTAAATACTTTAATAAGATACACATGTATTTTTGACTTTTTGAATGTTAGAATATTCCAGAGTACTTTGGATTTCAGATGTTAAGATTAGGCATGCCCTGGTCTTATTTTAGCTTGTTATGCCATGTTTTGGTTGATGTCCCTGGGAGGCCTGTTCTTTTCTGAGAGGAGGCAGGGGTTGGCAGGCAGGGATGCTGGAGAGACTGGGGGAGAGGAGGAGGGAAACTGAGGCATTAGGTATGCGATATATGACAGAAGAATTAAAAAACAGAAAACATGCCCAGCCTGGCTCTGACTTTGGGATTTCTTATCTAAGGAAGGGTTGGCAGATTTTTTTCTGCAGAGACCACAAAGGCATTTGGGTTTTTATAGTCTTGTGTTTCAGCTCTGTCTCTAACAAGAAAGCACAAACAACACATTCAAAGGTGTGGCTATGTTCAGGTAAAATCTTATAAAATCAGCCTTATGGTTCAATTTGCTATAATCAGTCTTAGTTTGATTTGGCTGTTATTTTCTTTTGAGATGATCTATGTAGCCCAAGCTGGCCTCTTAACTTCTGAGGTACCCTGGGTTGTCCTGAATTTAAGATCCTCCTTCCCTCTGTTTTAGGAGGGCTGGGCTTACAGGAATGCACCACCACACCTGGCACTAGTTTGATTTTTTTTTTTTCCTTACTACTTTCCATGCTCCTATGTCTCCATGACAAGTGTTGCCATATACATAAGGAATGAATAGGTGATTTTAATAGATGGAGGAAAATAGAAATATTAGAGAACTAGAATACATTAATAAGTGAAATGCAGAGAACCAGCAGACTGCTTTATTATTCTGGTCATCCATCCAACTAATATCTTAATTAGCAAAGACCACGATGTAAAGCCCAAGGTAAAACCCTACTTCCATTCAACATCAGTGGCTCCCTAGAACTCCCAGAATTCCCAGCAACCCATCCTGCTCCGGAAGAGCTTGTGGCACTCTTCAGGGGCACGGAGAGACCTTACCGATTGGCCACTGACTATTTTTATTTTCTCTTGCCTAGTTCAGCATCGAGGATCTCAAAGCACAGCCCAAGCAGACAGCATGCTGGGATGGTGTTCGCAACTATCAGGTAAGGAGATAAGGGCGGGGACCCTGAAGCCTAGGCTCGGGCCTATGCCTGCCCCCTCCTCTGAGCTCTGAAGCAGCAGAGCCTTTTCAGCCAGCGCTTGCTCTTCCTTGAACTCTATCTGAAACTGTTTTCAGAAATATCACAATCACTGTGACAGCATGCAGCGTGCAAGTGGCGTGGTTCTGGCTAGTGTCCTAGAACAAGGCTAGGACGCTGAACAAAGGGACGGGCCTTATTATGAATAAGAGAGAAGCTGCAAAACAGGGGGAAAAAACATCTAGTGAAAACAGCCTTGGTTTCTTCCCAGCCAGTAGGCGGGTAATCCTTGTTTCTTCCCTGGCACAGGCTCGGAACTTCCTCAGGGCCATGAAGTTGGAGGAAGAAGCCTTCTTCTACCACAGCAACTGCAAACAGCCAGGCATCGCAGGACTTATGAAGGTCAGGTGCACACATTTTAGCCAGGATTCCTCTCTTCAGGGACTTATTCGTGTAAGCCTACAGCTTAAATAAGCAACAGTGAAAGTATATACTCCGCTCCACACTGCCTGTCACAGAGCCGTGACCATCACCTGTGTGCTGAAGGTTAGACTATGAAGAAAGGCCTTCTTTCAGGCCCTGCTAATACTTCCTGTCCTCTGAGGTAGCTCCGCTTTGCTAAGACTTTCAGGATAAACCTGTGTGGAGCTGGGAGAAAATAAAAACTCATGTTTTCTGACAATAACTGTTAGCATACAGTTTTAGCATATACCTGTGATACTTTGTAAAAGTACGATTTCTCTCCTAGCTATGCTTGCTTCGGTTGCCATTTCCAGATGTCTGAGTCCCTACCAGCTGTCTCTGCTGAGAGAGATGGGTCAGATGTGAAGGATAAGACGTCAAAGTCAGGCCCATATTAAAACTTGGGCAGGGAGCTGAAAATGATTGCAAATTGGGGTGTTGTTTTTTTTTAGATTGTAAAGGAGGCGTACCCAGACCACACACAGTTTGAGAAAAACAATCCTCATTATGACCCATCCAGCAAACAGGACAATCCTAAATGGTCGATGGTGAGTACTAATTGTTCTTCCTGCTTCATAGAGGAGAACGGTCAAAACGTGAGAAAGAGTGTGGGGTGCTTCTGGGTCAAGGAGCGCAGCCCAGCTCGCAGTTAGATACAGTTTTACTGAATTGGGATAACAGAACAGAATATTAGCAGCCCTAACACCAGGCACCTCCTGCAAATAGCAAAAACTCTGGGTGGGCACAGAAGCAAGACTGTAGTCTTAGCCACTCAGTAGGCCGAGGCTTGAAAATTGATTCAGGGACAGGAGTTCAAGGACAGGCTCGGCAACATGGTGACCCATTGCTTAGGATTGGCTGAACATGTTTCTGTCCCCTACAATGCTGTCCAACAGGTGGATGTACAGTTTGTTCGAATGATGAAGCGTTTCATCTCCCTGGATGAACTGAAAGCCCATCACCAGGCCCACAAGGCTACTGGTGGCCCCTTAAAAACCATGACTCTCTTCACTCGCCAGAGACTTTCAGTTCAGCCTCTGACTCAAGGTAAGACCTAAATGTGGAGAAAGTATTAACCCTGAGCTGGTGAGCTCACCTTTGCCAACCATGAGGAAGGCTCTTAAGATGCTCACTGTAGCCAGTACCCCAAGATATTCTACACTTTAACAAAAAAAAAAACAACTTATTATTTATCTGCATGTACTCCTGCATGCCAGAAGAGGGCACCAGATCTCATTATAGATGGTTGTGAGCCACCATGTGGTTGCTGGGAATTGAACTCAGGACCTTTGGAAAGAGCACACAGTGCTCTTAACCTCTGAGCCATCTCTCCAGCCCTATTCCATACGTTTTTGAATGGACAACTACCTGCTGCAGGAACTTGTCAAGTAGCCGGCCAGTGCCCGTCATCAGCTTCCCTGTGCAGGAGATGATCAACACCCGTTCTCCCTTTCCCTCCTCGTTGACCCCACCTTTTCTTTTTTAGAACAGTTTGATTTTATTTTGAGCCTGGAGGAAACAGAACCAAGTTAATGAAGGCTGTATTGATGGAGTGAACAAGCCATTGATCCACAAAGTCAAGATTTTATAAGACAGAAGAAGAAAGCATGGTATTGCTATCTGGGATCATGTGCATGGGGAGTTTGTTAATTTTCCTAATAAAAAATTTAATGACAATGTTGAAAGCACTTTCTTCTAATCCTGTGTTGGGTATAGTGGGACCCTCCACTGTAGATGTCTTATGTTCAGGCGTGGTCCCTTCTGCCAATTGGAAGATGCTGTACACTGTCAGCTGCCCCTGCCTCTGTAGTTAAGTAGTAAACACGAGAATGCAGGACCGGGCCCCTTGCCTGTAAGCACTCAGGGAACCTGTCTTGGTATTTCTGTGCCACTTGTCTTCTTCACCTGCCTTACATCCTCTGGGTCCCACCAAAGTCGAAAACATGGTGGTTTCAGGCCAGCTGCTAGACTAACCTGAACGGAGCCATGCTTGCCTAAAATGGGTGGTTATTACAGTGTTTGCTATGTTTACCATCCACTGGAAAAGAAGGCAAAGGTTGGAGTCAGACTGAATGTTTTGTTGCCAGTGTGTCAGAGATGAGGCAGTTAAGAAGGAAGAACACAGAATCTGGTGGACCGTGGGCACAATGCCTCCAAAGCCATAGGGCTTCCTTTAATTAGAGACACCATTAAAACAAATGTTCTTTTAAAATACAGCCATTGAAAAGACAACACATTAAGAAACATGTAAACACTGCAGCTTCTTAATTACAAGTTGCACTGCTTGGTTTAGTACCTACGCACTCCAGGTTTGGGAACCTTAAAGGACTAGTATGGGAGCCTTCCCATACTTTCACAGTTGGCAGAGAAAAGAAAATGGGGACAGAGTCAGAGAAAACAAGACCTGGCCTGCACAGCTCCTGAGGGAAACAGCACATTATACTTTCTAGTTCTCCCAAGAGAAAGGCTTAAAATATTAGCAAAGTTGAAAAGTGAGTTTGTGTTGTCAGCTGGGAGGCAGAGAAATTGACAAATGCTTTTAATGAGCTATTAGGAGGCACAGCAGTGTCTAAGCTTTTACCCTGAAAAGGGCAGGAGCACAGAACCTACCTCCCTCATATGCTGGGGCCCCGGCCTTGAGATCCAAGGACAGCTGGGTGGGTGAACCTGTTCCCATAGGGATTGCATGTCACACCTGAACTTGGGGTCTGACATGGAGAAAATTTTACCTTCCTTAGATCTGCTACCCCGAGTCATCCCAAGTGTCTTTCATCATGTGATGGATCACCTGTGATCCATCAGCCCTGTCCCATCAAAGCCAGAGATTGCACTGACTTCTAAGAAGAGTTCCTATTTTCACATGAACTGAAAGACGACACAGGAAAAAATCCTTTACTTTCCAAATCAGAGAGAACACAGACCAGCGAATACTGTATGTGTTGAGCATCAGGTCCACTTAATCGTCCAACAGGAGATAATCCCTGGTCATTCCCAGACAAGGCAGAAAGGACAGCTAACCCCTTTACTACTTGCAGGCCCAAGCACAGAGCAGGAGGAAGAACAGCTTTTTCTCTAGCATTCCAACATACACAAAAGTTTCCCTATTTTGTTTTAAATTAAAAAACAAAAACAACCCCCCCCCCAAAAAAAACAGCAGTCCTAATTTTGAGTCAGTGAATTGGTGACGACAAAGATATAATTTGGCAAGCAGAATTATTCTGAAGTTACAGTGGCAGGGTCTTGTGCAGGGGCCCTTCCTCCTTTAACTTGTAGACAGTGGGTTGAAAGGGTTTGGAGTGATAGTAAGAACAAAACTACATGCCTGAAACCAAGCCCAGTTCCAGAAATCAAGTGGAGGGCAAGGGGTAATGACAAATCACTTTAAGGACGCAAATAGATCCCCGCCTCTTCTAAGGGTCTATACTAAAGGAAACAGACCCTCTGCTTAGTGCTTGTGGATAACTGAAAATAATTCCCTAGAACAACCCAGACATTGGGTTGCCAAGTGGAGTCATGTGAAGGCAGGCAGTTACCTTGCCTGATGTTTTCCCCTAGCTTAGCCCCTTGGCCATCCATGTGTGACACCGTCTCATGGCTTCTGTGGCCCTGTTCCTCACAAGTGAGAGGACAGTCGGCCCCAGGTTCTTCCTTAGGCTCCTGTATGGTTCCTGACAAGCTACAGAAGATGAGAAGAGAGGTGTCTGGTCCCAGTAGTGAAAGGCCAGAGGTGACTGGAAACTTCAGAGCACCACGTCCCAGATGCCCCAGAGGTAGCTTCCTGATCTTGAGTCTTCCTCCAACTTAAATGAGGCAGGCCCAACAACTTCTGCCACTACCTCAGAACGGTTGAAGGGAGTGTAGGACGTGACTACCCAGAGCCCTGCTAGCAGGACACACTCAGCTTCTGTATCAGGAAGCCCAGAGAACCGGGAGCCAAGGATGTGTGCTCTCAACTCTGCTTTAAGGCTTAAGGCAGCCTTAACAGACAGTTCCTCCGAAAGGAGGTACTAGTTTCCAGAATGTTCCCACTCCCTATCCCTATCTAGGCTGCAGAATCTCAGGGAGACTGCTGCCCAACCCAAGCCCCATAGGTTCTTCAGAAAAAAGAATTTAAGTAAAAAACATGATTTGTTTTCAATGTTGCAAGTTACGGCCAGTTGAGCCTCACACCATCCTCCCCCGCCCCCAGTCGCTGGTGTTTGGTAGATGGGGGTGCTGCAGTAGAAGCCCAGCAACTTCTTGGCCCCAGGGGCCTACTGCCTGCTGTTGTTGTCAGACAGCTGGCCGGAGGTCCGCACCTCACCCAGGGAGGTTGTGCCCTCGAAGCGCTGTGAGGCAATGGCTGCCTGGTGGGACATGCTCTTCCGTACGATGTCACCCTTCCGCCACAACACCACTTCCTATGGAGTTGGAAGAAGGGGCAATATGGTACTTGAAAGAGGTTTGGGGATGCTTTTCTCAGGGGTCCCACCTTGGTCCCAGGGAATCTCTCATCTAAGCGGTGGATACTTATACCCATGTTGCTGGTGTGAGCACAAAAGCCTAATCAATTAGGCCTGAGAAAGCAGACCCTAGGTATTATCACGTGGGAATCCGCACTCCTGCCGTGGGGTTCTAGGCAATCCCATGTTTCTACCACTTGATGATAGGGCTGGAGAGATGGCTCAGAGCTTAAGAGCACTGACTGCTCTTCCAGAGGTCCTGAGTTCAATTCCTAGCAACCACATGGTAGCTCACAAGCATCTATAATGTGATCTGGTGCCCTCTTCTGACATGCAGGTGTACAGGCAGGCAGAGCACTGTATACATAATAATAAATAAATCTTAAAAAAAAAAAAAAAAAAAAAAACAGGTGATAGAGGCGTTAAGAGTAAAGATAGCCCTCTGTGGGAATTGTGGCCTTTCTGCCTTGTGTCCAAGGGGACTCGGGGTCCTGGAGAGGGCACCCACCTGCTGCTTGAAGTAGCGCCGCTCCTCCTCATCTATCAGCACCAAGTTGAGGTAATAGCGCACAGAGAACTTCTTATTGATGTCCCGCATGGTGGGTGTGAGCTCATATCCTGCCAGGAAGAGCCTGATGGGGATAGACTCGCCTGTAAGGGGTGAGACAAACATGAGGGTAAGGGACACAACAGGCACTGTCCTACAACAGCCATCCTGGCCACCGCAAGTCAGACTGCAGCTGAGTCAGGCGAGGAACACTGGCTGGATGGCGTAGGGGAGCCATTAGGTACCATTTGCTATGTGCAATGTGCTTTGTTCCTGGGGTTTTTGTTTGTTTGTGGTTTTGTTTTTAATTCATGTGAAACATGGTCTCTATGTAGTTCTGGCTGGCTTTGAACTCACAGCAATCCCTCTGCCTTGACCTCCCAAGTGCTGGAATCAGAGGTGTGTGACCCAATAAGTCTGTTAAGTTACTGGGTGTCTTTTTCTTTTCATTTCCTTTTATTGGTGTGTGTGTGTGTTTGTATCTGTATGTGACTATGTACATGTGTGTGCAGGTATCTGAGGCAGCCAGAAGAAAGCTGGAATTAGAAGAGACTGAGCTGCCTGGTGTGAGTGCTAGGACTCAGGTCTCTACAAAAGCAGTGAGTGTTCCTAACCACGGAGCTATCTCTCCAATGGTTATCCCTCCCTGAAACTTGTCACTGTGTACCCCAGAACACATCTCCACTCCAATGGTGACCTGCAGTAGGGCGGCCCAGGAAACAGAACACTCATTCTGTGCCCTGTTCCCAGTAGCCAGTTTACTTCTGAATACATCTGTAGCTCTCATGTGGGAAATCAGAGAATCCAGTGACATATTTTAGGTCCTATCATACTCCAGTAAGAGGAACAAAATGAGGACAATAATTCTACTGAGAAAGGCCAACCGTAGGCTAAATATAAGTGAGGCGTTAATCATGGGTTGTTCTGTGCTGTTTCTCTGTGCCCCATTTCCTTTGTACGGGAGAAAGGACGGTTCGCTGTACTTGCACAACTGGTCAGAAATATGAAACATCAGAGGTAAGAGGGCTGGGTCCCAACGCTCCCAAGGGGCTGCTAGTGGAACACTGAGGGCCCATACTGTCTCCAGTGCTATGTGCTGTTCAATGTGACATCTTCCTTCCCCCTGGAACACCCACTGGCAATGTACTACCACCCACTTCAAAGTGAGATCAGACCTTTGTCCTCGACCGCTATGGAGCCAATCAGGAATGGAAATGATTGCTACTTCCCAGAATCCTCCAGATTCCCAAACAGCAAAGAGCTTTCAAGCCACCTCATCCCAGGGGCCCTGCAGTGCGCAAGGAGGACCACCTCCAGTGGCTCCTGCTGTTGTCTGAAGCCCTTGTAGCATGGGCTGGCAATGGAGTAGCGCACTTTCACAGCAGGCCAATGAATTCCTCCAGTGAAACATGTTACTATAGCCAGAAGCAAGCAATGAAAATGGCTGGAGTCCATGGATCTCTTGCCCTGAGCAGCAAAACATGCCAGGATGCCAAGAGGAAAAAGCAATTAAATATTCATGTGTATCTTAAATTTGAGTTTCAAACTTTGTCTTGCCATGGGGAAGGGGGTTGGGGTAGGGCAGGAGGAGGAGGCGGGAACAAGGGAAGAAGAGGGTCTCATGTAGCCTAAGAGGGCCTAAAGCTCTCTATGTAGGAGTCAAGGATGACACTGAACTCCTGGTACTCCTGCCTCTACCCCAAGGGAGCGGGAAATCTTAAGTGTAAGTCAATATATAAACAGGGTCAGTGTGGGACTGTTGTAGCTGCGCATGAGGTAGGATGCTGAAGTTCCACAGACTCAGCGTTTCCCTCCCCTTCCCACTTGGGCACTGGGACTCCCATGAGTTCCACATCAGTCTGGGCTACATAGTGAGACCTTGTCTCAAAGGAAAAAAAAAAAAAAAAAAATATATATATATATATATATATATATATATATATATATATATTTCTGTACACAGCCTGGGAGCAAATACTGGCAGTGGCCCCAGGCCAGGAGGCTCACCTCGAACTGGTGCCCCGTCCATTATCTCATACTT
Source organism: Acomys percivali (assembly GCA_907169655.1). Classification (NCBI taxonomy): domain Eukaryota; kingdom Metazoa; phylum Chordata; class Mammalia; order Rodentia; family Muridae; genus Acomys; species Acomys percivali. Next base: position 85,146,963 of record OU015749.1, read on the forward strand.
GGCTATTGTGTCGTTCTCGTGGTATACATTGGGACCTGTGCCAGTCGTCTCCCGTTTGATGATGTCTATCTCCATGTGCTTGATTTTGATTCTCACCAGCAGGAAGTATATCTTCCCTACAATGACATCTTTCAAGTGGTACCTGGAGAAGAGGAGGAGGAGGAGGAGGAAATCAGACAGCAGTAGTCGCTAGCCTCTTCCTGTCTAGGAGGCCCCTGTTGGTGAGACGTATAATGGAAGCATATGCTCAACCTCACTTTCCAGAATAGTTTTCCAGTATGTCCCTCATTGGAATCTGTGTGTCTTTCCTCTTCCACATCCTGCTCAAGTGATGATACATGTTATTTCAACCATTAATATTTGTTTATCTGCTCTGTCTCCATAGGAGACACCTTTAGTGTTGGTTGGGTTTTTTGTTGTTGTTGTTTTCGATACAGGGTTTCTACTGGCTGTCCAGGAATTCACTTTGTCGATCAGGCTAGCCTCAAACTCATACAGATCTGTCTGTCTCTTCCTCCTGAGTGCTAGGATTAACTACATATACCTTCTTAACCAGCTATACAGTGAGGGGTTTTTTGTTGTTGTTGTTTTTTGTTTGTTTGTTTGTTTGTTTTTGTCTTTTTGAGACAGGGTTTCTCTGTGTAGCCTTGGCTGTCCTGGACTCACTTTGTAGACCAGGCTGGCCTTGAACTCACAGAGATCCTCCTGCTTCTGCCTCTCGGAATGCTGAGATTACAGGTGTGCACCACCATGTTGGGCAGTCGTTGGTAGTTTTTAACGTATGTGTTTTTCTAATGTATTGGGCCAATACAACAAACACAGCAAACAAGTGTCTTTCTTCCACTTTACTCTCCATACGGTGTCTTTAGGGAACTGGCCTTAACACTTCCTAGTAAATGGCTCTGCCTGCTCTGCGCTAGACAGCCCAGACAGACGCAGAAGACAAAAGAAGTCAATCTCCCTCTGCACCATTTCCTGCTCTCTGCGCTCTGCCTGTATGGCTTGGGCTTCATGGGCTTTGAGGAATCCAGCCATGTTGCATAACGCCTTCCAACCCTTTAAGTCCTTCCCTGTGGGCTAGCCAAGAGCGCTGGTATCTGTGTACACACAACCTGTGTCAGGTGTGCCAGAAAGACAACACACCCTTCAAACATGAAGCTCAGACTCAATGTCACGTGACCTTAGCACAGGTTTCAGAATTGGGCCTCCTGGGCCTCCTTACTTGGCACTTGGGAAAAAAGAAGTTGGAGAGACTCGACCATTCAACTGGCTGTGAAAGGGTTCAAATAGGCAATTTGTAGTTCCAGGCTTTAGTGCTCCCCACTGATTCTAGTACTGTTGCTTACAGTCTCCTAGAAAAGCTGCAGGCTTTGAGCCCAAAACTCCACACCTGCAGACACAGCAGGGGGCCATCAGCAGCCTTTCTCAGGGCTATTTATAGCCGATGCCTGGATGCTAAGGTTTTCTGTACTTTTATAAAAGAAGCATTCTTTTACTATAATGAACCCTTACACAGGGGCACACCCATGTGAGAAACATGTTTCATGGTCCTTTAAGGTATCACCTGCTATACAAGGAGACTGGATGACTAGGAGTAGCTATTCCTGTCTGCATGTAACTGACTCTAAAACACCTTTTATCCAAAACTGCCGCTGACCAGTGGCTGCTCCAGGCTCTTACTGATAGAAAGCGTTGCTGCTAGTTGCTGTCTTCATCAGAGTGTTGGGGGATTAGTGGACAGGACTAGGCTGAGTACAGAGACTCGGGGGTAGGGGTCATGCTACTTTCTAGCACCTACTCCCTATCCAACAGGTGGGCCCGGCCAAGCAGGACTGGTTCGGGGTTACAATGGTCATCTTCTGAGGCCTCACTAGGTTCCCAGCCAGAGAGCAGAGGAACATGACACTTTGTTTCACAATTGTTCTTGGAGTCCAGGTATGCTCCTGGTTTAAAACTCTTCCCATCAGACATGTGGCATGTGCCTGCCATCCCAGCACTTCTGAGGTCAAAACAGGATCACAAGTTTGAGGCCAGCCTGGTCTACACAGTTGAGTCTTAGAATTCCTTTTATTCCTAAGGCCTTGGTAAACAGACTGGCTCTCCTTAAATCCTGGTCTCTGGTTGGCAATGGGCCTGGGGAAAGTCATGACAGTAAGAAGGCTAATAGATGCCTGCAAGAAGATCATCCTTTCACTTCTGGATTGACCCCAAATACCTTCAGGAATAGATTATATTCCAAAGAAAGGTAAGACTGCCAGAGAATCTGTGGTTTACAAACAAATATTTTGATGCTCTAATTGTAAACAAAGTTTAAAACATGGCTTCCCAGCTTGCCAGGTACAGCTATTTTAAGGCCTTTATCAAAAGGCACCAGGTATTCTGGACTGTACATCGTTTTGGCTCAGGAAGGAAGCAGTCCATTGCCGGTGCATGGTTTCCTTCCTCGCTTTGATCCCTAAAGCAGGGAGGAAACAAATGATAGTGGCATTGTGTTCTCCGACTGTTCTCACCCATGGAAGGAAGGGGCTTTACCTAGCATCCAAAACAAGCAACTGAAAAGCTAGTTTACCTTGACTTTGAGAGGCATCTTAATGCTTAAATATGTGATCCTAAATAATTTAATATACTGGCTGGGTGCAGTGGCACAGGTCTCTAATCCCAGCACTTAGGGAAGCAGAAAGCAGAGGCAGGCAGATTTCTGTGAGTTTGAAGACAGCAAAGTCTACACAGAGAAACCCTGTCTCGAAAAACAAAACAACAAAACCAAAAAGGAAATAATTTAATATGCTGAACTTTGAAGTGTCTATTTTGTCTGTTCATAACTAGCCTAACATCTACTATATTACTTTGTGATGTCTCCCCTTACAGTACAACACCATGAAGCTGTGCAGTCAAGGGGCCTCTGTGAACAATTATTTGTGGCGAAGGACACTTACTTGGATTTGTTATACTCAAATTCAATGTGCAGGCAGTCTTCGATCCCAACTTCCATCTTGATGGATGAGTTCAGCTCCGGGTACGTGCTAAGTGTGTGAACTACGATGTCCATCTCTTTGACAACATCGTTGAGGCGGCGGCTGATGGTGGCTCGAAGGAAATAGCTGTAAGAGATGGAGTCCTCCTAAGTGAGCACTTCCAGATTCTAGACGCTACATAAATGAGAGAGCTAAATAGCCCACCTGAGAGAACCCTACAGTAAGTAATGTCTGTCCCTTTGGGGCTTCATAGCTCTGAGAATTTATGGGCCCTTTTCTTTTTTTTTTTTTTTCTTTTTTTAACTTTTTTTTTTTATTATTAATTTATTCTTGTTACATCTCAATGGTTATCCCATGGGCCCTTTTCTTAGAAAAAATTATGCCTACAACCTACACACAGATCCATTTGGGGGCTCATGACTATGAACTATGAACGCTGACTAACAAGGTCTATTTATCAAACTACTGAAATCTAGCAATCAAAAGCCCTCTTTGGCCCACCTGATTAATATGCATAATTGAAATTAAACATCTCATCCTAAGCTGGGCTTTCCCCTTTTACCTTTATAAACTGTCATTTGCCTATGGGCCACTTCTGTCTCCTCTCTATCCAGAGGCAGTCCTTTGTCCTGTTCCCCTCTGGGACAGACACCCTCATCCCCTCCCTTGTTCCTGTCCCCCTCTTTCACCCTCTATCTCCTGTCTTTGTCTTGTATTCCCTGCCCTTGACCCTCTGGGGCAAATGTATCTCCTTTGTGCTAAGAGCTTGGTCTCGGGCGTCCTGGGTCTGTACCAGTCACTTCAGTGGCACACACCAGTAATCCTAGCACTCAGGAGGTTGAGGCAGGGGGATTGAGTTTGAGGTCTGCCTAGGCAACATAACAAGACCCTATGTCAAGGCATCGCCCTCCCCCTTTATTTTTAACGATTCCCGTAGCCCAGCTGAGGCACTGCTGGATGGATAATCTTCACTGACGTTTTCTGCAGAGTGGCAGGATGACTTGGTCTTTAGTGGGAATTCAGGTGCAAGTATTTCAAAAACATCTATAAACAGAGCTCTGATGGATGGAGGGAAACCCGGAGAAAGAAGGGGAGATGTTGGTCTTGCTGAAATCCTCACCATCCGAAGCCCAAGCCTGTGGGTAGTGAAAACAAGTTGATCTCCTGAGATGGGATCGGGTGATTGGAGTGACAGGAGAGTCTGTGTCCTCCCTGTGATGTCACATCTGCGAGGCTAGGGCTGCTGTGGGCTTTATTTTTTAACCCAAGAGGCCCAGGCATCAGTCTCCTTCCTCAGTTCCCCAGACTGCAGTAGAGAAAACAATCTCAGGTGCCCCTGTCCACTTCAGCGTTTTTTGTTTACTACCCCTGGGATGGGTCTCAGCCAATGTTCTGATAGGCAGGGGCGCCCCCAAGCCAAATGCTCAGCCCAGTGCCCATGTTTTAAAGGCTCTATTACGCTGTGTGACACTGCTTTCTTATCTCCTCCTAGATGGAGGAGACGACAGATCTGGAGTTAGAATCCTAAACTCAGATGTATTTTCAAAAGACAATGCTTTTTAAGATACAGAGTCCAAAATGACATTGCTGTCGTGTGTCAGAGCCAGATGGGGGAAGGGGTCAGTTCCTCTGGAAAACAAGCTGGAGGGTCTGTCTGTGGCCACCTCATGTATGAAAGCCAATTACTGAAATTTACAAATTTTTTAAGAAATAGCTGTTAAAAAAAAAAGGTGTGACTTAAATTATATAAACTTCTAATGAAATGAATTACCTTAAAAACAAAGGCAATACAGACTAAAATTCCTTTGCTTCATAAACATTTTCCTACTCTCTCCAAGGTCTTGAGGGACTCCGTGGAATGGTAACATGTATAAAGGTCATGGTGACTACATTCAAGTTCGAAGACCCAAGGGAGCCAGTGCTAGGGCACCACTTGTCCTCAGTAGCCACATAAGAGACCCTTAAAAGCCATGAAGCTTCAGGCCATGTCTCCGTGGGACAGCTTCAGGGGCACAGCATAAACAGCAGACTTACCGTAGCTTCACGTTCTGTCCCGTGTAGGATTCGTACGGCTTTTCCACATGAGTAAACTCAAAGTCGAAGGCCTGTGATTGGGTGATCTCTCCTGGCCGAGCCAAGTCCTTCACCAGGGACACAAACTCATGGTGGTTCCCACGGTCATAGTAGAGTTCTGTAGAGAGAAGAAAGCCTTCTCTAGCGGACCTGGGCTACTTAAACAGGTTGGAGGCACCATAGGCCTCCAACTAGATTTGTGGCCTTGTTTTAGGGTCTCTTCTCATTCCCTGACTCCAGCCCCTCCAATGACTTTGCCATACACATGCCTTTCCAAAAACCTTTCCTTTTTGGTTTGTCTGTTTGAGACAGGGTCTTACTATATTCCTAGGTTGGCCCCTAGTTCCTGAGCATAAGCAATTCTCCTGGCTCAGTCTCAAATAGCTACATTAACAGGCGTGCACCATTGTGCCCACCTGACTCTTTCGCTTCACAGAGTGAGAATCCATTAAAAAAAAAAAAAAAAGCCAATATGATGATAACTCTTTGGTTAAGAACACTTATTACTTTTGCAGAGGACCTGGGTTCATTTCTCAGCACCCACATGGTGGCACACAACCATCTGCAATTCTACTTCCAGGGGTCAACTGCCCTCCTCTGACCTCAATGGGCTCCAGGCAAGCATGCAGTGCACATATATACATGTAGGCAAAAGACTCATTAAATAAAGCTACCTATAAATAAATAAATAAATAAATAAATAAATAAATAAATACCAATGTGATGCCCCAGGCTATTGCTCCTGTCAGCTGTTAGCAACCCGTTAACCAAGCACCAATAAAGGCAAGGACATTCTGAGATGGTCAGAAGAGACTAAGTGAGCGGCTTTTCAGTGTGTCTCAAGAGAATCAATATAAAAAACAGGGCATCTTGCTAATATTTGTAGGCTATGCAGTTACTTTATTATATCGGCCTTACAATAACCCTGCAAGATGAGTAGATCAGGCCTTCTTATTCCATAGCCCAGCCTGGCCCAGAATTTCCTATGTAGGACAGGCTATCATCAAACTCACAGCAATCCTTTTGTCTTATCCTCCCAAACCCTGGACCTGTGAGATGAGCCCATGCCCAGCTGATATTTCTTCATGATAGGCTCCTGTTATCATCAGACCCATCTTATTCTCTGTCTTTTTGTATTCTACAACTTAAGATTAAGTTTTGATTTTGGCCTTTCTTTTCTACTTTGGGCTGAAGGCCCTTGAAAGAGGAAGCCCACAGAGCCAACTTCCTGCCCCTAGCTGGACACACTTAACTCTGCCTGCAATGCTATATGGCCACATGATAGGTCAAGCCTCAAATATTCTTGAGTTCAAGCACTATGCCAGGCTGTACCCCACAGGAGGGGCAATGGAGCAGCTGCCCCTCAGGCCTGGTCCTGGCTCCCAGCATCTCTAGAGCATCATCTGTCTCTCAGCTGAGCAGTGTACTTGCCCTGGGTCCAGCTCCAACAGTATAAGACCTAAAGCCTTGACTGTGAACAAAACCTTAATGGGCTCAAGAAACCAGACATCCTGCCTCTCTGGTGCCAACACAGTCTCTAGCCCTGTCTTGGGGAGAAGACCATCTCTTCACAAAGAGAAACCATTTCAGCTGTCAATTGTAACCTGACTGCAAAATCCCCCAACACTCCACAAGCTTCCCTGATGTGCTCATCCCTCAGAGCGTTTTTTTGGCTTAAGGGCATTTGGAAGCTGAGTGAGCTATTGTAAGATTTACCCAACTTGAGCTGGGGGTACGGCTCATGGTTGAGTACTTGTCTGGCACACATGAGGTGGCTCTGGGTTTGACACCAGCATTAGGAAAAGAAAGAAAGGCCAAACTAAACAAACAAGCAAACAAAATGCAAAGGGCATCTATCCAATTCATGAAAGTGGTGATAGTATAGATAATTCTATTGTAGGGATATTATTTCCATACAAATTTACAGTGCATCTGTGGCTAATATATGTGGCTTATTTCCTACCTAGTTATATTTTGATCAATGGGTTGGAGGGTTTTTTTTGGGTTTTTGTTTTGTTTTGTTTTGTTTTTGGCTTTTTGAGACAGTGTCTCTCTGTAGCTCTACCTGTCCTGGAACTTACTATGTAGACCAGGCTGGCCTTGAACTCACAGAGATCCACCTGCCTCTGCCTTGAGTGCTAGGTATTAAAAACATGTGCCACCATGCCCGGCCATTAGTCTCTTATTAAAAATAATCTACTTCCTTTTCCAAATACTAAGTGATCTCAGCAGTGGGTGGCATGATAGGCAGTGAGTAATAATGCACAAATCCACTTACGGGAGGTGACAGTTCCAAATTATGTGGGAGAAAGTGAGTAACACTGTAACTACCTGTGCCCCCAGGAAAGTAAGAACGTGCAGAGAAGGACCAGGCAGGACTGAGCTGGCCATCTTTAGTGACAGGAAATCCTCCACTCAGTCTTGCTACATAGCCTGGTAGATGGTGCTGGTTCATGTGAGAATTGATCTCCTAACTTGGGAACCCTGTACCTCAGCTCCCACGTGTTAAGATTTTTGCCCCAGTTCCAATGAATTCATATAAGCACATTTCCCCAATGTCCATAAACTTCCAATGGAAAGTTCCAGCATCAAAAGGAAGATGGAAAGAGAAGGGGAGGGGCGGGGAAAGTAAAGGCGGTGATCCTACAGCCCAAAGGCAACATGAGAAATAAAACAGAAAAAGTTCAGTGAGTGCCCAGGCTGCTGGTATTTGAGGGTCTTAGCAACCTTACACACGAACACTGCGTGGCCCATCTTTCTGTACAGCATCACATTCGCCCCAGTGCTGTTCTTCCTATATCACATCAGAATCAGTGTGCCTCCATGAAATTTCATAAGAGAACACCGTGGTCTCAGGAGAGCTAGAACAGCCTTTTGTTGTTTTATTCTGTTAAGATGGGTCTTGCTACATAGCCCTGAATGGCTTTAATTTGTGGTCATACTCCTGACTTGGATTGTAGGTATAAGCTGTCATATCTAGCTTGGAATGGCCTTTTTGGTTTGTAATTTTATAAACAACTTGAGATGCTTCTGCAAACACTATGGCCAAAAGTGCACAAATAGTAGCTTTACACTGCTATTTGCCAGAAAGGTTAGTTTTATCTTGAATGAATTCAGAAAGAAAATCCAAGTGTTCTAGCAAGAAGCGTGGGCCCTAAAGAGACTATAAAAGTGTCTCTTTCATCCCAAAGCAACAGCTACAGTCATCGCAAACATGAGAAAGTGAACTGCTCACTCCATCCTTTGTTGTTCATGTAACTTCTGTCATTAGTTTTCGTCTTCACTCAAAAGGAGGAAATGATTTTTGCACTCACAATGTTTTCATGGTAATACCCGCCACCAACGGCCAAGAAGTGAGGTTGTCACTGTAGAAGGAAATTGAGCCAACTTTACATCACAGGCTGGGCCTTTGAGTCATCCTGGGACCTGCTGCTGGGCTTCCGCTGCTTGCAGTGTAGGTTTCATGTTGGACTTGGGAGAAATACACAGCAGCAAGGGCTGCCTTTTCCCCTGCCTCTCCCAGCCTCTGTTTGCTGACTGTGTGACAGAGCCCTGCTAGCCATAGCTCCACCCTAGGTCCTGGCCATGGCAGGCCCATGAGGACCACGACACCTCTGGCTTGTGCATTTCTAACTCTGCTCTGTGCAAATCTACGCCCGGCTGGCAACTTGGTAAGTCTGCCAGAATTGATCCAGGTAACCTCTACATGCTCCTTTCAATTGGTACTTTGAGAGTAAATGAGTTAAAACAAAAGTCTCTAGAGTTTTTAAAAGGACAGGCTTATTGGTATTGATGAACTCACTAAACACTTTGTAAAAATTACCTATTTGGCTCTGGGGTTTAACAATATTTGTGTCTGCCCAACTCTGCGAGTTTGACCTTCTAATTATATTTGGTTCATCTGACCCCATTAGCCTCCAAGGCTCCCAAGTCTGGCTTACCGCTTCCTCCAGTGTCTCCCAAGGGTCCCAGCAGGAAAATGGCCTCTTCTCCTATAACTACGCAGGAGTTCCCTCTCTGCTCTCTGAATTCTACCTATTTTCCTAATCCCACTGGTCTAACCTAGACAACGACTTCCCTCACCACACATTTATTGGCTATCAGCAGAAGCATGCTAGTCTAGGGAGGACAGCAATGCAGCCAAAAACAGAGGGTTACAAAAACATGCATCTAAGTTAAGGGCTAGGAACCTATTACTCTCTTGAAACAATGTTTAAACTGTAACTTCAGACCTTTGCTGCAGCACCTGTAAGCCACAGGCCTGGCAACTTCTCTTTTCAACAGGGAAAGGTAATCTGAACTTGAAATAGGAAAATGACAAAAAAGATATGCAAAAACAAATAAGCTGACATCAATGTATTGCCCTGACATTCCAGATCCCTCCAGATGTTGTTCTAATTGGTATATAATGGCCTTAATCCCACCTAAGTTCTCAGTGGCCTTAACTGAAAGGAACACCTAGCTAGCTCACACCTGCACAAGCAAGTGCAGGAAACCTAGCTGCCTGGTCTAGACTGTTCCTTTCTTTCATTAAAGTAATTCTAGGAACCAGAATCAGAGTTGTGCAATACTTGCCTGGCATAGCTGTTGCTCTAAGTTTGTTCCTGGATTCTAAAAAAGATGAGAAGGGGGGAAAAAGTCCAGAAAACAGTTTCTGGAAAATCTCTGATCCGGACCAGTGTTATTCCGGTAACAAACAGTCTCTGAGTACTTTCTATGTGCTAGCTGTTGAGACTAGAGAGTCACCTCTGGACTAGTGATGGGCCGAAGGCAATGCCTGGCCTTTAAGGTCAGACAACTGAAGAAACAAAATAAACCCAATAATCATGAAGTCACAGCCTGCTTGAAAAGAGGTAACCCTGGGACTTAGAACAGTAGAGAAAGGAATTAGTAAGCTTTTAAAGAAAAAGTATAAATTAAGTAGGTTATACTCTTCAGAAAGAAAAATACAAGGGGAAGAGACCAAACCATTAGAAGGAACAGAATTTTCTTTGGGGGGGGGGAGGGGAAGGCAGCACTGAGGTTTGAACCCAGGGCCTCATATAGAAGGGAATTTTTATTATACTTCAGATTAAAAAAAAAAAAGTCAGGTGTGATAGTACATAGCTTTAATCCCAGCACTTGAGAATCAGAGGCAGGCAGATCTCTGTGAGTTCGAGGCCAGCCTGATCTACAGAAGGAGTCCAGGACAGCCAAGGCTATACAAAGAAACCCTGTCTTGAAGTCCTGTCCTCCCAAGAAAAGAGTCATAGCTGGGCAATGGCATTGCATATCTTTAATCCCAGCACTCAGGAGGAGGCAGGTAGATCTCTGAGAGTTCGAGGCCAGCCTGGTCTACGGAATGAGTTCTGGGATAGCCAATGGTACACAGAGAAACTCTGTCTCGAAAAACAAGACAAAGCAGATTTACTTATGTATTTAGGTGTTTTGCCTACACGTATGTCCGCTTACTAGAAGAGAGCATTGGATTCCATGGGAGTAAAGTTATAGATGGCTGTAAACTGACACGTGGGTACTGGCAACTGAACTCAGGACCTCTAGAAGAGCAGCCAGTGCTCTTAACTGCTGAGCCGCTTCTCTCGTCCCTATTTTTTACTTCCTCTTCTTCCTCTTCTTTTCTTCTTCTTCTTTTTCTTCTTCTCTCTCTTGCGTTCTCTCTCTCTCTCTCTCTGTCTCTCTCTCTTTTAATTTTTAGATAAGGTCTCACTATGTAGCCAAGGCTGGCCTGGAACTCATGATTCTCCTGCTTCAGGGTTCCCAGTGCTGGGCCTATCGGTGTGCACCACCCACCACCGTGCCCTAGGAGAAGAAGATACTATTTGAAGGAACTATCATCAGTGAAGATGAGGTTACTGAGAGATGAATCTGAACAGGCAGGTTGGGATAAGCTCCAGGAAGGAAATAAATATACTCCCTCTAAGGAGCTAATAAAAAACAAACAAAACAAAACAGCTTTTAAGGGATCACACTATGAGAGCTGCCTCTTAGGAAGGTCATCCTTGCAGAAGATCATGAGAAGACCATAGAAGAGATTGCCAGAGCAGGTTAGAGAGTGAGACAAGGAACAATATACCTCCAACTCCTCCAAGACCCCAAATAAACAAGCAAGCAAACAAGCAAGCAAGCAAGCAAGCAAACAAACAAGCAAGCAAACAAGCAAGCAAGCAAGCAAGCAAACAAGCAAGCAAGCAAGCAAACAAACAAGCATACAACCTGTTTTAGTGGGAAGGAGGGCAAAACTCAGGGAGGGTAGGTAACTCTTGGCTGCAGCTACAGTTACCCATATAGCCTGACCTTGTAACAGGGCAGGAGTTCCACCCACTTGATACATAGTCAAAGAATGCAATGAAGGAGAAAACCACAGAACCACAACTTCAACAAAGTTACCCACGGGCCTCGCTCTGGTGCCCTGGAGTCACTTCTGAACAACTGCCTTAGATGTATGACACAATATGTTATTCCTCGATTCTTTGAGGAAGTCACAAAGAAAATAAAGACATAGGAAGGCCAGGGAAAGTACTTTGTGCCTCTGAATAAGCTGGTACATCTTTAATATCAATCAATTACAGGAAGACAGAGCATGGTGCAGAAAGTGGGAAGTGAAACTTTTATACCAAACATATCTAGAAAGGTTTTTTGCTTTATTGCTTTTCCCCCCTTTTTGAGAAAAGGACTTGCTCTGTAGCCAGACTGGCCTTAAACACGAGATCTTCCTGGCTTAACTTCTGGAGTCCTGGTATTATAAATGCACGCCATCACACCTGGTTAGAAAGGTTTTTCTGATGTCTTCTCCTTGACAACGAAATATATCTCAAGGCCAAGTAATAAATATACTTTATAATTTATGCACATGAATGATGGTGAACTATATGCTGTTAGCACCACACCCACTGCTAGCTGTGAAACCACGTGTGGCAGAAGCACACACTGTAAGGCAGAGAGCTGAAACATGTATGCTGTAAAAGTCCACAGGACCAGCTAACTAGAAAGAATACAAGAAGTCTAGGCAGGGAGGAGACTGACTCAGCGGCTGTCATACGGTTTGTGAAATGGAAGTGTCACTAAATTGACTACTTTTACCTTTATAAAGCAACCCTCTATCTGAGGCACGAGACAGAGTCCCCCAGTGTCTCTCGTCACAATAACCAGGTGATTTTTATTATATTTGATTTACAACTGACAAAGCTGGGGCCCCATCAGGTCAGTGTGCCAAGGGCCCAGGGAACATTACCCTGGCAATAAAAGGTTTTAAGAAAATTCAGGAAGGTTGCAAAATTGGAATGAAGAAGTTAGGCAAGAGACCAGGTGGGGCAATTACAGCAAAAGGCCTCTTTGGCTACCTTAACGTTTAAATAAAAAGAGAAAGAGACCTTGACTTGACACCATGCATTCCTTCTAGAATGGCTCATTTCACACTGAAGCAGGGACCATTCGGCGTTACTCACAATCAGGGAATGGTGGCACAGACAGTGACTAAAACATACCTGCGTATCCTGGTATTACAGAGCAGAAGAACCGATGTAGTAACTTTAAATCTCCTACGTGAACTACCAATTCTCAGTAGGCTAGTACCGGCTATTCCATATATTACGCTTAGCACGAAACGCTTTGGATTTATATAATCTGACCTGTGACTCTTTCCTAGGGCTGATTTTATCCTCCCAGGGGACACACAGCAGTATCTCAAGGCAGTCTTGTGTGGAAAGTCAGGAATGCCACTGGTTTCTAGTTCAGAAGAGAGCGAGGATACAGCTAACAGCTGTGGGACAACAACCACCAGGCTCCAACTGCGCAGGGCAGTGTTCCTGTCCTGCCACCCCGCGCCAGCAGCAGGAGGGCAAGCAGCAGCGTGAAATGCACACTCCAACCCCTTTTCTGGTACAGCAGCAGATCTTTCACATCCTGGCTTAAAAAAAAAAAAAAAAAAACCAAAACCAAAACCAAACAAAAAGTTCCTCTATAATCAGCCAGTCTTCAGCTGGATTTCATAGCTCCAAATACCAGAGGGAAGATGCTTAAGGCCAGACAGTGGGTTGCAAATCTACCACAAGGGCTCCGTTCCCCAGGGTTCTTCCTACCAATACTCCCTGCTTTGGTAGTAGGGAGAAAACAGATGCTATGCTACACTCTTAAGCATGTGAATTTATCAAGCTTTCCCAAGGAAGTCACTAAAATCAGTGTCCATATGTGCAGTACGGGGTACAGGGGAGGGGGTGTTCATCATCCATGGAGAATAACCTACTGGTGACTTCATAACACAAATGTTTTATTTTAGAAGTACCCAAGGGATCTGGTAACACAAAAGACTCCATATACTTAGAACTGGTGACAACCCAGTCATGATGGGCAGCTCCCCAAATCTTTGTGGGGTTTTGTTTTATTTTGAAACAGGGTCTCACTGTGCAATGCCAGCTGGCCTGGAACTCACTATGTAGACCAGGCTGGCCTTCAACTCACAGAGATCGATGTGTGTCTGCTTCCCAGGTGCTGTGATTAAAGGCATGTGCCACCATACTCACTTAGCTCCCCCATTTTTTTTTAACTACCTTCCCTTGTCCAGTTCTAGTAAAATTAACAATATCTGAAGATTATTGAGCACAACAAATTTTTGATTATTTAATTATAGTCCTTGCAATATCACTTCTTTGACTTTAAGGAGAAAATTATACAATTAAAACTAGCATATAATGAAAACTGAGAAATATAGGTAGTCAAAAAGAGGCAGGCTAAAGGTATTTTAAAAAAACGTGCACATGAAAGGTAGTTCAGAGTAGAGGTGAGCCAAACAGAATTTATGAACCCTGTCTACCACACCACATATTTTTTTTTAAGGGGGGAAAAAGATGGACGGGTGGGTGGGGTCACCGCTTAACTTTGGATTGGATCTGACAGCTGTAGCTGTCAAACCCACCTGCAGGATATTGCCTAAGCACCTCACTAGGAAATCCCGGGTACTAGAGGCAAAGCTGGGAGCATACTGCAGAGACAATGGGGATATCTAGGCGCCAGGTGAGCGTCCGACCATACAGCAGGGGGCTCCCTACCGTATCTAAGGCTGCCCCCACCTCCCCAGCAGCACGCTGTCACTTTTGGCATGGAAGAGGTAATGAATGCATGGGGGAGTCGCCCACGGGCGGGACTCGTGGGTGAAGCCCAGGCTTTAGCCTGCAGTTGACAAGAACCTGTCACGGGCCTCGCAGAAGCTGGGCCCGGAAAAAATCTCTGCTCCCAGTCCGTCTCATACTAGATACCAGGAGAGGCCTGACGTCGCGGGGCTTGGGGAGATCCCAGGGAATCGACTCACCGATCTGTCCAATGAACTCGATCTTGATGCCCTGGTGCTCTAGTCGCTTGTTGGGGTTCTTCAGAGATAGGCTCACCTTCCCCGAGACGGTTTCCCCGTCGTAGAAGAGGAAATATTTCTCCTTCTTCCCGTCCTCGGTCTTGTGCTCCGCTCGCTTTCTACTCTCCGCATCATTCAGCAAGATTTCAACCTCCACGCTCTGCCCGAAGCCGAAGAAGCTCATCTCCCCGCCTGGCCGTGCCGGTGTCGGCACAGACTGCTCCCTCCCTCCAAGGCGCGGGCTGCCTGCGGGGAAGGCAGGCCGGAGGGCCGGCTGCGGGAATGCGCTGGACGCCGCACCGCAGCCCCGCTCCGCTGATCACCGACGGCCTGCGCCCCAGGGGAGAGGCAGGGCCGAGGAAGGCAGGCAGGCGGCCGCGGGCTGCGGCGCCCAGAGCTGCGATGCACCGAGAGGCCAGGCACCGTACCTCCCCAGATCCCGGCGGTGCAGAGGCTAGGACCCCGGCGAAAAGGCGCAAGCACGCGTGCCGTCGCCCACCGGGTGGGGTCCAGCGCCTAGTCGCACTCTGAACTGCCTAGACTCCCGCGGTGCAACGCACCGAAGTGCTACGGCGGCGCCGGGCGGGGGAGGGGGCAGGAGAACTCCGGCCCGGATGCGAAGGAGATGCCACGCGCACGCGCACGTCTTCTTCTCACTCCCCCTCCCTCCCCTCCCCGCCTCCAGGCCCTCAAGCGCTGCCTTCATCCGCGCATGTGCAGTGCCAAAGAGCGCCTTGTCTCTCCCTTAATTAACATGGCGGCCCTGGCCTCTTTCCAGCAGAGCTCGGGGCCCAGATGTTCTGTAAAGTCCTGGCTCTGGAGGTGCGTCCTTGTCGTAATTTAGTTGCATTTCCCAACGTTTGCATGCTGTCTGACGGAGGGAGGTACTTTTGACACGTACAGTGGCAGGGGCAAAGGTGACTATTACAGGAAGGTATCCTGTCTCCACTGGCCTCTAGGTTTCCTGTCGTTTAAAAAAGACAAGACGAAAATACTAGTGGCGTCCTGACCCCAACGTTAACTGGAATGCTAAAGAACAGTCTCCAGGAGCCTTGTTTAGCTTCCACTCCTCGCCCCGCCCATTTCCGTGCACGCAGCGGACGACCCAGACCATTGGCTTACGTTACGAACTCGGCTCAGCGCGGTGATTGGTCGATTGCAAATCCCGAACGTTGTGACTGGTTCGCGGAAACGTCTCGGAGCGCGCGCGGGAGCGGATGCAAGCCGGTACCTCCGTGGTCACGATGGCGCTGCAGGATCTTGGAAGAGACCTGCAGCCTTGGTGTCCGCTGGATCTCAGCGTCGGTGAGGAAATGTAGCTGCGAGTTCTGGGTTCGGGGCTTGGCGTGCTTTGTTCCGCCTGAGGCTTCTCAGCTCGCGCGGCCCGGGGCGGGTGGGGGTTGGGTAAGGGGAGCCTTGCTCTCTGCAGCGACTGCGTGAGCTCCAAGATTGTGACAGTCCCGCGCAGCCAGATGTGCAGTGGGATCTGGGTCCAGAAGAGTAACTGTTAAAAAGACCTACACTGTTCTTGCATGCGAGAGGACGAGGCTGGAGGATTGCCATGAGTTCAAGACCACCCTGGCCTACACAAATGAGTTCAAGCCAGTACGGGAATGGCTCAGACAAAACAAAACAGCCGCCGTCTAAAAAACTAATAGTTTGTTTCTTCTAGTGCCGGTGTATCTGTTTCCTCCCATTTGTCACTTTTATTCTGCCAACTACCTGGACTTACTAAGTGTATTCCCATCTCCAGGTGGTTTTTACACAGTCTCTTTGTTCAGATTGATTTTGTTTTTTTCTTAAAATTTGTGGCCATAAGTTCAAGTAGACGATTCACACGCAGATGTCATTAGATGTCAGAATGACAAGAGATTCCCAAAGCCAGCTAGTTGAACCAGCTGAATCACAAAGGACAGTTTCTCCTTTCGTGCTCATCCTGCCCCCCACCCCACCCCCCCACCTCCCCCCCCTCGTCCCCACATCAGGCTCTAGCCCTAATGCTGATGTCCAGGCCCAAGTCCTTGTAGTCAATCAAGGCAATTGCAGGATACTCCTAACTGCTTCCTGATGCTGTCACTGTCATCTGTACATCCTGCATTATCCCTTTTTGAAAGAACAGGTTTGCACACGTTCGTTCTTTGGGACTTTCCCATTTGCTTTCTAACTAGATGACCAGATCACTGGCCTACCATAGAAGAGGAGTTGTGGAAGTCTGTTCTGCAGGCATGACGTGATCTCCACCATCTTGCCATCAGCAGCTCTGATTATCCATAGGAGACCATCACAGAGGTAGAAAGGGAAGAGAGTGTCGGTAGACCACCCCCCACCCCACCCCACCCCCCAGTAGAAGATCCAGCCGCTCCCCTTCCCCTTCCCAGCTTGATATAGCCCTGCCCCAGCTGCTTGTGGTCCTGGGGAAGGGGGTGTGCTGGGGTATGTAGGAGGTGGGATAGCAGTACAGTGCTGCAGCGTTCACTTGTGCCAGGCGATTTCTGCTGCCCTTCCCTCAGGGCCCTTATAACGTGGCAGCCACCCTCCCCACACCCCAATCCGCCCCCCCACACACACACACACAAGTCCAGTTTCCCTCTGTTCTAGGCACTGCCTTCTCTCCCTCCCTTCCCTCTCTCTCTCTCTGCCCTCACGGCTCGCTCACTGCTTCTACCCGTCTCTAGGCCCTCCTCTCTCTTAACTCAATAAGCCCCCTTATTCCAGATCTGTTACATGGCATGTAATTTCTCAGGGTCACACCTTGGCATGGGCCTACCGTGGTACCCCATCGCCGCCTCATTATATATGACAAGGCCTCCTTTCTTCTGTCTTTACATTCATACTCTTGCGACTTCCTCCTAAACATCCTCCTAAATGATGATGAACTTGAATATTACTTTGAAGACATACCTGACTAATAATTTGAAATATCCACATACTCATCTGGCCCTAGTTTTAGATGGGGTGGGGAAGTGTCCGAGTAGGAAAATGAGTTGAGCTTAGGGCTGGGAAGCCTGGTGAGGAGCGACGCGGAAGGCTGTGGTGCTGTCTCTTTGACTCTTTGTTTTCGTTAGTGTGCTTGGGAGCCACTGAGGAGCCTGGCTTGTCTCTTTTAGTGTAAACATTTTGAGGAAGTGGTTCCTGTGTTTGGACATGAGATTACTGTCCAAGGGGCCAGTGAGATGCTGTAGTTTTAATTTGGGTTCAGTAACTTGCTCATGAGATTTTTCACAGAGAAGTGGCTGAAGATCTCAGTGATGCATGTGTCTTTTCAGAGTGGAGCTTACAAAAACACTTGATCACTAAGTCTGTTCACGAGCTGTCCCCTGCAGCTACTACACCTAATAGCTCATGTTTCCTTCTTGGTATTTTAGACTCATTTTTATTTTATGTGAACGGGTGTTTTGTGTGCATATGTGTCTGTGCACTGTATGCATGTCAGCTGCCCACAGAAGGCCAGAAGAGGGTATCAGATCCCCAAAGATTAGAGCTACAGATGGTCCTGGGTCCTGGGTCTGGAACCTGGGTCCTTTACAAGAGCAGCCAGTGCTCCTAACCACCAAGCCATCTATATATTTAGGTAATTAACCTAATAGGTGAGCCGTCTATTATGGTTTTTAAAAGAGATTTTCTTCATATTTTTCTTTTGGATTTTTGAGACATTCTTGCTGAGCAGCTCCATTTGGTCCAGGACTCACTGTGTAGGTCTGGTTAGGCTTTGAATTTGTGGCAATCCCCCTGCACCAGACTTCAAGTGCTGGGATTACTCCCCTCCACCACGATAGCATTAAAAAGGTTTCCTTAATCTTCATGGCTTTCCTTTTATTACATGACATCACCTGTATGACTGTAGTTAAATGTGAATAGCAACTGTTTTCTAGAATATACCTGGCATGTAAAGGTGATTGTTTTCTACCTGATGCAGAGCATTTATTAATTCCACCTCATTTTCTCTTAAGACTGGGTGAACACAGTGTGGGACCTGGACTTCACGGAGACTGAGCCTTTGGATCCCAGGATAGTAGCAGAGATCCTAGAGACTGGAACAGATGCATTCACCAAACTCTACGGAAGCCTTTTCCCCTTTGCTACTGATGAAAGTGGATCTTTAGAGGTAAAACGAGAAACAAAGCAAGCAACTCATCTTTATGTATTATAGAGGGAGAGAGTTATCATAATGAAGTTAAAAATGGTTTTCTTGGATAAGAGTATTGTGAAAACTATACTTTGTTCATTGAACTGGTCTAGTACTTTTGCTTTTTGTTTTCAAGACCTGACCACCTTTTTACAATAGCAGTTTGAAGGGTGAAGCAAAAAGGAAGTGAACCAGACAAACCAAGTAAAATAGCCATGGAAAGTGAAATAACAATTCTGGCATGCTTTAACTTTTAAGAAAGCTTGGAGTAAACTGAAAAGTATTTAGGTGATTTGCATATGGCTTAATACTGTGTTCTGCCTGGCGTGCTAGCGGGGCGTAGATGTGGCCGAGGACAATGTAACTGTGGTTATCAAATGCCTTCCACCTTTGTCTTTGAATTAGCAGTCCCTCACTAGCTTGGGATTTCTTCTAGAATCTGCCTGTCTCTGGTATTTTATATGGTTTCTCCTATGCTTATTAATATTGGGATCATTAACTTATTTTTTAAAAGAATCATATCAGCTGGATGTGGTGGTGTACACCTTTAGTCCCATTACTCAGAAGGCAGAGGCAGGCAGATCTCTGTGACTTTGACAGTAGCCTGGTCTACAGAGTGAGTTCCAGGACAGCCAGAGCTGCATAGTGAGATCCTGTCTCAAACAAACAAATAAAAATAATAAACAAATAAAAAGCAATCTGGGTGGCTCACACCTGTAATCCCAGTACTTGGGAGGATGAGGCAGGGGATTGATTGTTGCTGCAAATTTTGGCACCCACGGCTAATGAAGAAAATCCTCCATTAAAAAATTCTTTAAAAAAAAATATCAAAGGGCCCAGCAAGAGGGCTGAGTGCTCAGTGCACAGCGAGTGAAGATGCCTGCTACCATGCCTAACAACCTGAGTTGATTCTCAGGACCCACACAATCGAAAGAACCAACTCCTGCATTCTCCCCCAGCCCCCCACACATGAGCTGTGAATCAATTCACAAGTGTTCAGAGACACACACAATAAGCAAATACATAAATGTAATTTAACAAGGTTTTTATGAAAGAGAAAAAGAAAAACTCAAAAGGCTAAGAAACAGGAGTAAGAAAGCCTTAATACAGGCTAGATGTGATAAACACGCTTCTAATCCCAGTGCTTGGGAGGCAGAGGCCGGTGGATCACTGTGAGTTGCAGTTCCGGGCCGAACAGGATTGCTCAGGAGTAAACTGTCTATTTACACGTTCCTCTAG
Organism: Acomys percivali; assembly: GCA_907169655.1. Taxonomy (NCBI): domain Eukaryota; kingdom Metazoa; phylum Chordata; class Mammalia; order Rodentia; family Muridae; genus Acomys; species Acomys percivali. The sequence goes on from OU015749.1 coordinate 85,166,719, forward strand.
AGTAATACTAAGCATTTCATTTAGTACTTTAGAAAATAGGGTTGGGGTTGAGAGGCAGTGGGAATATGCCAAGGAATGTTGAGAATCATGAAAGTGTGTTATGAGTGGCATCCAGAATTTTCAGAACATGGGAGACATAGGGCAGTAAGCTAGGCGGAAAACAGATTACAGGTGATTTCGAATGCTGTCCTAATTAGGTCCCTGCTGCTGAGATAAAGCACCATGACCAAAAGCTATTTGGGAGAGAAGGTTTTATTTCGTCTTACACTTGGAGGTAACAGTCTATCACTGAAGAAAGCCAGGGCTGGAACCTGGAGCAGAGGCCATAGAGGAATGCTGCTTTCTGGCATGCTCTGTGGGTTGCTCAGCCTGCCTTACAGCACTGGGACTGGCAGCCTAGGGGTGACATAGCCCACAGTGATCTGGGCCTTCCCATATCAACCATCAATCAAGGAAAGCCCCAGAGGCTTGCCTACAGGCCAGGCCGGTGGGCACATTTTCTCAGTTGCAGTCCCCTCTTCCCAAGCAACTCTCGCTTGTGTCAAGATAACATAAAATTAGCCAGCATAAATGGGCTTTGTTCCTGGAGTTTGGTACGTTTAATAAGGCATGGTCATGTATAAGGTTTTGCTTTAAGTAGCTTTATGTTGCATATATTAGCTCACAGCATGAATAGATCTGCTTTAGAGCTAATGTTCTAGCCCACAGGCAGACTACAGTGGGGGAAACTGCGCCAGGAGGACCCTTGGGAGACTGCTGGAATAGTAAGTTGAGTGCTGATGGTGCACTCTGGAGTTTCAGCTATAGAAGAAGCTGGAAAGGAAGGCTAAAAACATGAATCTTTTTCAGATAGAATGAATAGAGTTTTTAGAACTAAGAAGTTTTTGCCAAGTATCTCGGGCATGGCATAAATTGCCAGATTAGGTAGAAGGAAGGAAGGACTAGGACCGTAGCTCAGTGGCACAGTTTGCCCAGCCTGCGAGAGGCCTTGGCCTCAGTCCCCAGGACTGCCGGGAGAAACCCAGAGCAACAACAAAACCAGGAGAAGGCTATTAACTGCGGTGAGATTACGTCTGAGGGTCCCAGGAAGGTATAATTGGTAGTTAGAAATGCAGGCCACAAGGCTAAAAGATAAGAGCGAAACGTCGTGGACCAAGGTGCGAGTAGACAGACAAGCTGCTAGCGAGGGCAGGAAGAGCACAGAGCAGGAGTGGAGAAGTATCGAGTGAGGCCGCAGGGGAGGCAGGCCCTGCAGACTACACAGCAGCCAGCCGTGGGACCACATCTGCTGAGGTGACAGCAAGGGGAGTTCTGGTGCCTAGACAGTATGGGCAGAGCAGTGGCCACTGCGTTGGCAGTGACAGTGTGACTGTCAAGGAAAGCAGACTACTGAACGATTTCTCCTCCTCTTCATTCTTCCCCAGCAGGGTCCTGCTGTGCGGTCCAGGCTGGCCTCAAACTGTCTTTGCTTCAGCCTCCCAAACACTGAGGTTACAGACATATGTCACCGTGCCCAGTTTTGTTAGGATTGTCACCAGTCTGTAAAGTAGTTTGTGTTGTGTGGTGTGCCTGCTCTGTAGCATCGCCTACCCTTTACCTTTTGTTAGTGGTTTGGTTTGTTTTTTGTTTGGGGCTGGATTGTCTTTTTGTTTGTGACAGGGTCTCACTATTTAGCTCTGTCTGTCATAGACCTCACTGGCCTTTAACTCAGAGATCCACCTGCTGCCTTGAGAGTGCTGGGATTAAAGGTGTGTGCCACGTGCCCTAATTTTTCAAGTAATTTTTCAAGGAAGGAGGAAACAACCGTGCAGGGTGATTTCCTGGATTTTGTTAGCTTTTGTTACTTTTAAAGATACTCAAGGCCTGTTGTACTGGTGCATGTTTGTACTCAGGAGGGAACCAATGCCGAAGGCTTGTCTGTGGGGTATTTTCATAATCGTTAACTTATATAGAAGGGCTCAGCCCCCTGTGGATGGTACCAGAACTAGGGAGGGCAGCCCTGGGCTGTATAAGAAAGCTAGCCGAACAGAGGGCAGAGAGCTAGCCAGTGAGCAGCATTCCTTCAAGATTTCTGCTTCAGTCTCTACGCACGTGCCAGCCCTGATTTCCCTCAGTGATGGATTGTAACCTGGCAGTATAAACCAAGCACACTCTCCTCTCCCCCCAGGTTGCTTTTGGTCTTGATGTCTACAGAGCAACAGAAAGCAAAGTAGAGTACTTCTTTCATTACTATAAACTAAATAGCAGGGATGGCTACGAACCAAGTAATCTTCAAAGGGCTGCCACTAATGACCTCCTTCTGTGAGCCAGGCCCTACTTCCTAATGCTCCCCAGCAGTAGCAGCAGCAGCAGCAGCAGCAGCAGCAGCAGCAGCAGCAGCAGGAGAACATGCTGAGCACACAAGCCTGTGGCGGCGGCTCAGATTCAGGCAGAAACAACTTAGTTTTTGTTTCTGTCTCTTTGGAGATGACAAACATTTGTGATTAGGAGCTAGACTGTGTGTATGTGCTTGCACATGCATACAGATTTGTGTGTGTGTGTGTAAGGATCCAGCCCAAGGCTTACACTTGTGCAGCATGCACTGAGCTGTATTTACCCTCCTTCTTACTGTTTTGAGAAGCTAGACCCTTGTAAATAGCAATAAGCTTTTTTTCCAATTCATCTAATGATTGGTTTTTGTGATTTGCACTCTCCTCCCAGAGCATCTGGACCTTCTTCATTGAGAATAATATTTCCATTAATACACTGGTGGCATTGCTCTGTCACTTTGTCCAGGAAGCACATAAAAAAGATGCCAGCGCACAGTATCGAGAATGCGGTCTTCTTGCTGCTGGACTCTATTTTTTGCTACTAGAGGTACCAGGTATGTATACACTTGGCTCTCTGTACTTAGAGGTTCCACATCTGTATACAACCAACTGGGTGGAAAGAATGCTTGAAAAGAAAATGTTGCATTGTTGGTTGTGTGCGTGCGTGCGTGCGTGCGTGCGTGCGTGCGTGCGTGCGTGCGTGCGTGCGTGCGTTCCTAAGCCTCTGGTGATTGGATGTGTACTGAACATGGACAGACTTTTCTCTCGGTTCCAAGCCATACAGCAGAGCAGATATTACACAGTATTTACATTGTATTGGAGATTGAGAAGTGATTTGAAGTATGCAGAAAGATGTGTGTCATTTATGTGCAAATAGCCATCTTCAAAGAGAAACAAAGTTAATAATTACTCAAAGTTTTATATAAGGCACCTGATTGTTAGTATCCTCAGATTTGGGGATATGAGTCCTTGTTACATTTTCAGATGTGTTTATTGTTATTTTACTCTGTTTTAGATATTTATCTCCCCCTTCCTCCCTAATTAGAACCTCCTTCCCCTTTTTTTCCCATTTCCCCATCACATCACTTGTGCCCTGCAATTTCTCTCTCTCTAGCTTCCCTACTCCCCTACCCTGAGAAAGAACTTGCAACATTTAACATTTGTTCTGGGGGGAGGGACGTAGTTAGATTGCCTCATTCAATGTGATCCTTTCTGGCTTACCTTCAAATTTCATGATTCCATTTTTCTTTACAGCTAAATATTCTTCCATCTTGTAGATATACCATTCATTATCCATTCATCAGTTGAAGGACATTTAGATTATTGTTTCGTTTAGTTGGTTTGCTTTGGTTTTTCAAGACAAAGTTTTTCTGTGTAGCCTTGGCCGTCCTAGACTCATTTTGTAGACCAGGCTGGCCTCCTACTCAGCAGTGATGCCCCTGCCTCTGCATCCCAGAGTACTGGGATTGCAGGTGCATGCTACCATGCCCGACTTGTTTCGGTTGTTTTTCTGCCCTATTTACTGTGACTAGAGCAGCAGTGAACATGGCCAAGCAAATAACTGTTGGGGAGAATGTCAGGTCCTTTAAGCACATGCTGGGGAGTGGGATAGCTGAGTCAGGTGGTAGATTTATTTTTAGTTTTTTAAGACTTCTTCTCACAGACTTCCGTAGTGCCTCCACCAATTCACAATTCCTGCAAAAGGGAATAAGGGTTCCGTTTTACCTATATACTCTCTAGCTTTTGCTTTTGTTTTTTGTTGATTATCTTTGTCATTCTGACTGAGGCAAGATGAAATCTCAAAATTGTTTTGATTTACATTTCTCTAATTGCTAGGGACCAGCAACATTTTTTTTTTTTTTTTTGAGATATTTCTTACCCTTTTCTTTTGTAATTTTGAGAATTTTCTTTTTAAGTCCCTGGCCCATTTTTTAAATTATTTGTTTGTTTTTGATTCTTTACGTATTATATACTCTGGATATTAATCCTCTATCAGATTTATAGCTGGCAGAGATCCTCTCCCATTCTGTGTGTTTCCCCTTCACCAAGTTGTTTCTTTAGCTGTGTTTTTTAGTTCTTGAAGACCCACTTGTCACTTGCTGGCCTTATTTCTTGGGCAAATGGAGTTCTATTCAGAAAGTCCCCTCTATATCATGTAGGGCACTGCCTGCCTTTTCTTCTAGCAGTTCCAGTGCTTCAGGCATATGTCTTTGGCCATTTGGAATTAGTGTTTGTGCAAGGTGATAAACATGTGTCTAATTTCATTCTTCTACATGTGCGCATCCAACTTTCCCAGCACCATTTGCTGAAGATGTTGTTTTTTCCAGCTTATGTTTTTGGTATTTTTGTCAAATATTAAATGGCTGGAGCTGTATGTACTCATGTTTGGATCTTCAGTTTTGTTCTGTTGATCTGCATGCCTGAGTTTGTGCCAGTACTCTATTCTTTGTATTACTATGACTATCGCTAGTGTCTGTTTCCCATGTTTGCTTGATGCTTTGAGTGTTTAAAGTGTCTCTGTTCTCTGGCTGGGCAGAGCTCAAATGTGTCAGCCCTGTGTGGAGTCTGAAAATCATTTTTCTTTTGGTTTTTGGAAATGGTTGTTCACTCACCATGATGGAGTTTTACACACCGACAGGTGCACAGGGATGTCAGCCTGCACAGAACCCTGGAGCTTGTGAGCCCAGGAGCTTGTGCTTTACATAGGAAGCTGCCACTCCTCTAGAAGTCCCCTCCGTATGTCCTAGCTGGCCTGCCTTTCTCACTCTGATTCCTCTCTTTGCACGGCTGTCGTCTGCTTGGACTTACCCTTTCTTTGCTGACCTAGAAATTGCCTACAGAGACAAGATTAGGGCAATTTTGAGTTTTATCTGTACCCCACCCTTTTTTTCTTAGTGTTTTACATTGGTTATATTAGATACCTTTGTCTAATTTTTAACAGTTGTTTTCAGTGGGAGACAGGTGTAAAATGAGTTTAAAAGGTCTTAGAATCCTGTTCTTTATTCCTGTTTCATCAGCATTGTCACTCTGTTCTAGGGCTGAAATTAAAAGTGGCACATCTTTACTAAAGGCTCACTGTTCCCTCAGCACCAGGTTGGAAGGCCAGCTCACGCTTCTTAAACTTTGCAGCTGTTGTTAATGTGCATCGTTGGTGTGTGTTTGTGGTGAATGTATGCACATGTATATAAAGCCTGAAGTTAACTTCAGATGACTTCCCTGATCACCCCCCATTCTGTTGAGGCAGGGTGCCTCTCTGACCCCAGAGCTCACACTTGCTCATCAGTTTAGTCAGTCCAGCTAGCAGCTTGTCCTAGGGATTCCGGGTCTACCTGAGTGCTGGAGGTACAGGCAGGCTACTCCTGCTGCCTAGCTTTTATGTTGGTTCTAGGGATCTGAACCTTGGTCCTCACACTTACACAGTAGATATTTTATACACTAAGCCATCTCTCCCACCTAATAAACATATTTTAAGACAATTAAACCTGCCTGGCTTAAGTTGATGGAGGGGCATGCCCGTAATCCCAGCACTCCAAAGAATGAGGCAGGGGGTTCTGAGTTTCAAGTTAGCAAGACCCTGTCTTTAAAAAAACAAACAAACAAAAACCTAACCTGCTTATTCTCTCTTTGCTGTGACTAGGCAGCATAGTTAATCAAGTGTTCCACCCAGTGATGTTCGACAAGTGTATTCAGATCCTGAAGAAGAGCTGGCCTCAAGACTCCAACTTGAATCAGAAAAGAAAAAAGGAACAACTCAAGGGTTCTAAGGTTAACTATACGAGGGGCAGAAAAAGAGGAAAACCGCCAAGGAAGGAGGATTACGAGGTAAGGAGTGAGTGGATAAGGACACATTCCCAAGCCTAGCCCTGGGGACAGTTGCAGGAAGGTCTCTAAGTTTGAGGCTAGCTTGGTCTACAGAGTTTCAGGACATCCAGAGCAACAAACTGTCAAAACACACACACACACACACACACACACACACACACACATGTACACACACACACACAATTAGTCAGGTGGACCAGTGCAGACCAGACTGCTGTGGTCCTGGAGACCTAGAACACCACAGGGACCTGCGCAGCCACCTCATCTGATGAGCACGGCTATGACTGGTATTTACTTCATTTGGGCAAATGGAGCCATGGGACATGAATGTGAGACAACATCGTAGTCATTTGCATGTGTTCCATGATCCAGGTATATGACTTGTCAGAAGAGGAAGAAGAGGAGACGTATTTTTCTGCCCGGGACCTTTCTCAAATACGAAATGCCATATTTCATCTTCTAAAGAGTTTTTTAAGGCTCCTGCCCAAGTTCTCCCTTAAAGAAAAGCCACAGTCTATTCAGACTTGTATAGAGGTGAGTGAAAATTCCCAAGACTTGGGGTTACTTCAGGGACCGAAGTTAGAGCTCAGCAGTTCTCAGCTTGTGGGTTGCGACCCCCTTGGCAAACCTCTTCTCTCCAAAACTGTTTACAAGTCATAACTAGCAAAGTTACAGTTATGAAGTAGCAACAAAAATAATTTTATATTGGGGGGGTGGTCACCAAAACATGGAGACCTGCATTAAAGTGTAGCAACATTAGGAAGGCTGAGAACCACTGTTACACCTAGTGTTTACTGAGTAGACAAAGCTCACACCTTTCTTGTCTTCCAGGTGTTTGTTGCGTTAACTAACTTTGAGCCAGTTCCTCATAAATTTGTGGTTTCACAAGCCAGGTGAGCCTTACTCTTGCATCGTGACGCTCTAATGATATTGTCTTGTTTTGTTTTCAGAACTGAATGATATTTTATCCTAACTAGTATATAAGCAGGATATATTCATTTCAAGTTAGCTCATAGAAAATGCTGACGTGGCACCCGTGTCCCTGAGCCACTGGGGAGGTTGAGGCCAGCACACACAGGGATGAAGTAGATAAATGACTAAAGAAGCTTCAGGCTAAGGGACATTCCTAGAAAAACCAAATCCAGCAGCCATGGTTTCCCCTTGTCTTTAGGAACCTTAATGAAGCAAAGCACATATCAGAGCTGGCCTACTACGGACTGTATTTGCTGTGCTCACCACTCCACGGAGAAGGAACTAAGGTAGGGAAGAAAGATACTCTAATACCCTAGTTGAATTGACAGTGGGCAGACCACATAGTGCAAAGATGCCTGATAATCCGTTTTCAGAGAGAATCCGCATATCTTTTATAACAGTGTGTTATTATAGCTGTTGTACTTTTTAATTCTTGCTCATCTCATCCTTGTGAACCTATGTATACTGTGGTTAGTTGAGCTAGCAGCTTGTCCTGCAATTCCCCTGTGTCTACCTGAGTGCTAGGGTTACAGGTGGGCTGCATGCCTGCCCAGCTTGTATGTGGGTTTACAGATTAAGTTGTACTGTAGTTACGTCTGTAGAAAAACTGATACAGGGTTGGGACTGGCACATTTTTAGATATTCACTGGGGAAGTGTCTTGGCATACATGCTCTGTGGCTGAGGGGCAGCGGACTGTGATACCATCTTGATTTACTATTTCATTTCAGGACTTGATATTGTTTCCATAATAAAAGGACAGCCTTCATTACCCAGTAGATATCCAAAATATTTGATGGTCCCAACAAATTATTTCTAAGTCTCTGAGAGGAAACAAATTTTGGTATGATTTAACTAGGAGACACAGACTGAACACTTTTAGGCAGAAACTGACAAATTGTCCTAAAGAGGGCAGTCAGGCCTGGATTTGTAGCACATGCCTTTAGTCCCGGCACTCAAAGCACAGGCCGGGTTCGAGGCCAGCCTAGCCTGGTCTACATAGCAAGTTCCAAGCCAGTCGTAACTGCACAGTGGGACCCTGACTCAGAATAAAACAATAAAAAATTGCACTCTTCTGACTATAATTGATGTGTGCTTGAGAATATCTGTTAGTGTTTGTAATTTTCTTATTGGTAGTTTACAGACATTTTTAGGCTGTCATTTGTGGTTAGTGTCAATAACCTATATTTTGCCTTCTGACTTACCTTTTCCAGTAAACATTGTAGTAAGGGAACCTCAGTAAACTTAGATGTCATGACAAAAGCAGGATATTCTGGGGAAACCATGGTCAGTCAAGTTCCTGTGGCTTGATATAGTTATAGTTACAGTTCCTGTGATACAGTTATATGTTGCAGTACTGTGTAGTTAAACACATTGTGGGATTCTGCACATCTGTGTTCAAATTCCCATTTTACTTCCTATTAGCAGTATGTCCTATTATGAGTTACTTAACCTTGGGAAAGTTTCCCATCTGGACAAGGAGGACAGAAAGTAAGACTTTTATCCAAAAATTGCTACAGAGTTAAATGAAATTATGCTAAATACAGAATGCAATTCCTCTTGTTTAAAAAAAAAAAAAAGTAAAAGACAAACAGGATCATGCTATGTCATCCTGGCTGGCCTGGGACTCTCTGTGTAGAGCACGCTGTCCTTGAAGTCACAGAGATCCACCTGCATCTGTTTTCCAAGTGCTGGGATTAAAGTGTGCACCACCACACCCAGCAACGTGGCACACGTTTATTAAATCTAGCATGTCTTTGTGCTTGAATTATGACTGTGATGAAATTCACAGAAGTGTTTCCATGTCGTTCTAAGCATTTTAGAAGATGTGGTCTGAGGGAAAGTTCCTCCTTACAGCTATACCATGTCTCTGAGGATTATTAATTGTAAGGATATTTTGTTTCACATGAGACAACCTTGGTTTTGGCAGAGCTTTAATTGTTTGACTTCGGGCAGCTTGCCTTTGGACTTTCTTTTGTTACCTATAACAATGGAAATTATACATTCATTGTTTTGCCTGCCTCAAAGAATTGTTCACATGTTTAAATTGTTTTTTTCAAGACAGTTTCCCTCTATAGCCCTAGCTGTACTGGGCTCACTTTGTAGACCAGGCTAGCCTTGAACTCACAGAGATCTGCCTGCCTCTGCCAAAGCTACACAGAGAAATCCTGTCTAGAAAACAAACAAACAAAGACACAAAAATTCTTAAGTCTAGTTATATATATGAAAGTACTTAATACCTACAGATGAATAAATTATATGCAATAATATATTGGATGTTTCATAAAATCCAAATGTATTTTCTCTTAAGGTATGGTAATACTAGTATTTACTATTAATGAATTGCAGTTTGCCACATACCCTATATTCTGTGTTGCGATATGAAGACATTGAGGAAAAAGATGGTATTCTTAGAGTTAGCTGTTGTAACTTTTTACTGTAAATAATCTAATATATAGCATGCACTTCCTGTACCTGGTCATTCATTGTCCAAGAAACACATCCCTAGTGGTCAGGACAAAAACCTTTGGGGCTGCTGGATTCTCTGTCATGGTTTAAATCAAATTTTCTTTTCTAGGTTATTGGTTCTGTTTTCCATCAAATGCTGAATATAATATTGATGTTAGAAGCAGGGAAAAGGTCCCATTGTGCCCCCCTTACCATAACCTCACACATCATCAATTGTAGGAACCAGGCAGTCCAATTTATCAGGTAAAGTTCATACATCTTGAATTTTTGTTGTTTATCACTCTTCCTTGAAAGTCTGAGCCCTGAACTAACCAACGTGTCTGACACTTGTGGCACTGGAATGTCAGGCCCAGTAGTAGTAGTTTTGTGGGTCAAAATTTAAACCCTTGGTAGCCAGTCTCTTTCCTGTGCCTGAGTCAGATTTGACAGCTTCCATGTTGGCACTGGTAAGGACATGGTGATCTGTAGTTCTTGAGTGAGCGTCGGCCTCCAGCTTAACTCCATCATCTGTGTGGTCACCTGAGAGCACAGCGGCCCCCTTTCTTCCTGTCCGTGTCTGCTTAGCCAGTCACCTCTCCAGAACAAATCTGCCTCTTCTACTTTTTTCTCTCTACTTACATTTCTGTTTCTTGCACATTTTTTTGTTTTCACTTTTCTGTTCCACCCTCTACAACAAAAAGTACTTGCTGAAGGATGAAAGTAAGTAAGTTGCTTTTAATTTCTTAAAATAATTGATAGACTGTTTTGTGCCATGAATTGCTTAGCTCCACTTAAAAGTCCCCTCTTAGCTGTATTGGAAAAGGGAAAGGTTTACAGTCTTCCACTTTTCATTCCTCTGTCACTGATTACTTGACACGCAGTAGAAAGTGAGTGTGTGTGTGTGTGTGTGTGTGTGTGTGTGTGTGTGTTCATATGCTCATGCCTGCAGTGTGGATGGAAATGTTAGCACTGAGCAAGTGTCTCTTGACACTTGATTTGTCTGGTTTGGGTTTTTGAGACAGGCTCTCACTCTTACCTAGACTGGATTAGAACTCACTATGTAGACCAGCTTGGCTTGGACCTTGTAGGAATCCTCCTGCCTCAGCCTCCTGAGTGCTAGGTGTGCATGTGTGAATCACCACTGCCTGGCTAGGACATTTTCTTCTTCTTTTTCCATATGAGTGTGTGTGCTTAACAAATATAAGGAAGTCAAAGAACAACTTGGGGGAATCGGTTCTCTCCTTCCCCCATGAGGGTCCTAGTGATTGAATTCAGGTCACCAAGCTTGATTGGGAGGCGCCTCTACCCACTGACTAGCTTCATGGATAAGAATTTTCAAAACATTAGCTATCTAGGGTGTGTTAAGTAAAAACATTGTTTTTTCTGTAAGAGCTCATGGCACATGCCTTTAATCTCTGTACTAAGGAGGAGAGGGAGGCTCAAGGCCGGCCTATTCTACACTGTGAGTTCTAGGACAGCCAGGGCTACGTAAGAGAGCGTGTTACAAAAAACAGAGTTTTTCATATTGCCAGCTGAATGCTTATATAATGGTACAGATCGAGTAGTAAATCTTCTCGTAGGAGAATTCATTAAACTGGGAGCACCTCATTGAACTAACTAACACAAGGTGGCACTATGTATTAGTGATGCAGTTATCCTAAAGTGTTGTACTTTACATTTTACTATGAGATTTATCATAATTAAAAGAGCCCAGGAGGCTTGAATTTTTCTCCTTCCCTAATGACTCAACTTTTCAGTGCTAACTCTATGGAACTGACTAGGCAGCATCTTTTTCTAATCTGATGTAGTGTATCTTTAGTCATTGTTTTACTAAAACAATTCAAAAAGGGATAGTTTGTTTTTACAATTTTTAGTTATTACTGTTGCATGTGTGCCTCATTTTGTGTGTGTGTGTGTGTGCGTGCATGTGTGTGAGGTTTGTGTGTGTGTGCCGTGTGTGTGTAGTGTGTGCGCATGTGTGGTGTGCGTGTGGTGCTTGTGTGCCGTATGTGTGTAGTGTGTGCGCATGTGTGGTGTGCGTGTGGTATGTGTGTGTATGTGTGTGAGGTGTGTGTGTGTGTGTGTGCATGTGTATGTGTAGTGTGTGCGCATGTGTGGTGTGTGTGTGCATGTGTGTGTGGTGTGTGTGTGCATGTGTGTGTGGTGTGTGCGCATGTGTGGTGTGTGTGTGGTGTGTGTGTGCGCGCGCTCATGTGCACACAGGCACATGCTGGTGTGTATTCATGCCCGTGCCACAGCACAGGTGGGTTTCAGAAAACGGAGTCAGTTCTATCTTAAAAACCTTTACATGTTTAAATGAGTTCTGGAGATCAAACTGGTTGTCAGACTTGTAGGCCATATGCCTTTATCTGCTGACTCATCTTGCTGACCCCAGTAAGTAGAATGTTTTTAATATTTGAAATTGCTAGAAATACCCATGTACTGGGTTTTGAACAGAGACTTAAGAAGTTACTGCTGTGTAGTCATGATAGATACATTGTAACTGGATATATGTGTTGTTTTTTTTTGTTTTGTTTTTTTTTTGACCCAGCTCACTTGTGGATGAACTGCAGGAGACTGTATTTCCAGTACTTGGTACTTTACTGCAGCATATCTGTGCCCAGGTACCGTGCGCTTCACGTGTTTGTTCTTGAGAGCCAGTGTGTATCTTCGCCAAGGGTAGCTGTACTAATAGGTGCTCTCTTAAGGCAGGTTTTTGTTTGTTTGGCTGGCTGGGTTTTGAGGTGTTTTCAGGCAGGGTCTTGCTCCATGGCTGAAGGTTGGCTTGAATCGGATCCTCTTGCTCTTAGCCTCCTATGTGCAGAGAGGAAAAGCAAGCACTGCCATACCCAGCTAGCAAAGTGTTCTTTTATAACACAGTCATGCACAGGAGCAGGGAGAGCGGTACATTCCTATCATGCATCAGTGTTGTTCGGTTTATATATCCCAATGCACATGCACACTGTTTTTTTTTTCTTTTGAAGCAAATCTCACCATATTCTTTCATTCATAATATTTCAGTGTATTTTTCTATAAAAAATAAGAACGTTTAAAAGAACAAAATATTTACCACCTAAAAGACAAACTAATATAAATTATCTAATTGTGTTCAACCTCCCCCCTTTCTTTCTTTCTTTCTTTCTTTCTTTCTTTCTTTCTTTCTTTCTTTCTTTTTTCCCTCTGTTTCAAACATCTTTATTTTTACTTGGTCCAAGACTTGGGAGGGGCTCCAGGATGGGTTCCAAGGCTGCCAAGTGGCTTGAAAGGTTCATTCAGTTGGTGGTCCTAAGGCTGGTGCAGAGCTGAAGGGCAAGCCCATGAGAAGGTGAGGAGCCTTCTTAGTCGTGCTTGAGAGTGAGCCCCTTAAAGAGACACCTGGGGCTCACCAGTCTTCTGGCTGCGGCCCAGCCAGCCGTCGGATGCTGGTCAGGTGGTTGCCCATCTTCTTGATGAGCTTCACCTCCTCATCCAGGAAGTGGTTTTCCAAGAAATCGCAGAGATGAGGTCTGTGTGGGTAGAACCCAGGAAATGAAGATCCAAGAGGGCCTGGTTCAGGTTCTTCTCCGGGGCCGAGGCAGCGTCCATGGCCTCCTGGGTTTCACCCCACTCATCTTGAGATGGCTTCTGCATGTCCTGGAAGAGTGCCCGCCCGCCGCTCATTCTGCAAGGAGAAGCTCAGTGCTTCTCCTCCGCCAATTCGCGGAAAAAGTGTCCTGCACCCTCCAGAGCCATGTCATCGCGATCAAAGTACCAGCCCAGAGAGAGGCAGGTGTAGGAGGCCCGCAGGTGCAAATTGACCAGGCGGTTTATAGCAGCTTCCACTTGGGTGGAATAATTCTGACGAACCTGGGAGGTCATTGGCTGATCCGCAGTATGGAGTTACCTGCAAAGAGGCGGGCAGCCAGGAGGCTGGAGAGACTGTGAGGCGGATGGAGGCTAACAAAGAGGGAGTCCCGGGGTCTGTTCGGTCCAAACACTGTTGAAGCAAGACACACATCCTCGGGACCTCCACGGTGCTGCTCTCATGTTCAGTTCTTAACATGAGGTTTTATGTGTATGAGTTTTGCTTACATGTATATATGTGCACATGTGGGTGTCTGGCACCCGTGAGACCAGAAGAGGCTGCTGGATCCCCTGGAACTGGAGTTAGACAGCTTGAGTCACGTGTTGGTGCTGAGAATCCAACCCAGATCCCTTGCAGGAGCACTGAGTACTGCTGACCCGTCTCACTAGCCCTATTTTCAAATTTTTACCAGTGATTCATAAATTTGTGGAACTGTTTAAGCAAACGATTGCTAATTTGAACTCCATGTACTGTAGAGGTGCATAGTCTCTGAAGTTGTATGTTTTTCTGCAGAGAGGCTTATAGTTTAGTTTTCAATGGAGTATGAAACATAAAACTTGTTAGTCATTTACCCAGCATTTAAAGTTCAGTGAGCCGATCACACTTGCTAATTTTCAGTGGAGTCATGAGCTTCCATCGTTCTGCAGGTAGGTGGCCAGCTGCTTTCGTTTGTGTGTTCCAGGTGGTAGATAAAGCCGAGTATCGGACCTATGCAGCCCAGTCCCTGGTCCAGCTGCTTAATCAGCTTCCCTCTGTGGAGTACGCTTCGTTCCTTGCCTGGCTTTACAAATACTCACGAAGTTGCAAGGTAGGAGATGTATCCGAAGCCAAGCTTGGGTGCTGGCTTTGGACACCTAATGGCAGCCAGCTCTGCTTGCAGGAGAGTTTTTAACTTTGACTCTTACTCCTAGTGACGGATTCCTCTAATTGTGCCTTGCCAGATTCCACACCGGGTTTTCACCCTTGATGTTGCTTTAGCTCTCTTAGAGCTGCCTGAAAGAGAGGTGGATGACACAGTGTTCCTGGAGCATCAGAAGTTCCTAAAGCATAAGTTCGTTGTGCAAGAGATTATATTTGATCGTTGCTTAGACAAGGCGCCGACTGTCCGCAGCAAGGCACTGTCCAGCTTTGCACATTGCCTGGAGTTGTCCTCTAACAACACATCAACAGCCTTCATTAACAGTGAGTGGGAGAGGCTAGAGGCATGACTCAGAGCTTACCTGCTTGCTATAAATGAGGCCCACTATCGATGGCCAAAATAGAAAAGAAAAAAAAAAAGTCAAAAAATGAATGTGGTTAATTTTAACCTTCACAAACCACTTTATCATTTGTTGTTAAATTTGTGTGTAGGCTCCATCCCAGGACCTCACACAGCTAAGCATATATTCTACAATTCGAGCATATCTCCCAACCTTAAATCCTTTTTAAAGTAGGGAAGCTTGGTACATTGGAAATTTTTCTGAAACAAAAGAAAGTGGTCCCTAGTTTTGACCGTGTCTACTCTACCTGTGGCTCCTGTGTGTATTACCCTGGGATTTATGGCACATCTCTTTATTTGTCTGCTTACTTTCAGGTATTTTAGTTCCAGGAGTACAGAGTAACTCTAGTATCTCACAGAGACCCTCAACAGGTAATCATCAGTATTTTTCAAATACTGAATTGGCTCAAAAAAGTAAAATAAATGTGCTGTTAGCATGCCTCCTGCTCCCATGTCCAGGTGCTGCTGCTGCTCTTTCTTCCTCAGAGAAGCTGGTTTGTTTGTTTGTTTGTTTGTTTGTTTTTGCCATTTCATTGCTTGAGTAACATGCAGTGCTTATGCCATTGAAAGTATGACATACTTTTACATTCATCTTTTTTTTTTTTTTTTTTAAATAGTGTTAACCAGTGAAAGTTGGCACTCAAGGCAGAGCAACACCAATGACGGGGATAGTAGAGGTATCTACCCACACTTGGTTTTCCCACTCTCTCTTGCTGCCTCTTCTCAAATATGCCCTGTTCTACTTTCATGAAATATATATTTTGAATATGTGTACATTTTGTATGATTTAGATTACATGTGTGAGGGAATATCTGTGATGTTATATTTCTGAGTCTTAGCTTATTTTGCTCGATATGGTTTCTGGTCTCATGCATTTCTCAGCAAGTGGCACCATTTTGTTCTTCTGTGTGGTTGAATAGAACTTCACTTGTGTTTGTTCCACATTCTCTTTATCCATTGTAGCCACGAGGTCAGTATGTGGCTTCAGTGTTGTAAATAATACTACAGTAGGCATGAAGGTATGGATATATCTGTTATATACTGACCCAGATTTCTTCCAGTTAAAAGCCCACATACATGTGATATATATGAGTCGTATGAAAGTTCTGTTTTTTATTTTTATGAAGAATTACTTGTTACCATGTGTATATTTGGTACAAGGTCGTACTATGTTGTTTCATGCACCACCATGCCCAGCCAAGAAAGTTGATTCCATTGTCAGTGTATTAGGATTGCATTTCACTCTGCATCCTTGCAAGCATTGATTGTTCTGTTTATATTTTTTTGAGACAGAGTCTTTTGTAGCCAAGGAAGACATTGTACTTTCCTAAGTCCTCCAGCTCCTGAGTGCTGGGGTCACAGGAGTATACCACCATACCCAATTTATGTGCAGTTGTGGGACGTTAGGGTCACCTACTGATTTACTATCAGAGCCTATATGTCCCTTTATGTCAAAAGTGATTGTTTTCATGCAGTTGAATACAATGGCTTTTGGTATATATTTGTTCATGATTGCATCTTTTGGTATATTCTTTATTTTACCAGTATCTTTTTCTCCTCTGACTAATTATGGCTTGAAGTCTTCTCTTTCCGATATCAGTATTGCTACTTCTCCTTGCTTCTAGGTTCCATTTGCTTGGAATATCATTTTCCACCCTTTTACTTGACTTTGACTTTAGTCTTTGTATGTG
This sequence comes from Acomys percivali, assembly GCA_907169655.1. Lineage (NCBI taxonomy): Eukaryota > Metazoa > Chordata > Mammalia > Rodentia > Muridae > Acomys > Acomys percivali. Next base: position 85,183,061 of record OU015749.1, read on the forward strand.
TTTCCTGAACAGAAATAAGGCAGCCAGCCTGTGGGGTTTTTGGTTTGCTTTGGATTTTGGTTTTTCAAGACAGGGTTTCTCTGTGTAGCTCTGACATCTGGAACTCATTCGTACACCAAGCTTTCAGAACTCAAGAGATCTACCCACATCTGCCACCTGAGTGCTGGGATTAAAGGCACGTACCACCACTGCCCAGCCCAGCCTCTGTGTTTTAATTAAAGAATTAAAACCATTTACATTTAAGCTTATTTCTTATTGGAAGGTGCGTAGTAATTCCTGTCATTTGTTATTCTCCTAATGTTGGAGTCTTTCCTAACCTTGTTTGCTTATTACGCTTCTGCAGAGTTCCCCCCATGCTCTTGAAGGTATTTATCTCTCTGTAGGGATTTCTTTGTCTTACCTATAGTGTTGGCTTAAAGCTCGGGAAGTTCTCTAGTCCTTGTTTGTCTTCAAAGTGCTCTCTCCCTCTCTCCCTCTCCCCCTCTCTCCCTCTCTTTCTTCTCTCTCTCCCTCCCCCTCCCCTTCTCCCTCTCTCCCTCTTCCCCTCTCCTCCACCCCCTCCCTCTCCCCTGAAGCGAATTATTCTGGTTGTGATGATCTCATTTTCAAGGTGTTGGTTTGTTTTCTTCGTTCTTTGGTTGGTTTGCCTTCAAGAGAGTTGGCACAGCCTCATGGGTTTCATACTCTTTTGTTGTTGTTCTGTACTCTTAAATTTTTACCTGGTCATATTGGCTTGGGGTGCAAATGCTTCCTTTGGTTTTTTGTTTGTTTGTTTGGTTGGTTGGTTTTTGTTTGTTTGTTTGTTTGTTTCCCCTCTTTTTGTCTTTATTACTGTTGGGATGCTACCCTGTCTTCAAGCCTTTGAAATACTCTTGCTTGGTCCAATCACTTGGTAAGGCATTCTACTAACATTTTATTTTACTTACCAAGATTTTTTACTTCTAAAATTTCTTTTTATTGAATTTATTATTTATAAAATACATTATTCTTAATCTGTCCAGTTATGTTTCTATATTTTTCTTAATTCTCTCTCTCTTTTTTTTTAAATAATTCTTTTGAATTCCTTGTCTGTCATGTCATCTACATCAGTTATCTTTAGAGTCAGTTTCTAAAGAATTAGAAACTTCTGGAAATGTCATAGAGCTTTTGGCTTTGTTTGTTTGGTTGGTTGGTTGATTGGTTTGATTTTTTGAGACAGGGTTTCTTTATGTAGCCTTGGCTGTCGTGGAACTAGCTCTGTAAACCAGACTGTTCTTGAACTCACTGCAATCCACCTGCCTCTGCCTCCTGGGTGCTGGAATTAAAGTCTTTGCACCACTACTGCCTTTGCTTTTAATATCACCTGTATTTCTGTTTGGAGATTTATATATTTTGGGGATGGACATAAAACCTTCCACTTTTGTGTGAGAACCTCCTAGTGCTGGCTAGTCTTACATCAAAATTTGACATAAAGATAGTGTCATGGGCTGGAGAGATGGCTCAGTGCTTAAGGGCACTGACTGCTCTTCCAGAGGTCCTGAGTTCAATTCCCAGCAACCACATGGTGGCTCACAGCCATCTATAATGTGATCTGATGCCCTCTTCTGGTGTACATGCAGGCAGAGCACTGCATACATATTAATAAATAAATAAATCTTAAAAAAAAAAAAACACAGCCAAAATATTCTGGTACTCAAAGAAAGAATAAGCAGGCTACCAAGATGAGACTTGATAGCCTATGACCATAAAGTAGGGGAGGAGATCCCCTTTGGGCATAGACCCAGGGGAAATAGGGTGAAAGCGGGAGGGAGGGAAGAATGAGAAGATACAAGTGATGGGATAACAATTTAGTTGTGATCTGAATAAATCAATTAAATAATAATAATTTTTAAAAAGATAGTGTCATTTGGGAAGAGGGATCTGCAACTAAGAAAATGCCCCCATCAGATTGGTCTTTGGGTAAGGTTGTGGGGTGTTTTCTTGATTGATTTTTGGTGTAGGCCATACCACCCCTGATCTGATGGTCCTGAGCAAGCCATGAGGAGCAAGCTCGTACACAGCACTTCTCTATGGCCTCAGCTTCGGCTCCTTCCTCCAGGTTCCTGCCTTGAGTTTCTTCTCTGACGTCTCAGTGATGGCGTGTGGCCTGAGAGCTGTAAGCTGAAGCAGACCCTTTCAGCCCCAAGTTGTTTGTCAAGATGTTAATCACAGTGATAGAAACCATAACCAAGCAGGACGTGGTGGCGCATGTCTAAAATCCCAGCACTTGGGAAGCAGAGGCAGGCGAATCTCTGTGAGTTCGAGGCCAGCCTGGTCTACAAAGTTAGTCCAGGACAGCCAAGGCTACACAGAAAAACCCTGTCTCGAAAAACCAAAAATAATAATAATAATAATAATAATAATAATAATAATAATAATAATAATAATAATAATAACAACAACAACAACAACAACAACAACAACAACAAATAATAATAATATAAAGAAAGAAAGAAACCATAACCAAGACAGCCCTCATTATTTTCATCGGAGGATATCATGTTTTTGTGGAGTATTAAATAATATTTCCAGTTGTGTTTTGTAGTATAGTTTCCTTGTTACTTCTCTGATGGACCTGGGTGTATTTTGGTGGAGCTTGACATACATATGCCAGAACTTGAGGGTTCTGCTTTCTTTGTACCTCTCCCAGGAATGGAGTCTTAGAGATGAGGCAGGTGTGCTGTAACAGCCAAGTCTGTTGGGCACTTTCTCTATAGTTCTTCTTTTAGTCTTCAATAATGCGTGGTTATGGGAGCAGTGTATGCAGCCGCTCCTGATAGATGGAGTGAGCAGATCCCTGTTTGTCTCCTGTCGCCGAAGGGGTGGACTGCTGTCAGCTGCTTCCCTCCAGCCACATCCCCTGGTACCCTGGGCAGCAGCTTGAGCTTGTCTCTCCCATGTTCACTGATGTTCACCAAGGGCAACCTGGTCAGAGAGGTAGGTATTTTCTTGCCCTGGCTGGGAAAGTAGCTCGGTGGCAGCGAGCAGCTTAGACAATGTAGTCCAAAGCACTTTGCCAGCCAATAGCAATGGCAACAAGTGGCAGGGAATCAATACAGACGTAAAGGAGAAACCAAGTACCACCCTCCATACCCAGGGTAGGAACAACAGTGGTGGAATAGGAGTATTCGGAAACAGAAATGTTTTGTTTGTTTTATTTTTATTTTTATTGGGTGGGTCTGTCTGTCTGTCTGTGTTGGTAGTTGTGCATGCCACAGGAGCATAAGGAAGGTCCAAGGACAACTTGGGGAAGTCAGTTCTCTCTTCCTATCATGCGTGTTCCAAGCATTGAACTTAGGTTTTCCAATTTAGCAAGTGTCTGCCTGCTCTATCCCAGTGGCTCCCTAAACAGGAAAGTTTTATTTTAAAAATTCTTGAATGTTTTATCATTTTGTGTGATGGATTTTTTTTCCTTCATGTATGCCTGCCCACCACATGCGCACAATGCCCTTGGAGGCCAGGAGATGGCGTCAGATCCCCAGAGACAATTGTGAGTCACCATGTGGGTGCTGGAAATTTAACCATGGACAGTTCTCTGAAAGACCAGCCAGTGCTCTTAACCAGAAAGTTTTAAGATGAATGAAAAAGAAAGGGAAAAGTTAGGGAGAAGAAAATGGAAAATGAAAAGCAAAGGAACAATCAAGAATATTCAAAATGTAGAAAGTGAAGTTCGTAAGTGCGTTTTTAAAGAAAAGAAGGAAGGCGTAGAGTGAATAAAATAACTTGACTATGATAAGGGAAAGCACCAACATCACAAATGATAAACAGAGCTGGAAGATGCTCGGCAGGTTAAAAACACTGCCCAGGAAAGCCTTGATGACCCAAGCTCAATCCGCAGAACCCTTTTTTTTTTCAAGCCATGTGCAGTGGTGTGCCTGTAATCTGAGCATTTGCATAGCAAGCTTCGAGATAGAGGCAGGAAGCTCCCCAGAGGCTCTGGGGCCAGCTAGCCTGGTATGTGATAGAACAGCAGGAACAGGAGACTGCTTCCACTGCACGGAAGCCCTCAGAAAACCGCTGCACCCATCCCACCTGTAGCAGCTTAGCCCGTCTTACCGGATGCCCAGCTGGCCTCAGTTCCAGCTGCCTGGGGTGAATCAAGCAGATCTTCCCAGAATAACCTTTTTTCCCCTCTCAACCTTCCTTAGTAAGTGACTCATACTCTTAAAAACAAACAACAGCTTATAAGATCAGGCTTACTAGCATGTTTGGTGCAAGTCATGGGAGAGAACATTCAGAACACGGCTTACGTTTATATGATGTCTTCAACAAAAACCCGTAAGTTTATTGAAAAATGAAGGTATGGGCGTGCAGCTTTAGGCTTCCAAGGATGGGAAGGTGAAAATGTTGAAGTCCAGCAGAGTGAGACTTGTTGGCGACCCCTCCCATTGTCTTTATATAAGCTTCCAGAGGAATGTGTGGCCCAGATGAAAGGTGTCTTCCTGCTTCATGATCGGGTCACAGCTGTGCCCTCCATTTCTGGATTGTAGTTCATTCCAGGTGTGGTCCAGCTGACAGCCAACAATAGCTAGCATAGCGCTCCTTGCTGAGCATGGCGTCAGGGTAAGCGCTTTCAGGATGGCCTTCACCCTTCATCGTCGGGAGGAGGTGCCTTCTGTTCTAGAGCTGCTGGATGGTCCTGTCCTCAAGGTTACAAACACTTGTCTTCATTTTTTTTAAAATATATTTTATTAATTTATTCATATTGCATCTCAATTGTTACCCCATCCCTTGTATCCTCCCATTCCCCCCTCCCTCCCATTTTCCCCTTACTCCCCTCCCCTATGACTGTGACTGAGGGGGACCTCCCCCCCTGTATATTGTCTGCATTTCTTACGGTGGTTGTGTGGCTTTCCTTTCTTCTGATGCTGATATTTTCCTTTGCTGATTTCTCACATTAGAACTAACCTTTAAATTCCCTGGATAAATAGAAGACATGGTATAATCCTTCTTTTACCTTTCTGGGTTCAACTTACTAGTGTTGGAGTTTGTTGCTGTCTGCGGTCTTAAGGGTTCTGTTGTGATGAGGTGTCTGGCTTGCTGTCAGTGGTATCAGCCCAGTGTTAGGGGGCGGGGGTGAATTCTGCTCTTCTACCTTTTCTTCAAGGCATTGAAGGGTTGTCACTCATTTTTGTGCCACCATTTGGTAGAATTCCTAGTAAAACCATCTGGTGTTTGGCTTTTGTATATAAGGTATGAAGTTCTTGTACAACTACTTTATTGCTATAGTCAATTCTTTATGTTTCTTGATGTAGTCATTTTCTGTCTGCTCAGTAAGTCCTCTTTGAATAACCATCTTCTCTTATATCCCTTTGTGCTATGTAAACTGATGGTAATGTCATAACGTTCCATGTTTGGTTTTAACAATTTGCATACTATTTACATAGTCAATCTAGTTAATTTTGTGCGTATTTTCAAATTATTAGCTGGACTTTGTTGAATTAACTCCATTTTATCTAAGCAGTTTCCATCACTGGCCTGGGGACCTCTTTCAAGGGTCTTTGATGTGAAACCCATGTTCATATTATTTTCAAGGTATCCGTTACTTCCCACACCGTGATCTTCTCGCAAGAGTAAATTGACATTTCCCAGAGGTCCCATGATGTGTAGTTACAACAGGTGAAAGCTCAGCCGGCTTTTGGTGAAGCAAGCAGCGGAGTGTACAGAAATGGCGAACAGCTGCCATTCTTGTATTCTAGAAAGCAGCTGGGTTTTTAAAACATGTCACTTATTATACATGTCCTATTTCTATTTAATTCATTTTAAAAACATTGTTGGTGTGTGTCTGGGCATAACGGGGTAGAGAGGCCACACTGTGGTGCACACATCAGAGGGCAGCCTTGGAGAGTTACTTCCTCCTTCCTCTTCGTGGGTTTTAGGGACTCAAAGCAAGATTTTTCAAGTAAGAGCAGGATGTCTAGGTTTGCATGGCAAGCCTCTGTACCCACAGAGCCATCTTCCCGGCTCCTTTTATTTTTGAATGAATCAGTAAACGTTCTTGCAATTCTCAGTTCAAGTTTCTGATTTGTGCTAAAGACAAGATCTGTGGAGAACAGCTCCTGTGGGTGCTCAGTAGTCCCTCTCTAGGAGGCAAGTGAAAGTGGTCACATGATACCTCATCAGGCCTTTGAAGCAGCGCTAGGGTATGAAAACTCTGATTTGCATCCAAGCAAAATAGAAGCCATCAATAATCCATCCAACCGTGTGGAGGGCTGCTGGGCCTCAGTGCTTCAGAGGTGTGGAGGGCTGCTGGGCCTCAGTGCTTTAGACGCTGCTGCCCTTCCAGAGTGTCCCAAGTTCAGCTCCAACATCCCTCATGCAGCCCACAACTGCTTTTGACTCTAGGCTCCGTGTGATGGGGTTCTGATGCCATCTGACCTCTGTCTACAGGCACACACACACACACACACACACACACACACACACACACACACACACACACGAGGTGGAGGTATATAATTAAAAGTAAACTGAATCTTTAAAACTTTATTTAATGATAGAAGCCAGGATTTAAGATCACATTCCGAAATATTCACTTTTTTATAGTGAATACCTGATTATTTAAATTTTCCTTGTCAAGACTTTTTGATATTCTCCTTTCTTAGGACTTAGAGTAATTAATGTATCTCTCAGCCAATCCTGTCTTCTCAGTATTGTGACATGGTAGGTTGTGCCCGGTGTTTCTCAAGACTGTGACTCTTTGGTGTCCGTCAACAGAGAGAAGCTTCATGACAGTGCTGAGAAAAAGAACCAAGGATGAGAAGACCAATGTCAGGAAGTCTGCACTCCAGGTAGGGGCTGTCTCATGAAATATACTTTAAGCATGAAAACTCAGAAATGCCATATTTATTACTTAGCTTGCTTTTCATACTTGGCCTTGGTTATAAAGTACGGAACTAAAAGAATTTGCTGATTTTTAAGCTTTCAAATGTACTTGGTGACTTTTTAAGATACACTTTTGTGGGGTGTAATGGTATGTGCCCACCTGTAATCCTAGCACTCAGGAGGCAGAGGCAGACATCAGACTAAAGCAAGTTTGAGTTTGAGGCCAGTCTGATCTACATAGTGAGTTCCAACTCAACCAGGGCTCCACAATAGTGTAAAAAACAAACAACCTGTTTTATGCATTTGTTTTCACTAGGGGACCATAGACAGATTTCTGTATGCTTGTGAAATTGGTTGTGATATTCATTGTTCTCTGGAGAGTCTTTTCAAAAGATAGGATACTGTAAGGAAGGACAGCTGATCCATAACCCTCAAAATGTTAAAAGCTGCCAGCTTTGTCTACATTTACTCTTTCTGTATTTGTGCCCTGTACCCACTACTTCATTTTGTGCCTCTCAGGTGTTGATGAGTATTTTGAAACACTGTGACATCTTGGGCATGGAGGAGGACCTGTTGATCCTGCAGGACCATTGCCGAGACCCTGCCATCTCTGTGCGGAAGCAAGCCTTACAGTCCCTCACGGAGCTTGTTGTGGTGAGAAGCTGCGTGCTGCGTCTAGAAGGCTTTGTGCTTTACTTCAGCAACAGTTCTGAGTTGGCTTTAATGGTACACCCTGGTGATTGTCATTCATAAGGCTGAGGCAGGAGAATTACTGTAAAGTTGAGGCCATCTTGGTCTACAGTATATCTCGTCTCAAAAGGAGAAAAAAAATCTGGAGATAGAGGCTTGGGGATAGAGCATACACCTTGTAAGCACAAAATACTTGGGTTTAGTCACCACAAGGGGGCAGGAGTAACTCTACGCAGTAATTGCCTGTTGCTGATGTTAAGAAAAGCATTTAGAAACTGGCCTGAGCCCACTGTAGGACTAAACTCCCATCTACAGGGGAATGAAGAGCTATCCCAGGCAGATGACTTCCATCTTAATTTCAGGTAGGAACTAGTGCTAAGCAGTGCCGTGCCACTTCCTGATTTTTTCTTGTCTCAGCTAGGAAAAGAAATTAAAATTTTTTAATTGATTTTAAGTTTTATTTATGGGTATGTGTTCATGTCTGAGAACGTGAGCATGTGTGCAGGTGTCCACAAGGGTCAGAGGTCATATCTCACAGTCGATCCTGAGCCACCCCATAGGGGTCCTGGGCACTGAACACAGGTGCCCTAGAGGAGCAGCAAGTGATCTTAACCACTGAGCCATCTTGATTGTTCCTTTTTGTTGCTGTGATAAAACACCATAGCCAAAAGCAACTTAAGAGAGTTTACTTTTGCTTATGGTCCCAGAGGGTAAGAGTCTGTTGTGGCAGGGAGGCGTGGCAACAATCAGCAGGTATTGTGATGACCCAGAAGCTTAGTGATCACATGGTCACAAAGCAAAGAACAAGCTGGAAGAGGGACATGCCTCTTGTACCCTCCCCGCTGTGAGCTCTCCAGTGCCTGAGCTTAAGGGACATTGCTCGTTCTAACACAAGAAACAAACTTTCGAATCAACTTCATTGAACAATGCCTAGATTAATTTTTGTCAATTAAGATAATTTAAATATTGCCAGAAGAGTGTATACATTAATGTAATATATAATTTATTTTTCCAGTTAATTGGCTGTTGAAAAAAATTTTAAGGATGTTTATTTTTATCAGGGAAGGCATTAAAGAATGCATACTTATTTTTATTATTTAAGTGTGTTTGTGTGTGTGTGTGCGCGCGCGCACATGTGTGCACTCGCATGTGAGTACGTGTGTGTTCATGCAGTGCCGTTGGAGGCCAGAGACATCAGAGCCTCTAGATGTGGTGGTGGTTGGCTTGTGAGCTGCCTGACATGAGACTGGGAACCCCACTTGGGTCACCTAAAGGGCAGCTAGTGCAGTTGGCTGCTGAGCCATCTCCCTAGCCCCAGCAATGCCTATTTTGGCTTTTTCCGTCAGCACATTTCCCTTGAAGTAAATATATTTGTTCCTGTTTTTGAATGACAAAAATAATACTGATCACTAATAATAAAATAATGGCTCTCATTTATAAGTTTAAATTTCAATATACATTGATTCATCATAAGCTGGAGTTTACAGTTTGTTTTTCATTATCTTTGAATGTTAGATTTTTAGGGGATTTGGTTTTGGTTTCATTTTTTTGGTTGGACATATTACGAAGTATTATGTCAAGGGCTTCGAACACACAAAGAATACCTTCAGACATTAAACTATAGCCCTACCCACTGTAGGTGGGATTGTGTTTAGCACGCCTTCTGAAATCCTGATTGCAGCTTCATTGGCTTGTATCTAGACTTGTAATAATGTTGTATTTTCTACTATACTCTTTTCAACCTTAGGCCCAACCTACATGTGTCCCAGTCCAGAAAGCCTGGTTGATGGGAGTCATCCCAGTGGTGATGGACTGTGAGACCACGGTGCAAGAGAAGGCCTTGGAGTGCCTGGACCAGCTCCTGTTGCAGAACATTAAGCACCACAAGAAATTTCACAGTGAGGACAGAAGCCAGGTGCTTGCTTGGGCCCTACTTGCTCTCCTCACCATAGAAAGCCAGGATCTGAGGTACATTAACTGTATCCCTCAAACGTCTCATAGAAGGCTATGTGCTGTTTTTTGTTGTGTTGTTTTAAAGATTTGTTTTTATTTTTTGTGTATGTTTTCCTTCTCTGTGTGCGCGCGCAATACCTATGGAGGCCAGAAGGTGGCAGTAGATCCCCTGGAACGGGAGTCATGTATGCTTTTTGAGCCATCTTATTGGTAGTGGGAACCAAACGGGGGTCCTCTGTGAGAGCAGCCAGTGCTGTTAACCACTGAGTCTTATCTCTGGTCCCCAAATGGTGTTTTAATAATATTTTTCCACTGATAGTAAAGATCAGTTGTCCAGATTCTTAGTATATGTGAAAACCCTGTGATCTCAGCTTGTCCTTGATGCTCTTCACATCTCTTAGCATTGTGGTGGTGGGTGTCTTTGTGGTACCTTTGATCACTTTGCTTCCTTCCAACTCCTTTTCAGGATCTAGACTAGCGCTGTGCAGTACTGAGCACGGTATGGCGTTGTAGCGTCTGTGCTCCCACTACTCGCTGTCAGTGCTTTTTGGTTGGTTGGGATGGGGTTTTTGTTGTTATTGGTGGTGGTTGGTTTTTTTGGTTTTGGTTTTTCAAGATAGAGTTTCTCCATGTAGCCCTCCGTGTCCTGGAACTCCATCTGCCTCTACCTCCTGTTGAGGATGCACCATGTGCTGAGGAGTTAGGAACTGTGGTGGTACCTTGACCACGCTGATCTTGCGATTGGTTCCTTACATCTCCTTGTCATTCAAGAAGCACAGACTCTTGGCCAGGTGTGGAGGCGCACGCCTTTAATCCCAGCACTCGGGAGGCAGAGGCAGGTGGATCGCTGTGAGTTCGAGGCCAGCCAGCCTGGTCTACAAAACGAGTCCAGGACAGCCCAGGCTACACAGAGAAACTCTGTCTCCAAAAAAAAAGAAGCACAGACTCTTACATGTGACAATACAAGGATTATATAGTAGAAAGTCATCGGTTGTCACCAACCTGCCTGGTGGCCTCTGCAGATAACTCCTTTCTGGGCCTGAGTTTCCTCACTTTCGAGAGCGGCTGATCAGTCACTTGATGGTTTTTTTCCTTCTGGTATTAAAACTTCATCACTGAAAAGTTACTCATCTCATCAGTATTTTCTGCAGACTGCCATGTCTTGCAGTGCCCTCTGAGTCTTTTCTCTGTACCAGTATTTCCTGGAATCTGCTGGAGTCCAGTCTCCCCTCTCTTTTGTCACATTTGCTTCAGGTGCACCCTAGTGGCCTGCTTTTGACTTTATTGTAGGCACTGTCAACAAACGCAGTCATGTTCTGAGATTAGAGCCTTCAGGGCTGTGACCTAGAGATTTCAGAAGGGCACAGGCCAGCCCATCACACACTTCTGAAGGGAAAATGTGTACCTCTTTCCAACACGGAGCGTAAGCAGTTGCGTCACAGTGGCATGGTGAATATGGGTTAGAATGACCAGCAGCAGCTGCTATGGCAGCAAGTCTCCCTTCTAAAGCTCATGTTGACGTAAACTGGTAAATATACGGGTATCAAGGACAGGGTCCTGTGAAAAGGGCTTGGGCAGCCAGGCTGTGCCCTCCTGAACTATTTAGGTTGGTAGAAAGGGAGAGCTTACAGGAGTGGGCTGCTTTGCTCCATCTTTGTGAGTCTGTGCCAAGCCAGCATCCTTGCTCTCTTTCTACAGAGAATGCAGTATGCAGGGTACCACCTTGGAGCAGAGAATGGCCTCGACAGACACTAAGCCTAAAACCTTAACCTTAGACTCCCCAGCTTTCAGGATTGTGAACAGAACCTGTTCTTTGTCGATTACACATTCCCAGATGTGCTGTAGCCACTCAGAAGCCAGACTAAGATGACGCCATAAAAAACATACGAAGGACAGATTGGAGAACTGTAACCCACAACAAAGAATGACCACCTGTCTTTATACTCATGCTCTCACTCACGAGAGGACACCTAATAGAGTGTAGATGGCCCGATAAGCAGCTCACAAAAATTGAAGTGGAGATGGGCAATAAATAGATACTGAATCTGATATTAAACCTCTCTAACAGTCCAAGGTGTTAAGTAAAACAAGTTCCCATTTGTTAAAATATGAGACTTGAGAGTCTATACTGTAACCAGGCATTACTGAGAATTTGAAAAAAAAAGTGACAGTTCTGCATGCTGGAAGAGTGTATAAACTGTCAGAACCTGCTTAGACGATAACCCAGCCCTGTGTATTTCAAGCAAAAAGAATGGCTGTTGTTTCTCTCCCTTGCTCTCTAGCACCGCGGCCCACCCAGGCAGGATCTCGTCTGTCTCGTGTGTCTTGCAGTCCACCCATTGACCTTTCTATATGCATGGTCTCTCCAGGAAGCATCATGTTCTGTGGCTTCTGTGTGATTCTTCATGTGCACTGTGATTTTCCTTTACTTACCTCTGAAAGTCTCTCTTGGCTCCTCTAGTGTATTAGTCAGGGTTCTCTAGAGGAACAGAACTCACTGTGCTTGCGTGCGTGCATGCGTGCGTGCGTGATTTATTAGAATGACTGACAGAATGACTGTGGTCCAGCTTGTCCAACAATGGCTGTCTACTACTGAAAGGTCTGAGTATCCAGTAGCTGTTCGGTCCACAAGGCTAGATTGTCTTAGTTGGGGTGTCTAGAGCTCTGATGAAACACCATGACCAAAAGTAACTTGGGGAGCAAAGGGTTTATTTTACTCGTACAGTTTATTTATTTACTTATTTATTTTACTCGCATAACAGTTAATCATCAGAAGCAGTGAGGGCAGGAAATCAAGCAGGGCAGGAGCCTGGAGGCAGGAGCTGACTGAGAGGCCCTGGAGCAGGGCTGCTTACCGGTTTGCTCAGCTTGCTTTCTTATAGAACCCAGGACCAGCAGCCCAGGGATGGAACCACCCACAATGAGCTGGGTCCTCCACCATCAATCAGTAATTAAGAAAATGCCCTACAGCTACATCTTTTCTGGTTTTTCAAGACAGTGTTTCTCTGTGTAGCCTTGGCTATCATGAACTTGATTTGTAGACCAGGCTGGCCTTGAACTAGCTGCCTGCCTCTGCCTTCCAAGTGCTGGGATTACAGGCATGTACTCCCACACCTGGCTCCTACAGTTGGATCTTATGGAGGCATTTTCTCAATTGAGGTTCCCTCCTTTCAGATAATTCTAGCTCGTGTGAAGTTGAAACCAGTACCCTGGCTGTCTCAGCTGGTCCTCGGTGTATGCCAGGATCCGGTAGAAGTGGGCTCTCATGCCAGTGAAGGAAGTGGACTTTCTAGGAAAAGCTAGAGCAAGCAGGCAAAGCGCGTTCTTCCTTCTTCTGTTTCCTGTACATAGGCTGCCAGCAGAAGGTGTGGCCCAGACTAAAGGTGGCTTTTAACAATTTCAAAGATCTGATTGGCATGCCATTAGTCCCAACACTCAGGAGGCAGAGGCATGTAGATCTCTGTGAGTTCAAGGCCAACCTGGTCTACAGAGAGAGAGTTCTGGGACAGCCAAGGCTACGTGGCAAGATTTTGTCTCCAGACACAAAACAAACCAAACAAAAAGATCTGGATTAAAGATCTTCCTACCTCAAAGATCTGGAATTGAGTCTTCCCACTTCAGATGATTCAGTTAAGAAATGTCCTTCACGGGTGTGCCCAGCCATTTGGCCTTTAGTTAACTCCAGATGTAATTAAGTTGACAACCAAGAACAGCCATCATAGCTGTTCCCTGAGTGTGTGGGGGCACGGGTATGTCTGAAATTGAGGCTCACCTTATGCTTCTGTAGCATCGCAGCCGCCTCTGTAAGCATTGTCCTCATTTTCAGATAGAGGAAACTGCCTTGGATTCGGAGGTCAGAGGTCAGAGGCAGGTGGCTACTGAGTGTGAGTGAAAGACAGTGGTAATAAAGGACCCTGTGGGGAAAGTTACGTGAAGAGAGGGAGGGAACTTCTGAGGTAAAGAGAAATGGAGAGGGGAACAATCGAACGCTGGAGCTTGCTGGTCTTTCTTTCCTTAATATTAGCTATCAGAATTAGCCCAAAGTGAGGAGAAATGGAGAGTAGAGGCCTTAAATGTGATGACCATTTGGAGTCGCTGTGGTGACATGGGCCAGGGCAGTGAAGCTTAACGTCATAATACCATGAGGTTTCTTCATTTTTACTCCTGTTCGTCCGTGGTTATAAAATGGAAGCCACAGAGGCAATATGATGACCCTGGAACAGGTAACACAAACAAGCAGATGCAGGAGCCCTCTTCTGTCCGAGCCAGGGTTAATAGGTCTCCAAAAGGTATGATAACAACTCGCCCCGTCTGCTTTGTTTGGGAAGAGTTGTTTTTGTAAAAGTGCTATTACTTATACTTACATAACTGGGTCTGATGGTTTTAGGTTTTGCTGCTTTTGGTTTTGTTTTCAGTGAAGGGGATTGAAGTAGGAATTCAAGCTTCTGCGAGACAAATGCCCTCTCACTTAGCTGTGTCCTCAACCTCCCTTTTTCCATTTTATTTTGGGATAAGATCTTTCTAAGTTGTTCAAGCTTGCCTTGTGCTTGTTCTGTAGCCCAGACTGTCCTTGACTATGCAACCTTCCTGGCTCAGCCTTCTGCGGTACAAGCTTGTACTACCAGGTCAGCTCATTGTTAATTTTTAAATAACTGATAAATTTATTTAAATTCCTAAAATGGCATATCCCGCCATTCTTTGTAGGCAAAAGTTCTTTGGGGGCGCGGGGGTGAACACTAATTTCAAAGAGTTTAAAGGTATCTCTAGATAGGGTGTAGCCCAGTGGTAGGAGTACTTCCCTAGTGTGTACAAGGCTCAATTCCGCTAAAAATGCATACATACGTACATACGTATGTACGTACATGAGTGAATGAATTTAAAGAGGTCTTGCATTGAAAAGCCAAAAGCACTAATAGGGGCCTTGTGGAGATAGCTTGCTGAATGGTGTCCCTGTTACACAGCATGACGACTCTCAATGTGGTGCTGGGGACAGGGGCGGGGACAGCTGGGTGTGGAACTCATTGGCTGGGAAGCCTGGCTGACTCAGTGAGCTCCAGCTTCAGTACAGGAGAGACCCTGTTTCAAAAAACTAAGATGGATGGAGCTGGAAAGATGGCTTAAAGGTCAAGTGCTTGCTAAGGAAGCATGGTGACCAGAGTCAGGTTCTGGCCTTGAGTTTCGATGGACAGTGCACTCTTAAGAAGCGAGGCGTGCAAATCCCAGCTCTGGGGAGGCAGAGACAGGAGAATTCCAGCTTGCTGGAAAGATAGTATAGCTGAATTGATGAACTCCACCCCTAGTCAGAGACCCTGTTTAAATAAATGAGATGGAAGAAGACTCCGGACATAGACCTGTGGCCTACACAATACACACACCCACAGGTGCACACCCAAGCTCATACACACACACACAAAGCGCTATTGAGAGTAGTAGTCTTGGTGGAATGGAGAGCCTTATAAACAATAATATGCAAACAGAGAGCAAGTGCCTTAAAGGGTATCTGGCTTTTGAAGTGACTTTTATTTAAGATTTCTGGAGGCGTTGTTGTTTTGTTCTGTTCTGTTTTGCTTTTTGCTTTGTTTTGTTTTGTTTTTGTTTTATTGTATGTGTGTCTGTATATTTTTATGAGGATTTGTGCCCTTAGGTGAAGGTGCCTACAGAAGCTGGAAGGCCTCAGATCTATCCCTTCAAGCTGGAGAGACAGTTTGTTGTAAGCCACTCAACACGGGTTCTGGGAGCCAACTCTGATTCTCTACCTTACTCAGCACTGGGCTATCTCTGCAGCTCCCCAAATTGACCCTTGAACACTAATAAGGAGCAAAAGGGCAGCCAGCAGAGGAAACAGCCCTGGGCTCGTAAGGCTATGTGCACTGCACTGGCACCTCAGCACATAGATGGCTGATTGGACTGTAGGGAGCCTGGGACCCCGTTAAACTGGAGCTTTATAATACAACATGCCGGGAAGCTTGACCTGATGATAAAGGCAGAGTGACAAGGAAGTTGCTGATGAACTTGAACAGAGAGAGAGGGCTGGAGTTTGCTTTTTAGGAAATACAGAAAATGGATTAGTGTTTGGAGACCAAGAGGATCAAACTGGAGGTTGAGAACACGGGCCCGTGTGAAGTGATTTAAGTCACAGGTGATAGGACATAGTAGGCTGGGGCAGTGGACCTGGAGGAAGGAAAGCCCTTCATTCTCAGTGCCCTGATCTAAGTGCTAGAAAGTCGTAGGCTTAACGCTTTACTCTATTTAGGTTGCTCTTAGTCTAGTAGAATTTTCACAAGACAAAGTCAGTTTTGATAGGAAGTCTATTAAAAGAGCACAAAGGAGGAATACCATCAAATTTCCTTATTATTTCTTCTCTTCCTACTTCCCTCCCTCCGTCCTTTCTCTTCGTCCTTTGGCAGGAGACTGAACCCAGTGCCTCAGACACGCCATCTCTGCAGCCCAAGAGCTGTGTTGTTGTAGTCTTTCAAATACATGGTGTGGCTTGTCTCTGAGCCTTACCATCTGTGCTCCTGAAAGAAAATAAGAGGTGTTTTAACCTAGCGGTGAGGAGTACTGGGCGGGGAGTACATTAGTTATAATGTGCTTGGCCCACAAGCTTGGAGACCTGCATTTAGACCCATTCACCAGAAAGGCAGCAGGTGTAGTTGAACAGTGAATTCCAGGTTCAGTAAGAAACCCTGACTCAAAAAAATAAGGTGGAAAGTGATTGGAGAAGACACTCAGCATCACACTCAAGAACATGTACATACACACATGACACACGGTAACATGGATACTTGTACACATGAAGCATTTTACATTTTATTTATACATTACTAAGAGACACAGCTAGTTCCAGGTCATTTGCTATGCCATTTAAATGCTATGGTGTACTTTCCAGTCTCTCATTAAATAAAGGGCAGTGTATCGGTTCTAATGTTATTTTATTCCTATCAACATGGACATACCTGTTATAGTAAGTTATATGTGTGGTAATATTAGATGGGTGATTTTGAAATTTTCTTCTTTGTTGTAAGGAGTATTTTGTGAGGGAGGAGGAATAAGGACAACTTACTCTGAAGGGGAAATTAAGAAGAACCTTGTTCAGTATCAGAAGTGCAAAGAGATGGACCCCCCCCCACATGGATGTTTTATGCACCAAAGAAATCCTGGAGCTGTGGAAGTTAATGCCCTTTAGTGAGGAGTTGGTCGGAAGAATTGTATATTTATAGTTAAAATTCTCCTTTCTCGTCTCTTTTTTTCCAGCCGCTATTTAAATAAGGCTTTCCATATCTGGTCCAAGAAAGATAAATTCTCATCCGCTTTTATAAACAGTGTGATATCCCACACTGACACAGAGCGTTCTGAACCAGCCTGGATGCTGCTCTCCAAGATCACCTGCTCATCACCCAAGCTGGACTACACCAAGATAATGGAGTCCTGGGAGAGGCTTAGCAGGTCTGCGTGCGAGTAAAGATGAGTCCCTGCGGGCCCCAGTTTGCTGGAAGCAAAGCTTGTGTCTTCAGAAAATGGCTGACTTTGCAGCTATCGCTGTAGATTCTGGCTTAAGAACAAGCTTGAAAAATAGGAACCCCGCCTAAGCAGTCTGCCTTTGTCAAAGCTGAGGGTGCACCTTAGTGTTCCCTGACCTCACAGCTACGCTTCCTTAACTACTTGACTTCTGAGAAATTGGGGTTTTTGTTCTGTTGGGGTTTTTTTGGTTTGTTTTTTTGGTGGTGGTGGTGATTTGGGTTTTTTGGTGGTTGGTTTTTTGCTTTGTTTTGATTTTTGTTAGCATGCTGTTTAATTAGTCACCCTCTCCTTCCTTTTCTCTAGAGAGCAATCTCCCAATCCGAACACCTTAGGCTATATGCTGTGTGTCATTGGGCAGATTGCAAAGCACCTTCCCAGGAGCACCCGGGACAGAATAACCGGTGGGTGTAATAGAGGTTGTCTTGAAAAGGCCTTACTCTTTATAGTGCTGCATATTTTCTTAGGCACACATTTCAAGGCTTTTACTTTTCTTAGGTGTTGTCAAGGGCAAGCTGACTGGATTTCAGTGGTCTCTAGAGTTGATCAGTTCGTCTGTTGACACCTTGCAAGGGCTTTGCAGAGCATCTGCAAAGACGCTACTGGAAGAGCAGGTATGGCCACATGTGTTTCCAACTTCTACTCAAATGTGCTTGCTACACCAACTGGAGTCTTGAGAAGTCTCTAGGAAGAGAGTGCATGGGAGCATGTGTGGTGCCCAGTGGGTCTTCCCGCAGGCCAGCGGCAGTGTCTCACAGCCAATTTTGTAAGAGTTGACTGCTGAAGACACAGCTCCCTTAGCCACCCAGCCCCACTTTGGCTCCGGGAACAAGTGTCCTTTACTAATGTGTACCTCCTGAATGATACTCATCTTTCTAGTGACAAATCTGCAAGATCATCTTTTAACATTGCAAGAGCATTTAAGACACTGTTTTTTACCTAATTGTGGAGTCCCATGAGCAGCAGATGGTTTTGGTCTTTTGTTATATGATATTCCTGGGAATGCCTGTGCTATTATGTCACGCAAGTGTTCCCTGCTGTTACTGTGGCTCCAGAGAAGCCTAGCCAACTGGTAATTTTTTATAAATATTTTATCAATTCTAGTGATTTTTATACAAATAAATAGTCCAAATCCAAATGAGTGTGTTATGTAAGCCAATTACTTTGATCACAGCTGAAAATTTTTCTCGTCAGTATTTTTTTTTTTAAGTTTTATGTATTTAATGTGACTGATAACGCAGGTGTGAAGGTCAGAGGGCAGCTTTCCCGGGTCGGTTCTGATGCTCCACCGGTTGGCCCCAGGGTGGAACTCAGATTGTCAGACTTAAACCATATCAGTATTTGTTTGTTTGTTTTTAGAAGAATCTTTTTTATTGTATGTGTATTAGTGTCTTGCCTGCATGTGTATCTGTGTTAGGGTGTCAGATTCTCCAGAACAGAAGCAATTAACAGCTGCCATGTGGATGCTGGGAATTGAACCCAGGTCCTCTGGAAGAGTAGCCAGTGTCCAGAACCGCTGAGCCATCTCTCCAGCCCCCTATCAGTATTTCTAAACAATCATTTTATCACTGTCCTCTGCTTTTGTCCTCAGATGCGCTTTTTTTCTTCTGCTTGATTTTCTACATCCCTGTGTGTTTGTGTGAGTGCTGCGTGTAATGAGGCCATTAGTTTCTTGGAGCACAGTTAAACAGTATGAAACTATATGAAAAAGTGTAGTTGGTTCTGTGTTGTTTAGCATAAGATCTGGGGACATTGGTGGCAGGTTGTGAGGATCCATGGTGTACCCTCTACTGATGGCAGAGCTGGCAAGAGAAGGAAGGTCTCTACTCCCTTCCTGGCATTCTTACCACTAGCACGTACTAGGAAAAGTCATCTCTGCTGCAGGCTCTGCTTGTGAACACCTCTGGTCATCAGGCTGGTTGGTTATATTGTTATTAGCGCCTGGGAGAATTAAAAATGTTGACAGACTTAGAAACAGAGCCAAGAGGAAACTAACTGTGGTAGGGAAATGCCACATTTTTTCTGCCACCATCTCCCTTGGTGGTCAACAGTAGCGTAAGGCCTGGAGAATTTTCTGGCACCTGTGGTGCTTAAGTTCGTGTAAACACACTTCTCTTTTCCTCTGTGAGTAAGCATTCTATATTTTGCTGAGAACAAGAAACGATTGAGAATAGATTATGAACTTTGGCCTCGGACATTTTGGTATCTGTCATCTTGCTCAGAGTCAGTCTTCTGTGACTGTCATTAAAGTCTTGATGGGCGGGTGGACATACTCCTAGGGGAAGAAAGTATCCCGACTAAGAGGGACGGTAGGCCTGCTCACTGTCCCACCTACATTTAAGGTGCCCTTTTCTGTAACTTCATCTCAGTGACTTTTTCAGGAAACATTGACAGAAAGACTTTATGTGGAAGGCAATTAGAGGAAGGGAGTGTGAAGCCGAATGTGCAGCCGAGGCCTGGTGCAGGGCGTAGTGCGTCAGAAGCTGTGTGAGACAGGCTGCCCAGCTAAATCCAGAGATATGACGACTCTGACATAAAAGAATTGAATTTACTTGGTGTACCCAGATGCCCCATAGATACAAGTGTTTAGCAGATTTCAGCCAACTGGAGAAAACTACTGAAGTGTGCCTGAAGTGAAGGGGCACTGGATCTTCCTCCTTTCCTTCTGCTCTTCTAGAGCAGATACGGGAAGAGAGATAAAGTACACAGTGCTCTTGCAGCACTCGTCTTAGCCACTCCCCGTGGCAGGTTCCTGAAAGGGACGCAGGACAAGTGGTGGGAAAGGTGAAAGTCACCACTGTGGGGGCTGGGGTCTTCCATGCCTTCCAGGAGCCCAGAGGTGAGAGCTGGGCCTGGTGAGTCCCCCCGAGACATGATCTTTCAGAGCTGATCTGTATGTGACTTGCAGGAGCTGCTGAAGCAGGTGTGTGCAGACGTGCTCTCCACATGTGAGCACCACCTGTCTAACGTCCTTCTGAAGGAAAACGGGCCTGGGAACATGGACGAAGACCTGGTGGTAAGCAGCAGCTTTCTCGTCATCTTTACATAGTAGGGCTTTTTCCAGGATGACTGTGTAATGTGAAATTCACCTGCTGCCGACAGGCTTTTATAGCTTACATTTTCACTTTGTTTGCTTGTTTGCATTTTATGTTTGCTTGTTTCTGGGAGGGGTTCGTGCATGTGAATGCAGATACAGGTAGAAACCAGAAGATGTTGTGGAGCTAGAGTCACAGGCATTTGTAAGATCCTCGATGTGGACGCTGAACCCTCCCTCCAGCCTGTTAGGCCTTTTGACTACTTTAATAATTGTAAAATGTCTTCCGGGTGATCTAAACATTGGAATGTACATTGGCGGGTAGAGCTGAGCTTTTATGATGTGTGGAATAGAAGGGGAAATTTGATCACTGAGGACACAGATGCCCTTGGCTGAGTGACTATCTTAATGGACATCCCTACAGGTGTAAGAGACCCCCTGAGAATACAGGAGGTAGTAACCAGGTCCTGACGTTGTCTGGTAGAGGGAAGCAGCCATGGTTTTGGTGCCCTTCAGTATGGATCGCCATTTAACCAAACCTGCCTGGTTTTTCTCTGGTTTCAATGACTACAGCATCTCATGTCTGTGCAGTTCTTGCTCTGCCAGCTCGGCTCCTGTGGTTGTTAGTGATTATAGACCAGGGTTAGGGTTGTACGGCATCAGTGCTGTGGGAGCCTAGGTGTAGTGGACTGCAGAGCAGCTCGGCTTTTCCCCAGTGTCAGCCACCATCCACACCAATATTACACAGAACAAAGCCACAGCAACTGGAAAAAATAACATGCTTTATGTTCAAGACATGTGCTGTAGGCTTTATGACCTCAAGGTTTAGGGGTTGCTCTTGCTGTGTTTGAGTGAAGATCGTGGTGTGTTGCCCAGGCTGACCTTAAGCCTCTAGGCCCAGGTGGTCTTCCCAGTTCCCCTGTTCCCCAGTAGCCAAGATTGTAGGCATGCATGTACAACTGTCCAAGCTCTGAAATAAGCTCTTACCCGCCATTTGGCTTCCTGATGAGGCTCATCTATCTTTGGGGTAAAGAAAAACACTATCATTTATTAAAGGGGTATGGCATTAGAAAACGTGAATCGTGGTAGCTGGCTGTGACAGTGTTGGACTTTTGTGTGCTCTGAGTAGGAGTATAAATAGTGAACTATTGGAATTAGGTTTTACAATGGAGAGTGAGCTTACATGCTTCTAAAAACAAGTTTACTTTGAAGGGCTGGTGATCAAACCCAGGGCCTTGAGCGTGGTAGCCAGTGGTTTGTACCTGAGCTATAGACTCCCAGCGCCATACGTGCTCTTTCAGTGTGCCTTTCCCACTAGGGAAACTAAACAGTAGGTTTCACAGGAGTTATTCTTGTTTTGTTAATTTGAGTCAAGATCTTGCTGTGTTGCTCAGGCTGACCTTAAGCCTCTAGGCCCAGGATTATTCTAGAAATAGATGTCCACAAAGTGTAGAACATTCAGTACAGTTATCATGAAATCCATAGCTTTTACATGGCGTCTTTATAATCTTTAAACATTTCTTGTGTATTAATATGAAGGCATGACACCTTCTATCACAGCATGACTATTAATAGAAACCCCAGTTATTCACAGAAATGTCTGGATTTAAATGATAAAATGATAATTTGGAATGAATTTTCTTAAGTAGCACCAGATTTTTATTAATGATCATGCATTATTTTCTTCAAAATTAATAATCTTTTTGTAATTTCTGAGACAAAATAATATTCTTTTGACATGTTACTCTAACTAGAGTTTATTTTCTTTTTGCCTGCCTTATTTTTAACTGCAAAATTCTCTTTGCAGGTGAAATATATTTTCACCATAGGAGATATAGCCCAGTTATGTCCAGCCATAGTAGAGAAGCGAATCTTCCTTCTAATCCAGTCTATCCTGGCTTCTTCTGCTCACGCGGATCAGTGTAAGGCCTCTGACATCACACCCTGCACCCTTCTGTCCTGACGCTCAGTTAAGTGCCTCAATAAGAAGTCATTTTCTCTTCCTTCCCTGCAGTACTATCATCTCAGGGGACCACAGATAACCTGGCCAGTGAGCTGCCTTTCCAAGTCAGAAGCTCTGCCATGCCTTCTGTGATCAGAGCACATGCCATTATCACTTTAGGTAAGGGTGCCACATGGGGAAATGTGGCTGTAGTCTGTGGCTTTTTGTTGTATTTTGTGTTTGTTTGTTTGTTTGTTTGAGACAGGGTTTCTCTCTGTAGTCTTGGCTGTCCTGGACTTGCTTTGTAGACCAGGCTGGCCTCAAACTCACAGAGATCCTCCTGCCTCTGCCTCCCAGATTACTGAGATTACAGGCGTGCGCTACTGCACCCAGCTTGTCTGTGCCTTTGAATCAGATAAGCGTAAGCAGTAATATACTGTTGAGGCTAAGCCTGCGCTGGCCTCTATGGCTGTAAGAGTTGGTTCTGATGTGACATCCGAGCTCTGTAGATCTAACAGAGAACTCCCCTAAGAGCCCTTGAGACTGTTGTTCTGTGTAATTACTTCTCTTATTGCTGAGATGACATACCTGACAGAGGCTACTGCACAGAAGAGGGGTTCATTTTAGTGCATGCTTCAGGAGGTGCTGCTGTCCTTAGCACAGAGTGAAAGCACAGTGGTCCTTGCAGTAGCCAGTCTGAGATAGGTCCTCAAAATCCCTCCACCATGATCCACGTGTGCCTCCTGCCTCTCTTCTAACTTCACAAAGCCTATGCTTAGGAACATTTTGTTTATATAAACCATTATAATATACAGGGAGGATTTTTTTTTTGTAGGATCATGGTAGTTAATTATAATTATACCTGTTTCTGGTTTGTTTGTTTTTTTTTAATCACAGTGTAGCTCAGTAAGTTTATCAAGAAGTGTATGTCAGACATTGGGGAGATGGCTCAGTTGTTAAGAGCACTGGCTACTTTTCCAGAGGGCCCAGGTTCAGTTCCCAGCACCCACATGGCAGCTCACAACTGCCAGAAACTCTAATTCCAGGAGATCTGATGCCCTCTTCTGACCTCTGCAGGCACCAGGCACAAGTGAGATACATGTAGGCAAAGTACCCATGAACATAAAATATAAAAGAATAATTAAGGAAGCCAAGTCCACTGGTACATGCCTATAAATTTCAGTACTGGGGATGCAGAGACTGGCAGCTCTCTGTATCCCTGGGGCTCACTGGACAGCCAGCCTTGCCTACTGGGCAAACCTCAAGCCAGTGAGAAGCCCTGTGTCGAAGGAAACATGTGAGGCTATCATCTGGCCCCCACCAGTGCTCGTGTGTGTATACACACGTGTCTGCACACACACAAAACAAGACCTGTATTCTAGATATTACACAGGGCTTTAGAAATGGAAACTTTGAAGTTCAGTTTATATAGAAGGAGGTGGTTTATTTAATCTTTTCCATAACTAACAAATGAGCTGTGAGCACATTTCTCCAACTCAAATAGTTTGTCATGAAAACTCTGACCTCTGGCTATATTTTGAATATTCTATCTTTAAAATGACTGTGTATTTTATAGTGGACACATAGTTTTGTAGTAGATATGTAGATATATAGACACATAGTTTTGAAGGTGGTTTTTGTTGTTGCTGTGGTTTAGTTTGGGGTTTTGTTTGTTTGTTTGTTTGTTGCATTTTTGTTTTGTGATATTGGTTATTTTAAAAATACCTAAACTTCATAAATAAGAGCAGAACCCTCCCCAGGCCACAAAGCCAACACACTAGAGTATATAGTTCAGCAGCTTCCTTCTGACTATGAAGGAGAAAATAAGTGAGATCACATTCTTTCCTGCACGTCTGTCTTGCACTTCCAAGTCAGCAAGTGTATGTAGAGCATGTCTATAATCAAAAGTAGAATGTGCTAGGTTGTACTGACTATTTTGTGGGTAGTAGGTAACTATAAAATTCAAAGTGACTACATGAAAGATGATTTTATTGTTGTAAAGGTACACCCACGTGTCTTGAGAAACTTGTGATGGAGTTTATATTTTCTAACAGTGTTTTTGAACTTCCTAATATTTGTCTGTTGTTTGTGATTTGGGGCATAATTTTACTTTATGTAAAAGGCATAGGGTGTGATCTAAGCATCTTCCTCTTTTCTGTAATAGGTAAACTGTGCTTACAGCATGAAGACCTTGCAAAGAAAAGCATCCCGGCCCTTGTACGAGAACTCGAAGTGTGTGAGGATGTGGCTGTCCGCAACAATGTCATCATTGTGATGTGCGATCTTTGTATCCGGTACACTGTCATGGTGGACAATTATATTCCCAATATTTCCATCTGTCTGAAGGATTCCGATCCGTTTATCCGAAAGCAGACACTGATCTTGCTTACCAACCTCTTACAGGTGAGTGCGGGAATCAGACTGTCATTTTCTGTTCTACCACTGCCTGTCCAGGGAACTGTTCAGTTAACAGTGGGAACAGTTGTTCTCATGTCTGGTTTAGAATATCTTGTACTATTTAGTGCTCACTGGCATATTTGCACAGAAACCTTGTGAGGCAGTGCTGTTCTAGGTCAGCAGAGGGAAGTGCTTGGGGACAGGCGACTGCAGTTCAGGTCCCACTGCTCTTCTTGGCCACGTCCATATGTTTCAGTCATAATGGCTCCTGGTTTGCTTTGCTTTCTTTCTTTCTTTCCTTTTTTTTTTTTTTTTTGTTTTTGTTTTGTTTTGTTTTGTTTTTGTTTTTGTTTTTGCTTTTCAAGACAGAGAAACTGTCTAGTCATGGCTGTCCTAGACTTACTTTGTAGACCAGGCTGGCCTAAACCTCACATTGATCTGCCTGCTTCTGCCTCCCGAGTGTTGGGATTAAAGGCGTGTGCCACCACACCCGGTTCCTGCTTTTCAATATAGAACATATTTGGAATGCACTGTTGCATAGCACTGCTGCAAGAGTCCAGTGAACTGTTTTCAATCTGTAAAACATCTTGGGCAGCATGGAATGTCTGGTAGCTCTGGGTGCATTCAGAGCTTGTATTTAGCCTAGAACGAGGAAATGTTTGTATTTCAAAAGAAGGAATTCACTAAGTTAAATATCTATTCTATACATCCATAAAGTCATCTCATTGTGCATTATGTACCTTACAGAGGCTCCAGTGTGTCATTTACCTTTTACCATAGGTTTAATAAGTTTTTGCCCAAATGCTATGTGCTTTCAAGGTGGTTAGGAAGTAAACGCTGTCAAAGCAAACTCAGGTCCCTGGTGGACCAGTAGCCAGCAGGTGGAATATTCCATAAAGAAAAGTCAACAAACAACTGTGCAACTCGGTGAGTGTAGTGTTTGCATATTAAAACTCATCCTGAAAAAAACTGTTTTTATCCTGTACAGGAAGAATATGTGAAGTGGAAGGGCTCTCTGTTCTTTCGATTTGTCAGCACTCTGGTAGACTCACACCCAGAGATTGCCAGGTAATCTTGCTGTCATATATCAGATGACTCAACAGTTTGCCTAATTTCTGGTATGTACTACCTTTCCTTTCAGAGTAGTCTACAGTTGTTTGGGATTTGATAAGCTTCTAATAATTACCAGAAGAAGCGTAAAATGCTAAATGATAGAACAGATCTTATATATGATTGTTTTAGAAGCAAAACAACCCAGAACTCACCAGATTTACAACTAAATGATCTCAGCATTAATTCCATCGTCTGCTGATACTGCCTGCCCTCTCTAAGGACTCTTAAAGAACACACGTCACTGAAACGTGGGAGGCATCAAGCAGGGGATCTCCTAGTGATTGCGCCATCACAAAAGGCTAATGTTGACAGAGATCCAACTTTCTTTTATGTCCAGTAATCATAAGGAAGAGATTCTAGGAACTAAGAGTGGATTGCACATGGGAAGTGCAGTGTGCACTTTGCAAAGGCTCCTTGGAAAAGGGTATTTCTTGAGAATCGCATGGAAGGTCTTATTCTGCTGTTCTGTGATTCCTACCCTTGTATCTTTCTCTTAAAGACTTATCCTTAAGGGGGTTGAAGATGTTCTCATAGGATTTGCTACTCCAGATTATGCTGTATGGATAATTATTTCCAAAGCAAATCTTCATCTGGAAGGCAGGATGCTCAGTGCCACAACAAAAGCCACCCCAGTGGGCGAAAGGTCTTGGCCTATAAATAGCTTGTAATAATGGCTCCCTCTGGTTCTAAATTTGGTCACTGATAATTTAGTCTGCTTTCTGTAGAATTTCTGTTGAGTTCTTTGGGTGTAACATTTCACACAACAAAGTAGCAGGAGTTAACCTTCTAATTAATACTGTCTAGAGCCAGGAGCAAAGGGGCTGGGGAAGGATGAGATAGCCCCGCCACTCCTACCTGACCACTGAGCTCCCTAGGCCCCTTGTGGCCAGCAGTCAACATAGTCCGCAGTCTGGGCCTGGCAGAAGTGGTCGAATGCTTTCAGGTGATGAACCCAGGATGCACTACTGTCTGTCTCACCTAGGTTTCCATCGTCTCTCTCATTTTTATCAGCTCCTACGTAAGCATGTTTAAAAGTGGTAGTAGATAAGTTTAATCCAAATTAAACATTTCACAGTACATACATATGTTGAAATATCACTTGGTACCCCATAAATATGTACAGTGTATATGTATTATATGAAAATAATACATTTTAAGTAGTTGAAAAGAATGTATTTATAGAAGATTAGTCAGCGCATAACGTTTACAAAGAAAGTATAAGTGTGCGCATAACGTTTACAAAGAAAGTATAAGTGCAGATCCTCAGAAAGAGATTGGGTCAGAGGAAGAGATGTTGTACATCATAGGAAGCGATCAGCGCATTTAGGATTTTGATATTTTCTCCATAGATCTCTCACTAAACGTTTTTATTGTATCTTACTTCCTTATTATTTGTATCAGTGTTGGGGCACACATGCCACAGCACACATGTGGAGGCCAGAAGACAACTTTGAGGAGTTAGTTCTCCCCTTTCATCATGTGGGTCCCAGCAGTTAAGCCCAGGTCATCAGGTTTGGTGGCAGGCCCTTTTGCCCATCTCACCAGCTCCTCACAAGTCCGGGTGTGTGAGAAAAAGAAACAGCAGTGTAGAGAGCACAGTGAAGTTACAGAACAAAATGGACTGGGGTGGGAGAGTCCCAACAGCGGGAAGGATTGGCAGGGCGTGTACAGAGGAAACTCAGTTCAAGGTAGTGACATAGTCCGTGGCATGGTTGCAGGGTGCGGACATGAAATACAAGTGTGGAGCACTGCAGTAAAGTCAGAAAAGGCCCGTCGTGGTGGTGCACGCCTTTAATCCCAGCACTCGGGAGGCAGAGGCAGGTGGATCTCTGTGAGTTCAAGGCCAGCCTGGTCTACAAAGCGAGTCCAGGACAGCTAGGGCTATTACACAGCGAAACCCTGTCTCAAAAAACAAAACAAAACAAACAAACAAAAAAAAAAAAAATAAGAAATCTGGAAAATGGCAGTGTGAGTGATGGTTAGGTGCCTGATTATAAGCATTGGAGACACTGAGTCATGATTTAGGATTGAGAGAAAAATAAGATACCAGACCAACAGAAAACAAAGAAATCACAGAGGCCGTCGTGCTGGACTGGCTGCTTGTCTGTTGCTGTAACGAGTTGCCCCTCTCCCATCCCTTAGCTTCATCTTCCCTGAGTCTAAACTTACATTTTCTTGAACTTTTCAACAGACAAACAAGAAGTGAGGTCCTTTTCTCTAGCATATAAAGACTGGAACTCACTGTTTTAAGAAAGCCCCAGTAGGTGCAGCGTCAAGGTTAGACACCGTGCCCTAACTGACTTCATCCTCTTCTCATGGGAAGCTTCGTGGCAGCTTTCATCCCTGACCACACAGTCCTGTGACAATTAACATATGTGCCCAGTGTATCTCACCATCAGATACCTATGCCAAGGTCTGCGTTCCTGGCCTAAATGCCAAGATTAGCATTTGTCCTGAGGTCAGATTAAAGCAACTTCTCTTCTTACAAATTGACAGATTCATACTTCAAATTCAGATCTGAGAAGAAAGGTCCAGTAGGTTAATTATTAAAAAGACCACACAAGCAAATTCCTTTGTTTGTTTGTTTGTTTGTTTGTTTTTGTTTTGTTTTTTTGAGATAGGGTTTCTCTGTGTAGCCTTGGCTATCCTGGACTTGCTTTGTAGACCAGGCTGGTCTCAAACTCACAGCGATCCCCCTGCCTCTGCCTCCTGAGTTCCATTTTCATTGGAGATTTGTTGTTCTTAATGGTTTTCATTCTGGTCACAGATGGTTTACCAAAATACCTTTAGTTCAGAAAGAACTCCATCTGATGTTGTGACCTTTGCCTCTCAAATGCAGATTTCTAGATAAAACAGTCTGTAAAGAATCCATAGAGCCAGGCATGATGGCTTATGCTGTAACCCCAGCACTGGGAGATGGAAACAAGATCAGGAATTCAAGTATGTATCAAGTTCAAGGTGAACCTGGGCTACTTGACACCCTGTCTCTGGGGAAAAAAAAGAGACTGTATTGAGGACTCATAGAAAACAGGAGTTTTAAGCAGGCCTTAAGTGAATTTTCCTCAGGCACTTCCTTTTGTTATACGAAGATGTGTTTGCCACTGTATCTGAAAGTCTTCCTAAATAGAGTCAGGGTCCCTCTCCTTTCCCTCAGCCCCTTCAGTCCATAAAGTGTCTGGTGACACCTGCAGACCTGCAGAAACACTTTACCAGACCCCATGTCACCACACTTAGCTAGGACACAAAGTGGGCAACAGCAACCAAAGAACAGAGCACCCACCCAACAGAGACAAGACCAGGTATCTATGCAGCAAACACTTCAAACATTCTTACTCCAGGTGCTTAGATCTCAGCACAAGGACACAAACATGAGCAGCCAAGGCAGTTTGCCTCCTCTAGAGCCAGCAACACTATTTTCAATAAGCCCTGAGATAAACAATTTAGCTGAAGCACAAGAAAAGGACTTCAAAATAGTAATTAGAATATGTCATAGGACCTCAAAGAGAGTATGAATAAATGCCTTAATGATGACCATAAAACACATACAGCTGAATGAAATAGTGAAAACAATTCAAGACATGGAAATAGAATTTAACAAAGACAGAGAGTCACTAAAGAAACCCAAAGTGAAATAAAACTGGAAATGAAAACCTCAGGATGTGAAACAAAAACTTCAGAGGTTAGCTTCACCAACAGAAAATAGATTGTGGAGTGGGGAGGATTCAGGTACGAAACATCCGGGAGATCCAGGACATTACAGAAAGACAAATCTGTGAATAATGGGGGCAGAGGAAGGCAAAGAAACCCCAGTCAGAGGCACAGAAAATATTTTTAACAAAATTAAAGAAAAATGTCCCAATCTAAAGAACCTCTCAAGGTACAAGAAGCATATAGAACACCAAGCAGACTGGACCAGAGAAGAAATTCCCCACAGCACATAATAAAACACTAAGTATATAGAACAGACAAATGATTTTTAAAGCTTTAATTTCAAAGGAAAGGTTAAGTCACATATAAAGACAAGCCTATTACAACAAGCCAGAGGGACCTGGGTGGATGTCCTACAAACTGAGAAACCACAGGTGCCAGGCCAGACTACCAAACCCAGCCAAACTGTTAATCACATTCAATAGGGAAAGAAAAGCATTCCACAATGAAAACAGTTTTAACGAATTCTGTCCACCAGTCCAATCTATAGAAGTCATGAAAAGGAAATTTTCAGTCTGAAGAAAAGTTAACTATGCTCAAGAGGACATAATAAATAAATAACTCTAGAATAACAAATTTTTAATAAATAACATGGTATTGACTTAAAAACAGACATATCTACAAAGCAAGTCCAGGACAGTCAAGGCTACACAGAGAAACCCTGTCTTGAAATATTAAAGGAAAAAAAAAGACTCAGCTGGGTGTGGTGGCACATGCCTTTAATCCCAGTACTCAGGAGGCAGAGGCAGGCGGAATCGCTGTGAGTTTGAGGCCAGCTTGGTATACAAAGCAAGTCCAGGACAGCCAAGGCTACACAGAGAAACCTGTCTCAAAAAAAACCCATCAATCAGTGGAGTTGAACTGAAGACATAATTCCATGCACTTAATAGACATCTTTTTACAAAGAAGCCAGGAGAAAAGACAACATTTCCAACATACGGTACTAGTGAAACTGGATAGCTGCATGCAAACGAATGAAAATAGGTCACGTGTGTCAGCCCGGCATAAAGTCAACTACAAATGTATCAAAGACCTGGACGTAAGACCAGATACCCCGAATCTGATAGACAAGAAAGTAAGTGATGGACTTGAACTCCTCGGCACAGAAAAGGCCTTTCTGAACAGGACAGTGATAGCACAGGCATTAAAACTAGCAGTTAATTAATGTGACCCTATGAAGCTGAAAAGCTTTATGGCAAAGGATACCATCACTCAAGCATAACAACAGCCTAGAGAATGGGGTGGGGAAATCTGTACAAGGTATACATCTGATACAGGGTTAGTGTCTAGAAAATACAAAGGACCAAAAAAGACAGAGCAGCAGGAAAAGAGAGCAGCTCAGTTTTAAAACGGGGAACAGAACTAATCAAGAGAGTTCTCAAAAGATAAAACACAAATGGCTGAGAAACACTTAAAGAAATGTTCAGAATTCTTAGCCATCAGAGAAATGCAAATTAAAACCACTTGTGCAATTTCATCTTAATCAGAATGGCCACAATCACACAAAGCTCATGCTGGTGAGGATGTGCGTGGGGAAAGGTGGCAACCACTCATTACTTGATAGGAGTACAGACTGGCTTAGCCACTATGAAAATCAGTGTGGAGCCTCCTTGAAAAGCTGAGAACTGTTCTACCTCAAGATCCAGCTGTACCTTCATCAGCCATATAGCCAACACACCCTGCATCTTACTGCACAGATGCTCACCCATGGTCAGTGCTGGTCTGCCTCTAAGAGCTAGAGATTAGAGACATCCCAGATGTCCACCAATGGGTGAGTCAGTAGTGAAACTGCGGTGTATTTACACAATGGAACAGTATTCAGCTGTTGAGAAAAATAAGATTTTGAATCTGGAGGGTAAGTGGCTAGGACTACAAACAGTCACCCTGAGTGAGGTAGCTCAGACAAATATGGGATGTCACCTCTTACACATGGCTATTTGCTTGTAAGCTTTTATGTGTGCTACCATCTGAATAATCACCGAGATTAGGAACCTAGTAAGGGAAGGGGAGGGATCTCCCAAGGAAAGGAGCAATAGAGTATAGTATTATGGAGAGATAAAGGGGAAGTTAGATGAGGAGAGTTACCTGGGGAGAGGGTAGGAGAAAGAATATGGAGAGGGGCAACTGAGATTCAAAGGCCCTTTGAAAAGACATATGGCACCCTTCTATTGTAGTATCCTAAAATACAGTCATATATGAAAAGAATTTAAAGGGAGTCACCGTGTTATGGGGAAAACAATGCCAAAACTAGACACCTTGTGCCAAGTAAAACCTCCAGTTCCCAGAATGAGTTGCATCTTGTTGAGTCACTGGCTAATGGGATCCATGGGCTTACTCTCACATCACAAGGCTATTGATTGCGCTTCACATGCTAATGGTAAGACCCTGTTGCTGAGGACACTTTTAATAATGTCAACGTAATTGGGAAAATTCATCTGGTACCCAACTAGAAGCTTCATTCCTGCTGACTCATGTTAATGGTACTGGAAGGTACTCTGCATGCTACCAGAGGAGAAGAGTAATCAATGCCACTCAGCTACAAACCCTACAACCTACAATGACCTGCCTGCAGATATACTGGTGCAATAGTGGCACAAATGTTACGGAAGTAACTACCCACTTTTTTTTAAAAACTGGATTTAAGGCCCACTACCTGAGATGGAACCCATACTTGACACTGCTAAAATATCTAAGAACCTGAGACTAATTAGGTAATGGGCCTAGGGGAAAACCTAATACTCTATTCTGCTAAAGGAAAATAGGAATAAAAGGGCTCTTTATGCCATAGATGAGTGCCTCACTCCGCCCTCATCAGAGAAGCTTCTTGCAATAGATGGTAGTTAATACAGAGCAAAGAGTGAGAGACTTTGGAATACTCCGTACTAAATGGGATGTCTTCATCAACCCTCTCTCCCCCAACCCTCACCCCCAAGGTTCAGGGAACTATGTGGAAGAGAAGGGAGAAAGAGTGTAAGGGCCAGAGGTCAGGGTTGATGCCAAAGAAACAGTGTCTTCCAGGTACAACAGGACTGATGCACGTATGAACCTAGAGCGACCGTGAGAACATGCACAAGCCTTGAATGAGCTCGTCATACAATCCCAGCATTAGGAAAGGGAGGTAGACACGGTCACAGCCCTAACCAAGAGTCTCCGCAGTTAACACCTGCTAAGAGGAAAAGCCAGTGTTCTCTAGTGGGCTTCACTAGGTTTATCAGCTGCACTCCAGGGCAGGCCCCATGCTCAGGAATATAGTATAAAACAAACTCCATGTTTTGTTTTAGGGGCTTTTTATTTTGTTTTTTTGTTGTATTTTATCTTACTGGTGTTTTAAGAGTGTCAGGTGAAAGAACATGAACTTTGAAGTTTGGTTGAGAGAAGTTGGAAAAGGGGAATAACAGGATCAAAATGTATTGTGTGAAAAAATTTTATGTTGTACTTGGCACCATTTTTTAAAAAATATTTTAATAAAAAAGTTATCCTGATAACCTTACTTCCTGGGCAGTGCCCAATTGTTTTCTGCAGAACTTTTGAAAACTTAAGGTTTTTTACATTGTGGCTTCTGAGCTCCCTGTGCTGTTAGTTACTCTCTGTGCATGATGCAAACTAGCCTTACTGTCAGCCTCAGAAATACACCTTGGGGCAGTTAGTTTCCAGCAAAGTCATAATGCCTTCCCAAGCCAAGTCAAGCCCAACGGCCATCCTATGTCTGCTCTCCAGCAGGGAGCTGGCTGGTGCTCCTGGGTTGATGGGAATCGTGTCTGAGCTATACAGTGCAACGGAAGCTCTTTTCGTGACAGAATCACAGCAAGCCCCACCTCACTTGACTTGTCCCCTTAGCAAGTGCTGGAGTTCACTCACTCATACTGTGTTAACAGAAGCAGTCAGGTAGGCTTTCAGACTTTGGAAACCATTAGAAGTTTGTCCTTTGCTTTTGTATGGTCATAGGTGGTGGTGTCAGGTGTGTGGTATTCATATCCAAATATGCTGAAAGACTTCCAGCTTTGGAGCCACAGGTACAAGAAGAGAGCCCAGGACTTAATAGTGATTCCAAAACTCAGGGACAGTCATTAATTCTCTGGAGTATACTTGCTTCTTAGGCCAAACCGTAAAGCTCTTTTTAACACTGTTGTTAAGAAATGTTTTGGTATTAAGATGGGGTTTTGGTCTTTATTGCGGGCAGCAACTTGAAGTTGGAGCATAAAGGCCTCATGTTTATTTCCGGTAACCATTACCATTGCATTAGCCCTGAGGACACAGGCCTCTGTCTGCTTGAAGGAGTTTTGGGGAAATTGGCTGGTTTTGTCTATTAGAAGTACAGGCCTCAGCTTTGAAATGGAACACTGAGCCAGGACAAAGTAAGTAGCACTCTCGACTTGCTTTGAGCTGACAGGGCCGTCTGTGGGGATGTGTTTGGAATTCTGTGCTTTTCTGTTCGGCAGAAGTCTGTAGACTGATGGTGAATCATCAGCGGGTCCCCTCTTGCTCTTTTGCAGCCTTGGGGAGTTTTGCCTGGCCCACTTGCTGCTGAAGCGGAGTCCCACCATGTTTTTCCAGCACTTCATTGAGTGTATATTCCACTTCAACAGCTATGAGAAGCATGAGCAGTATAACAAGTTCTCCCAGTCAGAGAGGTGCGTGCAGAGTAGAAGGGCGGCTGTCGGGGCACGCGTCAGTAAGGCTCCAGCGCTGCTGGCTGCCCTACGAGAGGCTGCGCACTGATGCTCACCTAATGTCTCATTAGTTTTCTTGGCACGATGACAAAAGGATGATGCCTGTAATGACGTTGGAACCGTCTCAGTGTCCTTGTCACACAGCCTTGAGGCTGCTGTGTTGCACCTTTGTCATCTCTACCTGCACAGTGCAGTGATGTTGTCCTGTTCTGCCACAGAGGGAAGCAGCTGTTTCTACTAAAGGGAAAGACAAACAAGGAGAAGCGAATGAGAATCTATAAGTTTCTTCTTGAGCACTTTACAGATGAGCAGCGATTCAATGTCACTTCCAAAATCTGCCTTAGTATTCTGGGTATGTATGGTATATTCAGGGTAAATGTGTTCCTTAGATGCTGCATGGATGGTAGCACAGCAGGTCCTTTTGGTCCTTCCTGGCATCGGTTATGTCTCGTAAGGGCCCAGCCCCATTCCCGTCACAGCCCAGACTCGCCCTAGTTCTGTGAATTCCCTCTCTCCTCCCGGCTAAGGGTTTCTCAGAGGCTGGTCCCATGTTCTCACAGCATGCTTCACTGATGGCGTCCTGCCCCTGGACATGGAAGCCAGCGAGTTGCTCTCAGATACCTTTGACGTCCTCAGCTCTAAGGAGATCAAGCTCTTGGCAATGAGAACACAGACGTGCAAGGACCTCCTGGAGGAAGATGACATGGCTCTGGCAAATGTGGTCATGCAGGAAGCCCAGATGAAGATCATCTCACAGGTGTGTGCAAGCTCTCCTGCTCCGCCGTGTGAGTTGGGTACCTGAGCCCTGGAACCGATCATACCAGTGGCATTATTGTGCTCAGGTGGTTGCGATGCAGTTCTTAAATCTATCTCTGCCTCTAGCTACCGCTCCTGCCACAAGCCTGAATGTGTCTACTTGCCTGTCTGGTGTGCCATGGTGTCTTAAGTTTGCTGTCAGAACCAAATTCATCATTTCTCCTTGCTTGGTTTCTTCTAGTCTATTGCAGGGAATGGAACAATTATATCCCAAAGGTACATGCACCAAAAGTCCCTTTTTAGATAGTTTGTGCTGCAGCCAAAGGCAGAACAGGAGTCTGCCATGCCAAGAATGTCAAAGCAGAAAGTCAGTGACTGGGAAAGCCCAGTTGCCATGGCCCTCGGTGGCTTCCCGGCTTGTACCTAGATTGGACATCTGGTTTCTACTTCCCCTCTGATCCCAACAAAACAGATTTTGATTACTTCTAATTTTCTTGTCTGTTTTGTTTGCATGCCTGTCCCTTTTGCCTTTCTGGTGTGTAGCCTTGGCTGTCATAGACTCACTTTATAGACCAGGCTGGCCTCAAACTCACAGCAATCAGCCTGCCTCTGCCTCCCAGGTGCAGGGATTAAAGGTGTGCGCTACCACGCCCAGCCAGAAAAGTCTTTCTTAAACGTACTTATTCTCTGCAAAATCTACTGAAAATGGCTGTCAGGCAGCAAGGAACTTCCAGGGGTGGTGGGTTATAGATATTCTGTAGTATGGAACACTTGGTCCTTTGTGAATGCTCATAGAACTTTCCTATTAAAATTGGTGACTGTGGGGGCTGGAAAGAGGGCTCTGCAGGTACCAGCACTTCCTGTACAGTTCCCTGCACCCATGTGGTAACTTGCAATGGCCTAAGCTTGTATTCCAGGGAATCCGATGTATTTTGGGTTTCTGCAGGCTCCTGAATGCGTGTGGTACACACACATGAACTTTAGCAAACATACATAAGTGTTTACTTTTTTTAAATCAGTAACTGTATCAGATGTTATATAATTTTAAACTACCTTGATGGTATCCTGTCACCTTCTGGATAAAATCCAGATTCTCAAAGACATAGACGCCTGCCTGCTCTCGCCTCATGCCTTCTCTTCCTCCTCAGACGTGTTGTGTTCCATGCCATTGGCTCTGCTTCTTCTCGCTAAGTCTCAACCTCCCTAATGCTGAGACCCTTCAGTATAGTTCCTGATGCTGTGGTGACCCCAACCATAAAATTACTTCATTATTACTTCATAGCTATGATTCTGCTACTGTTATGAATTGTACTGTAAATACCTGCCATGCAGGACATCTAATGTGTGACGTCTGTGGGGGTTGCGCCCCATATGTTGAGAACCGCTGATCCAAGCGCTTACTCTCCACACAGCTACCCTTGGCCCGTCTTCATCCCCACAGCTCTAAAGCATCGTGACAGAATCCTCAGCGCACGCTCTTGTTTTCCGGGGCATCCTTCCTCTTCACCACTTCCTTAGCCTTCTTCCCGCCCTCCTCCTCCCTTTCTCGCCATATCCTACTGTTTATCCCAACGCGCTGTTTGGAAGCAGTTGAGGACAGAAATCCTTGATGTCATTTCCGTGACTCCAGAGGTTAGCGTGTGTCCAGGACAGAGAATACTCTTGCCAACACTTGTTGAGAACATTTGGGCCATGTGTAGAGACGGTGGCTACATTTGCCGTACGTTCAGATGCATGTTTATTAGCCTGTGTATTTCTTCACTCGTTAACGCTGTTTCAGGGATTCTGACCCAAGCAAGAACCACTGTTGGCTTGCAGTGAAAAGAAAGAGCATTTCTTTTTCTTTTTTTTTTTTTAATATTTTATTTAATTGTAATTTATGTCCGTTGGTGTGGGAGTGTCAGATGTTGGAGTTACAGACAGTTGTGAGCTGCCATGTGGGTGCTGGGAATTGAACTCAGGTCCTTTGGAAGAGCAGGCAGTGCTCTTAACCACTGAGCCATCTCTCCAGCCCAGAAAGAGCATTTCAACTTCTGAAAGATAAATCTTATATATGTAGGGTAATATAATGAATTATTTTTAATTCTAAGGTTTACTGCACACGATACTGGTACTGATTATTCAAATCACATACCATTTGTGTGCTTGTTTTTGAAAATTGCCTTACTGTTGGGCTTAGGTTGGCGTTCTGAGTGTTGAGATTATAAGGCTCAGGTCACCACACCAGTTCATTACACTTTGAAAAAGTGTACCGAGTCATATATACATATAAGACTCACAGACAGACAGACACATACACACACACTGGCCATCTTAATGCTTACCCAACTAGAGATCATTGCCTCTTTGGTAGTCAGAAGGAACAGGTTGTCTTTCAAAAGGAAGGATGCAGGGGGAGCCAGAGCTGAAGGTCTTCTGGGTTGTGTGGATATCCGAGCTTTTGTTAAGTTCCTCAACCTATTTCTTACAGAACATGTAAGTGGTGTGAGCGTGCACTCTGCTGTGCTGGCCTGCGTGTGCTGCGCTGCTCACAGTCTGTTGACAAGCTGTACATGCGCTCTCCATTCCCATATCCTTGTCCCATGCGGACAGCCTTCTGTCACTGCTAGATTTGGTGTACTTGAAGCGGATCAAGGAAAGTTATTCTGCAGATGTGTGTGCATCTAAACATGCTGTGTGTGTTTGTTCCTGCAGGTTCAAAAGAGGAACTTCATAGAGAATATTATTCCAATCATCATCTCCCTGAAGACTATACTGGAGAAAAATAAGATCCCTGCTTTGCGGGAGCTCATGAACTACCTCAGGGTAAATGAGGGATTTACCTGTGGGGTGAATCCTCCCAGGCCCCAGGGCCCCAGGCTCATTGCTTAGTCCAGATGGCAGATGAGAAGAGCTCAGAAGGCTAGGGAACGTAGTCAGTGTAGAAATGTTCCCACCAGGCTGGCCTGTACCTGCCGAGGACCGTGAGGTACTAGCAGTGCCACTGAAGTTGCTCCTTCTGTTTCTTGGGCAGCTGAGTTTTCCAAGCACATATTCATGGTTTGAACCACTATGTCCTTAGGGATAAGTTGCAATCTAAACAGTTTGCCAACTAAAGCTGAGGACAAGACATTATAGTAGCTCATCCTGGAAGGATGAGGTGGAAATTGATCATCACATTTAATGTCGGGTGTGTGTTTGTGGGCTGGAAGTCACGCCCCTGTGGTAGTAACACGCACATGGGATAGGATGTTATCTTGAGGCAGTTCCTGTTGCTGGGCTTTCTGTATGACAAGGGACCGTGAAAAGCTGCCCCAGCAAAGCTGGGATATGTTTCCTCTCAGTACAGAGCTAAGCAAGGCCTCAGGCCTCTGACAAAAGGCATCCAAAAAGAAACAGCACACTTCTTCTTTAATTTAGCAGCTTTTTCTTTGTTCACATTTGTTCTTCTTCATAAAAAGAAAACAAAAACTAAACTTTTGGGAATGGCAGGATGGCTCAACAAATAAAGGGGCTTGTTGCCAAATTCAGTCCCAGAGCCCACATGGTAAAAGGAGAGAGTCGACACCAATAAGTTTTCCTCTGACCTCAAATATTTTTTGAAACATTGGAAAACTCCTTAAAGGGCTGTAGCAAAATTACCCTGAATCTAATTCTTGAAGCAGTTTTGCATCCTATCCTACAGACAGTCAGATGGGAGGCAAGAGCTCACTTTACAGAGACTATGAGAATTGGCTTGTTGCCACTGTGGCATAGCCCTCCCCCTCCTGGGCACCCGTGGACACAGCAGCTTCCAACCTGCACCCTCTGTGACCTCTCCAGGGACCTCTCCTGTCAAGAACATGGTGGCTCAGGAAGGTTCCTGAGAGACCACAGCTGTTCGCTAAAATTAGCAATTATAGTCACCTACTTATGTGGTCAGTGTTTTCTCTGAAAATGTCTTCATGCTGAGTAACCTGTTAGTTGGGGAAGTGGAGGTATTGGTAGTTTATTGTTGTTGTTAAGATAAGGCCTGCCCTGTGGCTTGAGCTGGTCTACGACTCGTGCCCCTCCGATATGCCCTGCCCTGTTACTGGACTTACAGGGTGCACCACACCAGTGAGACCTTACATTTTATGGAAGAGGCACTAATGGATGCGCATGGTCTGTTTCAGGAAGTGATGCAGGACTACCGAGATGAAATCAAAGACTTCTTTGCAGTTGACAAGCAGCTGGCTGCTGAACTGGAGTATGACATGAAGAAGTACACTGAGCAGCTGGTCCAGGAGCAAGCGCTGGCGGGACATGCGGAAGTCACCAAAACACCTGAAGGCGGTGACAGAGCGCAGGCGGTGCAGGTAGGTGGTAGACACACAGTGGCTCCCGGCTTCCTTTTCCCTAGACCCTGTGAGTGAACCTTGCCTGGAAAATTGTGATAAGCATTGGAATGTATGCGTTCCCAGTAGGGACACTGGCAGAACACAGCACGTGTGATCTCTGATTTCTGCAGCCTCCTCCTCCTCCTCTTCCATCTCTATGTCTTAGTATGTTTCTGCCCTGTGGAGCTCACTGTGTGAGGGCATTGCTGAGTACAGCTGTTGGCCCTCATTCTTCTGGCTGAGGAGCCCAAGTAGATATGCTATATTTTAAAATGAGACAGACAGGAGAGCTGGAGAGATGGCTCAGAGGTTAAGAGCACTGACTGTTCTTCCAAAGGTCCCGAGTTCAATTCCCAACAACCACATGGTGACTCACAGCCATCTATAGTGAGATCTGGTGTCCTCTTCTGGCCTGTAGGCATTACATGCAGGCAGAACACTGTATATATGTAGTAAGTAAATCTTCAAAAAGGGGGGGGGGGACAGACAAACCTGCCACGACATCTGTGTGTGGCAGTTTATAGTTGTCCTTGTCCAGGGTGATATGTTTGAGAGTGGATTTCCTAGGATGTTCTTGTGGCATGATACTCTTGTTCACTGCTATGATAGGTCACTGCTGACTTACAAGCTGGACCTGCTGCTGCTGCCGCCGCCGCCGCCACCACCACCACCAGCCAGGAAAACGCTGCTGTGTCTCCAGCCAAGAGCAGGCCCTCAGCACCTGGGTCCAGCTTCACAGCAGCTTTGCCGCCCATATCCGAAAATGGGCCCCTGAAGATAATGCACAATGCCAGGTAGGGAGTCCACTGAGGCGGCAGCAGCCGAGGTAGCGTATTCTCAGCCATCTCTCCATTCCCACCAGGCCAGAACTGTCTCATCACTGTGTCAGCACATGCTTCCCTGAGAGACTGGAAAGACGTGGGTAGGAAGTGATGCCTCCAGGGTGGTCTGCACTTGGAGTCAGTGTCTGGCATCTTGTCTCCGTAGGTCCATGTCGCTGAGTACCATCGCAATCCTAAATTCCGTCAAGAAAGCAGTGGCATCGAAGAGCAGGAATCACAGTCGTAGTTTAGGAGCTTTGCCTTTCAATGTAGACACTGGAAGCCCAGAAAAACCCTGCAGCTATGGTAAGCCCTGAGGTTGGCACCAGATATACTGAGCATGCGCAGTTCAAAAAGAATACATGTCTCATTCCTTTTTAAATGTTTTCCAGTGTCCTTAAGTAGCACTAATTGGAGATTTGTGATTCAGGATGAGAATAAATTTCTTGTGCTAAGGGATTTGAGGAATGGCATATTGAAAAAAGTCACCACTCTCCTCACATACATGTATTTTATTTTTTTATTATAATCTTACTGTGTGTTGCTTTATAATTTGCTTCATCCACAACACCTATAAGATACACAGGGAAAATGCTTCCACGAGATTTTTCAGAATTCTGGTCCCAGTGGCTGCATAGCATGCCATCTTAAGCTGGAGGTACTGAGACCTTAGTTACTACCCTATTTTTGAGAGTACTGACACTTTTCAGTTTTTTTGTGTGTGTGCAAATGACACAGTAAAACATCCTTGTAAGTATAGACTTGTGCATGAAATTATTTCCAGGGGCAAAGGCCAAAATATTTAAAAACCGTAAGTTGGGTTTGGTGGTCTAAGCTATAACCCAGCAAGTGGGAGGATGAGGCATGAGGGCTGCCATGACTTTCTGGCCAGCCTGGGCTACAGAGTGAGACCTTGTCTCCAAAATAGTAACAATAATAAAAAATTAAATATATACATACGTACGTGTGTGTGTGTGTGTGTGTGTGTGTGTGTGTGTGTGTGTGTGTGTATAATCTTTATATTGCCAAGCTGTCAAAAACATGAAAATAGAATGGCTTTCCTTTCCACTTCCTTGAATGAGCGTGGACATTGTCTGGAGCGTTAATGTTTAGTTGCGTTGTTGTCTTAATTCCTGTGGCCTACTTGTATGACAGCATGGGGAATTTTTATTTTTCATATGTATTGTGTTTTTTTGTTTTTGGATTTGGGTTTTTTTGGTTTGTTTGTTTTTTGTTTGTTTTTCTCTGTATGCTGCTGCTTTGGGTTTTTGTGCTGATAAACTTTTCTGTTTTATTCTAGCATCTTCCTTAAGCTTGGACAAAGAGTCTGGTAGACCTGTCAAATCTGTAACTAATCGGGCAATCAGCACCCCAGAGAGTAAGTAACTAATTGTAACAGGCTAGTTTTTCCAATCCTTCCCGACAGTTGCCATAGTAACTCTGGTGACAAAACTTTCATGCTCTCCAGACTGTCTGCTTCATAGTGTCTGCCAGTACTTAGTACTCGGTGGAGAAGGTACTGACTATGAAGCGTCATCCCGGGGTGTGCATGCATTAGCTCAGACCTTCTGTGAGCTAAAAGGCAGATAGGCCAGAGCCCAAAAGTGGCATTGTGGAGGTAGCTGGTCTGCTTTGCCCTAGGCTGTGATCAGAGCTTGGCCACACTATGTACCTTTATCTTGGGTGCTCTGGGGTTCTGCCCTGCTGGCACACCTACACTGAGGTTCAGACATGTGTTGAAAAATCACACTCCAGCTCCGCCAAGCGCCTACGTGTCTCCTCACTTCCCTATTGGGTGCTTGTTCCTAATGTTCTAAGTTAGAACACTTAGCTTCTTATTCTCCCACACCTAATGGGAACTCTCATTCCAAAAGATGGCTATTCAGGCAGAAGACCCTTATCATTGGCACTGGAGGTGTTTACACTTGCAGAAACCTTTAGATGTTAGAATCTTTGCATATATTTAATGAAATGTCTTCACTTATGCCTCATATATATCCCCAAATGAATAGCCTGAAGTATTTGATACGGTACATGTAGTGTGTTTATTTTAACTGTCAGCATCATGTGAGGTCAAATGCAGAATTTTCCACCTTGACTTGATGTTGCACTGAAAACGATTCAGATCTTAGGCCATTTCCCATTTTCATTCTTTAAGATAGGTGTTGTTCAGCTTGTTCTATAGAGACCCCTGTTGTCTGCCACGCATACTCTGGTTCCTGAGTGCCTACCTAGAGACTGTGCCTTTCCTCCCTGCCCCAGCTGTGCCAGCTGGTGTGCCTGTGTCAGCGACTCTTCATTGGCTGAGGCCCTCCCTCTCCAAGACCTCAACCAGAATGCCCCTTTCCTGGCTTCCTCATGCTCAGTAGAGAAGCCCCAGACCTCTCACGACGGCACCCCACACTTCAGGCTTCATCCTTTCTGTCCTTGGTCTTTGTTGAAAGCTGTTTCACTCCTGTCTTCCTGAGGCCAGCCACAGAGCTTCTGGATAGACATCCGACCTATTCAAAAAACACCAGACTTCCGCCTCTGTGACCCTCCAGGTTGCCTCTCAGTTGTGACTGAGATGAGAAGAGAGCTTCCATCCTGTGGAGCACTGAGGAGAACCTCGTGCCTTCAGCTCATGCCCTTTCCCGGTATACCTCCTAGATTTTGGCTACTTGCCATTCTGTTAACTTATGGGGCTTTGAGGCCTTACAGTATTTAAGTCGCTATTTTTCAGTTGTCAAGTAGGACCCCCTTTTAAGGGAGATCACGAATGAGCAGAATTCCCACCCTACATTTCTTTAGATAACTGGATCATGGCAGTTTTTGATAGTAAGACAGAAATTTGGGCTTGTTGGGTACCAGCAGGTGTGAAGTTAGATACGTAAAATTGTCCACCGCTTTCAGAGAGGTTTTTACGTTCAGTGTTCTGGCTCGGAGGTACCAAGTGCTTCTATTTTGGCAACGAGGTACCATATGCTGTAGATGCAGAGCACATGTACCTCATCTCAGCTTTGCATATCCCATGAGTCCCTGATCTCAGTCTTGAGTTGGTTTCCTGGCAGCATGTGTCACTTAGCAGCAAAGCCTGGCATGGTGCACTAATGCTGCTTTAATTTGCATGTAGGGACTCAGCTTTGATGGAAAGTCATACTCGGGTGTCACTGGGTCAGGATACTACTTATTCAGTCTCTGGCTGCTGGTGCAGTTTGAACCCATCTATATTTTGAACCAGAAAAGAATGCTTAAGGGAGGGCCCCTGTTCTCCACTTCCTGGAAAAATGTTCAGAGCCGTCAACACCACTCCTTCGGCATGACTTCAGCTGCCCGCCCCATTTCTTGATGGTAACCATCCATTCTTCTGGGGCTGACATCTGGTCTCATTTCAGTTTCGATCTGTAGCTCCCTGTTGGCTGAGGACCCTTCCTTCCATGTACTTATTGCCATATGTACTTTGAGGACGTGTTCTGTTAGTGTGCCCATTTGTCCTCTGGTTTCATTCCTTGGTATTTGGTTTAATTCTTCATACACTATGGATGTTAACGTTCTCAAAGGAACAACTGACAAAGCGTTTGTCTCTTTCCTGTCTTTTCACTATTGTCTCCTTTGCTGTGTAGGACTTCCTGATTTCATTCAATGCCACTTCTCAGGTCTTACTGCTGTTTTTTCTTGGGTTCTTAGAATCCTATTCAGAAACTCCACACCCCCACACCCCCAGAGTTTCCTCTAGCAGGTTCAAAGTCTTACCTTGAGGCCTTTGATCCACCTCCAGAGCATCTTTGCCAAGGGTGAGGAGGATTGCATTTGCCTGTCCTGCAGGTGGAGCCTGTTGCCCTTGTGTTCTGTCCTTTTT
This sequence comes from Acomys percivali, assembly GCA_907169655.1. Taxonomy (NCBI): domain Eukaryota; kingdom Metazoa; phylum Chordata; class Mammalia; order Rodentia; family Muridae; genus Acomys; species Acomys percivali. The sequence continues at coordinate 85,226,681 of OU015749.1, forward strand.
GAAGAGGGTGGGTTTTTCCCTTCACTTTAAGGCCCCTGGTTGACACTGAGGTGGCTCCAGCTGTGTGGGTTGGTGTCACTGCCCCAGCCCTGCCGCTGCTCTTTGTCAGGTACTGTAATTTGAAGCCAGGCACTGCTGAACCTCCGGCATTGATAGTTTGGTTGCTTTGGCTATTTGGGGGTCCTTTGTGCTTCCATGTGAATTTTAGAACCAGTTTGTTTGTAGCTGCAAATATCAATGGAATTTTAATAAAGTCATTAAATCCATATTTATTCTAGTGTTCCATAAAACATGGGAAGCCCTACCTTTTTGGTTCAATCTTTCCTTTAATAGCTGAGCCAGCCATCCCTTCATCCAACAGGAAGTTGTTGTCATCTGCTATCTTTGTTTTTTTTCCCTTCAGTATATACCAGTCATTGTAGAGGTGCCTCCCAGCCCCCAGTAGGCATTCCTAGGCTTTGTTTTTGGCTAATGTGAATGGAATTATTTTTCCTGACTTTTATCCTAAGCAGAATGCACTAGAACAGTGAGAACCACTCAGGATGCTTATAGGCTTCCAGCTGAGAGAACAGTGTGTGTGTGTGAGGGGGAAGAGGCCTACAATAGTGTAGGTAGACTCTCCAGGGACAGGAACAAGTAGCTCTGCGCTGCTGGATCGTAGCAGCCAAGGATGGAGTTGTCTGCCACAGTATTAACAGAGCTGAGTAGCTCAGCGATGCAGCCTGCAGTGGGCGTTAGCATGTTCCCATCCATATAGGTTCCTCATGAGATGACAGGAGGCAGAATGTGTGCTGGAGCAGACCTCACACATGTGTGCACAGGGATGCAGCATGTGGTCCTAGCCTCTGGTTTTAACAAGTTAGGCTGGTGCACAGTACACCACGGCTGCAGCTGTGGAACTCTGGAGTGGGGCACATAGAGGTGACAGAGCAGTTAGATATGCACATAGGTGTGACAGGCTGGAGCTTGCTAAAGAAAGGTCATCCACATGCCCAGTGGACACATGCGGATTACACCATGTTTGTGAATTTTCTGAGTTTGTAAAGGTGGCTTGGGGCAGCTAGCTCAAACTGATAGATTTTAGGTTGCCCTTGATAGACAGAGCCTTATCAAGAGACATTAACTTTACCTGTTCTTTAAATCAGCATGATTCCAGTGCCATAAGGGATTCTAGCTAATGAAGTGTTTGTTTGGCATTTACCTGGTACCAGATACTGTGATAAACTGACCGTGAATGACTTGAATTTCTCCTGGTGGAAGAGCCAGAACACAATCCAAGTCTACTTTGGTGTGTTTCTAAGTGTGGGCTAGAGGCTGGGGAGGCCTTCGAGGTTACAGACACACCATGAAAGGTCAAGAATTTAGGGTGAGACAATTAAGATATTTATGGTGAGCAAGGATGGGAACAAGGACGAAGGAGCTGCACAGTGGACAGGGTAGTTACTGATTCCATGTAGAGATGTAGCCTGTGGGTCTGGCCAATGAAAGCTTTAGAGAACTATCTCTGGGTCCGTCCAGTGGATAGGAGCAAAGGAGGAGCAATGGGACATGAGTAATGTGTTTTGGTACATCTTTAGGAGATACTATAGGTGTACTGTAATTAGGTGAGAAACAATAGGAAATGTAGGCTCACCTCCATATGGGCCATCACTGAAGGAAGAGGTGAGCTGAGAAGAAAAGCTACAAGTGTGAAAACAAAGGCTTGAGCTTCAGTGCAACCTTAGAAGGGCCTGGTAGAAAGAGGAAGTCAGTGTCTCAGTCTGGGTAAAGTCTTGAGCCAAACAGAAGCTTTTGATGAAGGGCCACCATTTGTGAGTAAGGTAGAGGCTAGCAATGAAAACCAAAGAGAGAACTCAGTGCCAAATCCACGTAGGTCCCTACAGTTGATGTCTTGTGTCTTATAGAACTTTTATTAACACTGTTTCCCCTTTTCCCAGAGTCCATCAGTGACATCACATTTGGAGCCGGGGTCAGTTACATCGGAACACCATCAACTCTGTCTTTTAAGAAAGGTAAGTTCTGGGTTTTCTTCTGGGCACCACAGCCATTGCCTCAGAAGTGCTGAGAAAACTAAATTTCTTTTCCGTTGACTCCTTTTCAGAGGAAATTGAAGCCCAGGATCAGGAAAGGGACATTTTATGTTTATCGCTGCCTGATAAATCGTAAGTTTTTTGGGTAGACTTTTCTTGTCGAGCTTTTTCCTTTCTTGGTGAGCTGTTGACTGTATGGTTTCCTTCTCCAGGCCTCCACAGTCTCCACAGTGGAATGTAAAGTCTCTAGCCAGGAACAAGGTCAACCCAAGGTCCAGCAGGAGGACACTTCGCAAGGCCCCTCTGAAGACAGCCAACTGACGGTGTGCACTGGCAACAGCTGAAGGCAGTGAGTTGCAGGGACACTTGCCTTCCCTTGTGGAGGGGAAAGGATGGTGTGGCCTGCACGTGGAGAGCCTTCCCTGGGCACTGCCAAGCCCTTCCTTAGGACACCAGCCTGGCTTCGCTCAACTTGTATTTGGCTAACCAACCTTCTGCATTTCTTTATGTCATTGTAGTTGAGATTTGTAAATAGAGAAACAACATATTTAGACTTTCTTACAATAAGCTATTTAATATTGTGACATTCTGTTTGAGTGTCAAACCTCTGGTAAGTTACAGTGTGGCCTTCAAGGAACACAATTTTAGATACCAGCTTTCTTACATAAACTCAAGTGTCTATAGCTTGTGTGAATTCATTATAATATATATTTCCCCTTAGCTAATGGCAAAATTTTGAATGAAAGATTTTTCTATTTATAATTCCAAATTTTTATTAAAAGAGGTGTACAGTCTTTCTAAAACAAAGTAATAAAGGTCAAATATAAATATAACCTAGCATTTAATATAATTTTTCCGGCTTTGGAACAAGACTTTATTGCTGGTCTTAGCATTGCATTAAGTCATTGCATTAAGTACTTGAGCTCAAACTTTCCCTAGTAAGGTTTAGTTCATCTGCGCACTGGCCTTTGTCTCCCTAACGACAGACATTCCCACCAGTACACTAGAAAGGTATAAGCCTGCTTATGATGACCTGCAGACAACGTGGCAGTGGTACTGGTAAGTGTAACTGCCAAAGGCTGTCCACAACTGGGCATGACTTGGGTCTCTTATACAGGTACTATTTGGGGGATCCAGAGAGATGGAATTTAGTGTCCTACCCTTTTGGAGACATGAGTCTCACTGTATTGTTCACCATGTTGAACGGACTCAACTGGTCCTTTTCTTGTTCCAGCCTTCGGAGAGCAGACACCGCCGGCATGCTCCATCATCCCTGTCTAGTACCACTCTCCTCCCACCTCTGTACTAACCCAGAACCATGCATACTTAGGCAAGCGCTCTACCATTTGTAGTGTACATTCAGGGACTCTGCCATAGGGACCTCTGACAATTGTTGGAGTAAGTGTCACAGCTGCTTTTGAGTGAGCAAACGTGGCTGTAGTCTAGACATTGGTTTCCTTAGCAGGATGGAGCTATACCTTTGCAGAGTATGTGCCTAAACTAATGCTAAAAACACAGGGTAAACCTAACAGAAATAAAGAAGTCGTTTGGTTTCGTTTTTAAATAAATGAGTGAGTTTAACAACTAAATTGCAGATATGTTAGTACGAGTGTGTAACACCTATGAACAACTTCAACTTCAGTGGCCAAAAACCAGCCTCTTTCAGGTTTCTCCAGTCACGTTCACATCCTACAGGTAAGTGACCACCTTCTGTCCACGTCTATATAATCCCAGGCCACTGATTTCCAGGCTCAAGTGTTGCACTAAGAAGGCTTTAGGGCATAAAGGAGTAAAAGAGGGGAATTGTGGCTGCCCTGTTGCTGTGACAGCCACTGGGAGGCAAGCGTCTTAGCCCTCCACCCCACTAGAAGACAGCTATCCTGCTCTACCAAGAGGAAAGTAGAGGACGAACGATACCATCCAGGATGCACAGGCAGGAGAAACCCTGAGAAACATTGCCCTGCTATTCCTGCCAGTATCTTAGCATATAGCCTTCCACATAACTTAAGAAAAAACTAGTGTGCCTCACGGTACTCACTGAAAAAAATGGAAGATAATTTTTTTAAAGTTGAAGTATAAAAAAATTAAGATGACAAAAGTGGCTAACCTCTCCATAAAACCTCTCCTCTGGGAGCACGGTAGAGTTCAGAACGCCTTTAGAGGCTCCTGGCTTCTAACCACTTACATCATGAGTCTAGCATGGCAAAGTGTTTGAGACCAAACATCTATCTATCTGCTCTTGAAGAACAAAGGCTTTTGAATGGTGTTTCTAATGTCCCATAAAATGAACAGTGCCTCAGGTAGATAAAAGATTTAAAATAAAAATTAGAAAACTGCTTTTCGTCAGACATTTTACTTTGCTCACCATCAGGCTTTGTACTCTGGCATTACTTTCTGATATTCTTCAAAGAGATGTGCTGGACACAGTGGCTTGTCAGGGAGGAGACAGCCTGCAGTGTTGAGATACTTTTATCACAACAAAGAGAACAGCACAATCTCCTTCTGAAATATTACTGTAGTTGATACATTCTATTTAAATTGCTTTCGGCCTTGGATACACTTACCAACTAATCAAACGATTAAGATGATTTTTAAAACCAAGTACATTGGCTTTGTCTTACGGTGTTCTGTCACATGCACCCAAAGACTGGCAAGCCACTGGCCACCAGCCTTCCTCAGCTTCCCACTCAGAGTACCACCAGTGAAGACTTTCATCAGGTGCAGAGTGAGGTCAGGGCTGCAGTTGTCCGTGGACGTTCCATCCCACACACACAGGTCAGCGATTTAACTAACTCTGGGGACCATCTAACGAGGTCTGCACAGGACTGCTCTGGAAGTAGGAAGTCACACAGTCTCAGGAAGAGGCCATTCAAAACCAGCCCACGTGTTCCCGGGGTTTCTTGATGCAGAAAGATAGAGACTTGACTAGGTTGGAATTCTTTAATGGTTTCCTAAGCAACAGTGGCCAGACAGAGTAAGTATTCTTAGGAAAAATGCTAAAACTTCTTGTGAGCAAAGGAACGTTCAGCCAGCCTCCTCAAGAGAGTTCCTTAAAAGAGTTTATTACTGGTATTTTCCAATTGAACACTAGCAGCCCAAGCCTTCTACCTTAAGTTGAACTCTTAAAAAAATAAGTTTTGAAACACTGTATGGCAATATATTTACAGTTTATATAGAAATTTTCAATAATCAAAATACATCTTTAGCAAAAATTTAGAATGTTAAAATTTTATAAAATAAGCAAAACCAATAGAAAAGGAGACTTGAGTACCATTTCAGACTTAGCTTAAGACAGAGAGGTTCTCCTAAACCCTGGCAACTCCTGGGAAGAAGAGTTCTCTGGGTAAGATCCCTCTTTCCAGCAAGCAATTTGACCTTTCTGATTTGGGTTTTTATATCATGCTGATCCAAACAGATTCTCCAGGATGGACATGACAATACTGGCCAATCAGCACAGGCAACAAGGTGAGTCAGGGTCCAGGGAGCAAGGCACTGCCTGAAAACCTTCCTGGGGCACTGCCACAGACGTCATGTTCACACTGCTGCTGCTGCTGCTGCCCAGCGCCCCATTCTCTCACAGCCAACACTGTCCTGGCAGCTAAACAGCCTGGGGCAAAAACAGTCCAAGTCGCCCTGCACAGGAGAACTGACACCAGAAAGGCCTTGAAGATCCCCCTAATCCCCACAAGGGGATCAGGCTAGCAACAGTCTAGGTTACTACGTCCGTCTTCAGGAGGATTTCTTTTATTCATGTGGCTTGTTAAAGAGTAAGGAAGGAGTCGTCAACTTTGGCCAAAACAAAAAGCTTCTGCGTGTCTAGCTTTGTAAGGGTGCCCTGGGCTCACAGTGGCCCTGACCAGCTTCCAATCGAGGTATTTATACGCATGTGCTCTCCCAGCCGCCAGGCCTCAGATAACAAAGGACGATTTGTGTCTGAAGTCACCCTGCAAAAGCAGCACAAAGAATCGATTCAGGGGCTTTGTTGGGTGGTGGTGGAGACACGCTGGTCAAATGTGGGCTCAGCTGAGCAGATGGAATCCTCCCTCTTCAGCTATAAGTAACCTCCCGCAGCATGTGAGTCCATGGGGAAGGAGTGCACTGCAGGTACCCTGAGGTCCACTAGGATTTCTGGTGTCTTACCTCCTCATTTGTCCGAATGTAGTTAACTCCCTCGTGCTTCCCTGGGCTCTTATAACTGTGAAGAGAAGAGAGAGCTCAGTGGTGAGGCTACACATGAATACAAGCCTGAACTTCCCCTTCAGACAAGGCGGGCATACCTTTCTCCGTCTTCTTTACTGTTGATGAAGCAGCCTCGTCTGTACGCACAGCAGATGCCCATGGTTATCAGACCCAGAACGATAAGGACAACCAGGACTCCCCCAATAATCCCGGCAATGTTCAGATCATCTGCAGAAAAAGTTTGTGGGAAGAGATGGTGTGGTCCAGCAAAAGACCATGACCGTTAGGTCACCCTTTCAACCCTGACCCCAACCCCATTTACTCGTCTGTCCATTCGTGCCCACTCTAGCCAGAAGAGGAAAGTGACCCTTTTAGAAGGCACAGGCTACCATAACCCCTGATATAAAGCATACTGGGATGTCGTCAGTTCAAATGCAGTTATACTCAAAGCCACTGAGAAAGTTTACCAGTGTACAAACGACCTTAAAACCTTGTAAATGTTATTCATGGAGAAATGGCTATACTTACGTAGAATCAAGAGCCAGGAGCCCTAAGGGAAGCAACCATCCTAATTTATACAGCCTGCCTTTGCTATAGATTACTTTAGGAAAAGAAAGCTTCAAATCTTAGACATGAAAACTGTTAAATGCACATTTGACCTTCCACGTCCCTGGCCACCTGCCCTCAGCCCTTTCAGAACCTCTTGCAATCTTCCAGGCAGAGGCTCTAAGTGGTTTTATTTCTCTGTGCAAATAAGGATTTGTGAAGATGGCAAGAAACCTTCCTACAGCAGCAAATGACCCAAAAGTTAATTCCCCAAACTTGGCAGATGAGCTGCACCAAATGCTATGTGTACATAGACACTTGCAGCAATTTCAGGTGGTCTCGGGACCCTGTGTGCAACAGCCCTCCAATAGGCTATGGAAACCACTGCTCTGGGGGTGGCTCAGCTCACCCCATCCACTCCCTACACCTCCCTGTGAGCCACCCACTCAAGATGACATCACACACAACAGGGAAAAGCATGGGCTTTTGAGTTTCCTGTGAAAATAGCTACTCTAAGTGGCTAGGCTCTTAGAAGTCCAGCAGGGCTCCCTATACAACTGTTTTCGATGCTTCTCTCATTTACCAAAGAATTACTACACTCTGTGAACGTTCCATGACAGGATACGGTGCCAACACCCAAACCCCCAGGAAGCTCATGTGAGGATCTACTTAACTAGATCCCATGCTCTTTTTACAGTCCCCTCAGGCTCCCAGTGGATTTGATGTGCCCCCGTCAGCTCCAGAGGAAAGCTGACCTATGGCAGAGTGGTTAGCTAAATTGACATCTAACATTTAACTTAAATGTTCTAGTCATTTCCCAGTCTTCAACACAGTCTTTTCAAGTGACTCACAGACTTCCATGTCCTGCCCCTCACACCTGGCTGCACCTGCGTCGTTGGAAGCAATGCAATAGTACTGCCCAGAGTCGTCCTTGTGGGCAGCGCTGAAAACCTGTTTTAGAAATGACAAATATTACTTCACTCAACAGGACAAACTGCACACCAGACACCAAGGCTGACACCCAAGGCCCCAATAAAGCCACAAAGCAGTCTGCTCACCCGCGATGGTTCCCCAGCCTGCACCTAAGATCTGGGAACAAGGAACTCCCTCCAGGATACAGAGAGCAATGCTGCGCAACGCACCAGAAGAAGGCAGCTCACTTTCGCTCTAACATCAAAGGGGTCCTAAGGACTCTCCTTAGACACATACCAAATACCCTGTGACAGCTCACCTGATTGCTACACGCAGCTAGGTATTTCACAAACCAAGACACCTCCCTGATGAGAAGTGCCTCAAGGTCAGCATGTTCTTTGGTGCATGACCAAGCCATTTTTTTCTCTCTCCCATGTGCCCTCCCACTACCAGGTAAGTCTTCCCACCCACCCCAGCCCCTTTTTGGGTTTTTGAGACAGGGCTTCTCTGTATGACCCTGGTTGTCCTGGAACAAACTTTTTATTCAATTTACTTAATGTGTATGATTGCTCTATCTGCATGTACACCTGCTCGCGAGAAGGAGGCATCAAACCCCAATATAAATGGTTGTGAGCCACCATGTGGTTGCTGGGAACTGAACTCAGGACCTCTGGAAGAGTAGACAGTGCTCTTAAATGCCGAGCCATCTCTCCAACCCCTGGAACCAACTCTTTAGACCAGGCTGGCCTTGAACTCAGAGGCCTACCGTTGCCTCCCAAGTGTTGGGATTAAGGTGTGCGCCACCACTGCCAGACACTAGTATTTTATTCTGAAGCGAATTCCAGACATGTTTTATCCATACGTACATATCCTTATATGCTAAGGATTTAAGAACAGTAATCGCGATTGTGTTGATAATGGCTTCCTACCAAACATCGGCTCAGCAACCACATTTCCTTCACAGGATGTTCCATTGCTTACTCAAACTCAGATTCTAACAATGCATACCCATTTGTTTACTTGTCCCTCGGTCTCTCCCAGATGGACGGGTCTCCATTTGTTTATCCCCTTAGCACTTGTTTATAGGAAAGCGACAGCCACTTTTCCTGTAGTTTCTGACGTTCTGGATTTTGACTCTACCTTGAAATGGAACCTCTGGCTCTTACAGGCAGCCAAGGCCCCAACAAATGCATCTGCAACCTCACCTCGGAAGAGCTCTTACCAGAGTGCCTGTCTCCGAGTTCACGGTGAAAGAGGAATTGTGAAATCTGGGATTGGCCCTGGAATCTGTAGGCAGCGGCACATCGTTGCGGTACCAGCTGTAGTGAGGCCGGGGATAGCCCTCGCTCTCCTGGCACTGCAGTGTCGCCATCTTGCCTACAGGCACAGCCTTTGGAACTCTGCAGACAGGGGTTACTGGCTTCACTGCAGGCAAAATACAGGTTGGCGTTTAAAATCTCAGCACAAGCCCCTCATACCAAAACCTGGTGTAATAAACCAGATCCCAGGACCACAGCTCATCTGCAGGCCGCCGGCTGCCTGCACCCTGCCCACTCTCTGAGCTCACCCCACCCGGTGCATCTAATCCTACAGTCTGGGGTTCCTCTACCTTCAGGAGGCTGGTAGGGACCCCAGCAGGTGCTCTACATCTCATCTCCCCACCCCAACTCTTGATAGCCACACTGGCTCCCCTCTTCAAACTGCAGACAGCCCTAGGAATGCACCTCTGGGGGAATAGACTCAGAATATCTAGAGCTAAGGCTGGGGGCAATGCTCCACATCAGCGGGCTCCTACCTTGCACAATTAACTCAATGGTAATCTCATCCACTTCTTTGCGGTCACTTAAAGCAACAACCTCACAGCGGTAGGTGGCGGAGTCTGACCGTGTCACATTCCAGATTCTCAGGGAAGTTTTTCCAAACACATCTGTGCGACCTGCCAGGTCCCCTAGAAATAAAAAGGAGGACACAAGATATAGCCACTGGAGGACAGTGTGAGGCAGGACCCGATGGCAGAACAGGAAGGTTGCAGACTGCTGTCTGTCCTGTCCCTATGTGAGAGAAATGGTCTTCGTGTGGACCAGGCCACTGACTTCTCCCCATGTGCAACCTGAGCATCGAAAATGGTAGCTGGTATTTAAAATAAAGCCAGGAACCTTATTTTCTTTTATAATCTCCTGGAGGGGATGAAGGAAAAAATTAAAAGGAAATTGAAGAAAAACCAAATAAACATTAAAAACCAAATCCACAAAGGATGTTGTGGCTACGACATGAAAAAGAAGAAAGCTGAACCCTGGCTGCCCTCTCTGTGCAGCAAGCACCTAGCTAAGAGTTGAAGGAGAGTTAGGCAGCTATTTGTAACACTATAAGCTTACAAGAACTTGAACTTGAGGATAGCCTAGGCAACAAACATAGTAAGCTCGAGGCCAGCCTCGGCAACATTAGCAAAGTGCTGCTTCAAAAGCAAAAACTTTTAAAGTCTTAAGGAAAAATGCCTAATTGTTTTAGACTTATGTTATGTGTCTGGGTGTTTTGCCTGCATGCGTGTCTGTATAGCAGGTGTGTGCCCGGTGTCCCCACAGGTCAGAAGGAGAGCATCAAACCCCCGGGAGCTGAGTTACCATGTGAGTGCTGGGAATCACACCTAGCTCCTCTGTAAAAGCAGCCGGTGTTCTCAACCACTGAGCCCTTCCTCCAGAAGACACAGTCTTCATGACCTTGGAGTTAGTTAACAGCTTCTTAGATACGACAACAAAGATATAAGCACAAAAAGCTGAGGTAACATTAGAGTTCATCAAGTCAGACCAGCTGTGCTTAAAGGACATAAGCCGGTGAAAAGGCAGCTACAGAATGGGAGAAACTCTAAATCATATCAGAAAAAAAGGACTACATATAAAAATATAACTCAAAAACAAATGCACATGTTTTTCAAATGAACATAAAAGTTGATTAGGTCTTTCTCCCGAGAGAATCTACAGCTGCCCAATTTGCACGTGAAAAGGTGACTCTTCTCTGAGATATCTCTACACATATCCTCTAGGACTATTAAGATCAAAGGTCAGATGACCACAAGTGTTGGTGCGACTACAGGGAAACGCTGCTAGTGAGTATGTAAAACGATGAAGTCAGGGCTAGGGAGATGGCTCAGTGGTTAAGAACACTTATTTTTTTTGCAGAGGACCCAGGTTTGGTTCCCAGCCACCATATGGTGGCTCACAACCATCCGTAACGCCAATTCCAGGGGATCCAATGTCCTCTTCTGAACGCTTCACACCCAGCATGCAGATCTAGTCCACAGATATATGTATGCGGGCAAAATACATGCAGGAAATAAAGCAAATATTTTAAAAGTGATGACACCACTTTGGAAAGCAGCCTAACAGTTTCCTCAAACACTCACCATACAAATACTGTATGTACCGTATGGCCCAATTGTGTGTACTTGGTCTTCACACAGAAGTGAGCACAGAATACTGATGATAGGCAAAGTGTCAAAGCAGTCCAACTGTACCCATCAACTGATAAGTGGTCCCTCACTCTGCCCACACTCCCAGCGCTAGGGAAATAGTTTTCTTAGAGATTTATGATTATTATTTATATTGTATGTATCATGTGGGGGTATGTGCAAGTGTGAGTGCAGGGCCTGCAGAGCTCAGAAGAGGACAGCAGAGACCCAGGAGCTGGAGTTACTGGCTGCTTAGAGCTCAGGGCCTTTGCAATACTACATACTCGTACCAACTCAATCGTCTCTCCAGTCCCCCAAAATACACTGGGTTTTTGTGGTTTTAATAAGTAGGCCTTTTTTAAAAAGCTTACTAGTTTATATTCTATGTGTAGGGGTGTTTTGTATCTCCATCACGTGCATGTGTGGCCTGTGACGACCAGAAAGAGGTGTCAGATCCCCTGGAGTTGTGAGCTCTAGAGGGTGTTACCACTGAGCTACAAATGAAGCCCTTGGATGTTGTTGGGAGTTCGGTTTTGTTTATTACCCCCTTAGTCCTAGAGACTGAAATCGGGGTTTTGTGAATGCTCAGCAGACACTGCGCCGCTGAGCTACAGCTGTAGCCAACAAACTGTGTTTGTTTGTTTGTTTGTTTGTTTGTTTTCAAGACAGGGTTTCTCTATGTTGCAGAGCCCTGGCTATCCTGGACTTCCTTTGTAGACTAGGCTGGCCTTGAACTCATAAAGATCCACCTGCATCTGCCTCCCGAGTGCTGGGATTGAAGACATGGCCACCAACGCACTGCCCAACAAACTGTTTTTAAGAGCACATAACTCCTGATAACATGTAGAACACAGGTCACAGAGACCACGAGTCCCCTAAAACTGGCTGTATCTGCACTGGACCTCCTAGGTACTCCTTCCCTCAATGCCAGATTGAAAGTAGCTTCCTACTGCGTGCTACCTCTCACTGCCCCACCACTACATCCTGCAGCACAGCCAAGTCCTAGCAATTCTCCCCTTGTGTTTTCAGTGTCTCTACCTCAGCTCAGCCACTGTGTGCAACCCCACCCACCAGACTCTGCAAAGGATGACTGGTATGGTCCTGCTCTGAATTTTGCTCAACCCAGTCTCTATGTCACTTCTCCTAGCACCTCTGATGGTATTACCTGCTGCTTGCCTGACATGGAGTGCACCTTTCTCATCTCCCTCTCTGTCAGGCCCTGGCTGCAGCTCTGGTCATCAGCTAAGCTCTCCCTGGTTTCTGTGTGTCCGTCTGCATCCATCTTTCCTGCAACTCCATCTCTCTCCATGCCACACTTGCTACCTTGTCTGACTCTGCAGCCTATTGCTGATGCCTAGCTCTCAGCCCCCTCCTCCTCCTTGCCATGTCATGGCAGCTTATGTTAGCACTGCCCCCAGATAATGCCCTGCTGGTCAACAAAGGGAGACCCGCACCTAACAGTGGACACAGTGTAGCTCAATGACTACCCGTGGCCCCATGCTGCTGCAATGATCCCTTTGGTCGCTCACTTACAGTATGTCTGTCATGAGCCATAACAACGTGGCTAAGGAAACTGTTGGCTGTGACTGTTCTCAGAGAGGCAAGTGGTGCAGAGATCCCAGTCCTTATTAGTGAGCTGGGATTTGTTGAAGATGCATTTTACAAGGTACAGGGAGGCTCAAAATATCAATGTTAAAATTGAAATATTCTACAACAGTAAACTCAGAATCAGAACAGTCCTATCTACAGATGCAGGCTGGGAGTCTGGGGTAAATCTCTGCTATAAGTAAACTCCAAGACCAGTAGACAAAAGAGAAGCTAGTAGCACGGAGGATGATGGGATCGCACCTTGAATCTTGTTATCAAAATACACATATGTGGTTTGGCCATCTTGGATTTTCTTCCATTCAATCCTAGGGTCATTTGTCTGTGAGTCCGTAATGATGCAAGACAGCTCCACACCTGGTGAGCAATGAGAGAGATTATAAGCCTAAGCATTCCACGCTCCCAAGGTGAGTTGCTGTAGGAAAACAACAGCAACAGTAGTGAGGATTTCACTGCAGGGAACACACCTTCTTTAAACACCCTGCATCTATTGTGTGGGATTTCTTCGCTGGGTAGGTACAAGGATAGGCACGAAACAGATGGCAGCCAATGAAAACTGCAGAGTGCACTGCTAGGCATCCTAAACATTCCTGACCGTTACAGATAAGGGAGTAGGGGCTGGAGGGATTGCTCAATGGTTATGAATACTTACTGAGCCCACATCTTTAACTGGCACTCAGGGAGGCAAAGGCAAGTAGATCAGTGTGAGTTCGAGGCCAAGCTGGTTTCTGGAGTGAATCTGAGGCCAGTGAGGGCTACACATTGAGATCCTGTCTCAAACAAATGTGTGAGTGTATCAATAAAATAAAATAATCACAATAGGGCTACAGGTGCTGGGTTGGCCGCAGAGCTACCCAATGACCACTAGAGGGCCCATCCCTCTGTTTCCTTGTACTTACTTTCAAATTCATGTACCACTGGGTTTCGGTTGCTGGATTTGAGATTCACTGCCTCTATCAAGCAGCCTGAAAAGAAAAAGAAAAGTAAAATCAGGCACTCTACAGCCCCATAACAGCAAGAAACAGTGGGTGGAGGCCACAGCTTGTCCTTCCATGTAGACGTGGCTGTCCATTGCAAAGCACAGGGGATGGGAGAAGACATCCTAAGCAGTCACTTTGGGACAAACAGCAGCTGATGCTTTGCTTTTCCTATGCTACTGGAAGCAACCAAGAGAAAGAGAAGAATCTATACACTCACATTCCTTCTTAGTCGCAGATGGAGAGTGAGAAAGCCTTCCAAGTACTTCTTCACTGATGCTCGCCCTCTCTCACACAGACTGTGTGGGCCTCTAACATTCCTCCCTGGCCTTTCCTTTTTCTCCAGGGGACAAGTCTTATAAAACCCATGATCAGAAGCCTCCCCTTGAGGCCGGCAGCGGTCCTCAGCGAGCCAAGAGTCTACCGTACTCGACTGTCATCTAGCTTAGTGCATCTAGTCCACGAATTAGTTGACGCCAGACTTCAGTGAAGTGAGAAAGAGACCAGTATAGTGATTTCCATGTAGCTCAGTTTGTAGAATTGATGAAATCAAGACATGCTGCCTCCATGGTCTCACAATCTTCCAACCAATCTTGTAGAGATAATAACCCACTTATAATATGCTGCCCTTCAGTTTCTTGCCTCCACGGACAGTTGCCATTCCCCTAAAAGGACTTTGACACAGAACCCTTTACCATCAGTCGGGATATTGGCTTACTGTGTGGCTAAAGTGCTGTGAGCTGGTAAGAGCTCAGACTGCCTAACACTTGAGACAACGTGGAATTCCTGTAGAACAGCAGCTGCCTTCTACATCAGTGGGTTGCTGGCCATGGACGTCCATTGTTTCCTTTATGGTATACAATGATCCTCGTGTGTGTTACTTCCTTATTTACTAAGAATTCACTCACATCTTAGCGGAAGTCTCAGAGAGTTGAGTAGGAGATGACAGGAAGCAGAAGCATGACAGGCCTGAGCTGCTGTAACTGCTATGGAGGCGCAGAACCAAGACGCCCGGAGGCCCCCGGGGGCTCGATAATAGAGTAACATGTGACGCACTACCCGCCCGGAAGTCACCATTATCGGCTCTTTTGGTAAGGTCATTATGACTTAAATAACATAAGAAAATTGGCCTTAAGGGACTATATGACCACCCAAAGCATCCAAAGGGTCCTCTGAGATGACTCATAAGAGCTTACACAACTAAGCCAGGCCCTTTTTCTAATGAGTATGAGTTACAATAAATGAAAGTCACAAAAGAAATGGAGTGGATGCATGTTATTAGGAGGTGAGTAGGTTCTATGTGGTATAAGCACGGGAGCTGACGACAGCAGATGAGTTGGAGGACTGCTGTCCAGGCACTGGGGAGCTATAGTCTGACAGTGTCAATTTTCATGAAGGCCCAACAGATACATGTGCTTACAATAAAACTTTGTTTCTCATATTCTTAAAAAAAAAAAAAAAAAAAAAAACATGTAAAGAGCTTTGAAAGTGAAAATATCTACCTGTCATTACCATCTACTAAGACAAAGGACAGGACTAACTAAAATTTAGCAAGCCTGGAACAGAGTGAATTTTCCTACGTCTTAATGACGCCTCAGTGTGACCTCTCTGGAGCTCGCAGACTAGGATAGAATGGCTGGCCAGGGAGCCATCTGTCTCTGCCTCCCCGGCCGGCGCTGGGGTCACTGGTGTATGCCACCACACATGCTTTTTTACATGATTCCAGAGACTAGCTAAGGCCTCCATGCTTTCAAGGCAAGCACCTTACTGACCAAATTATCTCTCTAGCATGTATTTTATTTTTAAATGACACTCAGTTTCTTAGGTTGGGTTTCTAGTGCTGTGATAAGACACCATGACTAAAAGCAACTTTGGGAGGAAAGGGTTTATTTCACCTTCCGACTCCTCACACTCCATCACTGAGGAAAGCCAAGGAAGGAATCCCCGGAGGCAGGAGCTGAAACAGAAGCTATGGAGGAATGATGTTTACTGGCTTGCTCCTCATGGCTTCCTCCTCAGCCTGCTTTTCTTATACGCCACAAGACCACCTAGACGGGGGGTGCAGCACCCACGATAGGCTGGGCCCTCCCAAGTCAATCATTAACCAAGAAAACCCCCTGCAGACTTGCCACTACAGTCTGATATAGGCCTTCCTGTGAATTATTGGTCGTAAAGGCTTCAGAGGCACTAAAATCAACACAGGCCACTGCCATTGCTTAGTTGTCCACTATCTAGATGCAAATCCCAATGGCTAAAGATACTACTGGCTTTAGATGTAGGATATAGAGAAATCAACTTAAACTGACCAGGACACTAGCTTATGCGGTTGCCAGAAGGTGCTACGCAAGCTGCTAAAGAGAAGACATTAATGCTGTTGCAGGATATTTGATCACACCATGAACCTGGAAAAACCTGTTTCTTGTTGTGGTGTGGCTCAGCCCTAACATACAGCTTTAACCCAAGAGTTTTCTGTAAACAAGAGCTAAAGTTAATTCTAGGTCAAGAGGCAGACCAAGCAACCAGTTGATAGGAAGTAAGCACAGGGAAAACAACAACAACAACAACCCATAGACAGTGAGAGGAAGTCTGGAGGACAGAGGAGAGATACATAGAAGTAGAAAGGAAGAACATTGAGTTTGAAGGGCTTTTAAGACAGTGTGGAGAAAAAAGGGTGGTTTTTTTTTTTTTTTCTGGGACATCAGCTGAGCAGGGAGGTCAGCTGGGTACTTTCTCTGCCTCTCAGAACTAGCAGGCTTTCACCCCCGCATCTGGAGTGAAAAATCCATGTCCAGTGAGTGACTACATGTGCGAGTGTATATGGATAGCATTAATATGACTTGTGGTTACTAATAACAAAAAAATAAAAAGAGGACAAGAAGCTGGAAGAGAAATAGAGAGGCAACAATTATGTTGGAAGGAGGAAGTGATAACATGGATATAATCAAAATGCACTGTATAAATGCATGATGTTTTCAAAAATACCAATTATTTTAAAAGGATAAAATAAAAAGAGAGAAATGAGGTACCAGGAGAAGTGGTGCAGGCCTATAATTCAGCACTAGGGAGGTTGAGGTCAGAGGATCAGGAGTTTGAGGCCAGACCATGATACATAGTAAATTCAGGGCCAATTAGGGGTACAGACTGAAACCTTGTCTGAGAAAAGTAGCAGTTAGGGAGGGATAATAAACTTTTGGAAATCCCTTATCTGTGATCTAGCTACTTGTTTCCCAAATGCTAAACTGGTCCAAAAGCAAGGATATCCTAGAATGCACCAAACACAGGTTATTTGTAGCACAAAGAGAGCAAGCAGGAGAAAAGTTGGCGTTCTTAAGTCTTAGCCAAGCAGATGAAGTTGAGCAGGTCAGAGGACCTCAGGTCATTTCCAAGTGCTCATATCCTCTGGCTCAGAAACTAGCTCCAAGAATTAACAGCACCCCACCCTTCTGGAAATTATACCCACAATAAGCCATGCTTTCCTGGGAAAACAACAGTATTCAGGAGAAGGAATGTCATATGAATATCCAGCATCTACAAAGTGTAAAACTCGACATACGAGGAGGCAGTCAGCTGGGTACAGAAAAGACAGACGAGAAATGAGACCTAAACTTACAGACAGCACCAACTGTGACAGTTTGCTTCTTGTAGATCAGCTGGCTATTCTGCTAAAGGAAATTATCTCCTGCCTGCAAAGTGATGCATACTGTAAAGAAAAGAGCAAGCAAACACTGAACCCCCTCTCCCTCCCCCAGTACTTTGACAGGTGATGAAGCAGGGGGAGGATGCAGGCAGTGCTGCTGGGATTCTAATGAGCTGTGCCTCTGAGCATCACTGGGGCTATCTCACAACACATTCTCAACACTGACTCGGCCTCCCCCTATCTCTTGAATTTAAAAATTACTGTATGTACTTCCCAGGCAGGGAAACAGAGCCTAGGACAGTTTGGCAACCAGGACAGTCAAGAATAAAGGCCAGGAGCCAGGTATGGTGGCGCACTTTTAATCCCAGGAGGCAGAGGGAGGTGGATCTCTGTGAATTCGAGGCCAGCCTGGTCTACAAAGCCATGGTGACACAGAGAAACCCTGTCTCAAAACAAACAAACAAAATAAAGGCTGGGAGTTTGGACTTGTCATCTATCCCTATTTCATGATTTATTTTATAAATTTTCTTACAGGAAACATAATGCTAAAATTTACCCAGAAATAAGAGAGAAAGCAACAGATACATATAAAGGAGATTGTATACTAAAAGAAAGACATGAATCAGACCCTAACGTCTAAATTGATAGCCCATTGTTTTAGTGAAATCCCTTTTTAGACATGTTTGCAAGGGAAGTGGCCTTTAAAAAGTTTTGGTGTGATGTGCAGTTGGCACAGCCAACTTCAACCCAACACCTCTTCCTCCCTGGAGGAGTCAAAGGAGAGTGCAGGGAGCAGGCAAGATGAGCACGATAACGCAAGAGAGGAAACTGGTGCTCTGACGTTCACAGCGGCCTTCCCCAGTCCCAGAGCACCTCGGAGCTACTGTGCTCCTCCTTTCCCCTTCCCCTTCCTTCTCTGAACAGCTGTAGCAGCTGTGGGCAACAACTGCAGTTTCCTCCTTCAGGATCTCCTCCTGCAGAATCTAGAGACTCTGCCAGGGTCTGGGGCTAGGATGGCAGATAAGTTATACGATGGTCCTTCACTTGTTTAAATACCATTTCCCTAAGACAGACTCAGACAGACAACATGTTTTCTCTCTTATGCAGCTACACACACACACACACACACACACACACACACACACACACAACACTGTAAAGGAGACTATGAGAGGAGAAGTCTAAACAGAGGGGAGAAGAGGGAAGGTGGGCATAAAAGGAGAAAGAAAATAGTATATTTTCTCATATGGATGAGAGACAAAGGGGGAATGTCAGGAGGAGGAGGCCATTGTTGGGAAAGGGACAAGGAATTAGGGAGGCATAAGGTGGGGCAAATATGAGCAAGGCTCAATGACATGCACATATGACCATGTAACAGTGAAACCCACTGTGCTAACTAAAATAGCTCATTTTAAAAGGCATTTTAAAAGTATCACTTTAAAATTTTTAAAGTCCAAATCCCCTCGCTCCTTGAAATGCACACATCTCTTTCAGTCTTGCCAGGCATGCCTGGAAACTCTTACATGCAGTGCTGCCTCCCAAGCCTTGAGCAGACACTCGTTCCAGGGGCCAGGCCCCTCATCTGGAGCTACACTCAAAGGCAGCTGTTGCCTGGCATGGGGATGCCCATGCCTTCTTTCACTACACCAGAGTTATTGGCTGTGAAATGATTCTAGAGCCTCAAGCAAAACCAACTAATAAACTCCTGGGACAAAACCAGACAAACCATAGGAGGCATTGAATGTGGATGGGCTGAGTCCCAGCCCCACACTCCTGCATTCTGTGGCGGTCACCTTCCTCTGGCCAAGTGTTCTGAGAGCGCAGCGCACGGGGAAGAACTAAGCTCCACACACTTACACTGCTCAGTATCTCAGTGCAAACTATGCACCTTTTTTTTTCCATTTTCTCTTCTTTTGCTTTTTAATTAAAGCCATACAAACAGTACACCACATCTACTGACTCATGAATAAAATGCTACAGTAACAAGAGATAAAGGGATTTCTATCTGTAACAGTGGCTATTACTTATATACAGGGCCAGCTAAAAGAGAAAAATCAATAATCTTAGCTTTTCATGGAAAATTACGTTAACTAGAATTTATACCCATTACTTCAAACCAAGATGGAATTTTCTTTTAAAAATATTTCAGTCTATGAGATGTTTGGCTAAAAACTAGTTTATGTATTACTGGCTCTCAGAGGGTTATATTTAGCTTTCTGGCATTCTGTTCACTTTGCCTCCTGCTTAAAAGAAACTTTCCCCTAGCTGCGATTCAGGCCGCACACGTCACGTCAGCACGCAGCACTGTGGGACTGCGCTGGCCCACTGGGGCTCGAGTCTAAATATAAAGCAGTAAGTAACACAGGCCTTTCCATGTACATTAACGCATGTGTGCTGTTCCAAACAGAGTACTTGCTTATACTTGTGAAATCCACCTTACAGAAAAGTATCATTTCAGTAAAGAGTATCGTCACAGCTTCTTAGACAACTTTCAAGGAACTTCAGGTTAAGTGGAGAGAGAAAGGACACAAAAACACTACTGTCCAGACCTTCACCTACACACGCGGCAGACTCTCCCTCATTCAGAGCAGGTTCTGACCGTAGCACAGCTGGGTGGAGGCCTGCTCATGCTTTCCCAGTGTGACCAGGGCCAAGCTAAATGTCAATGCAGGCAAACAGACCCTTAAAAATAAGGCCTAAGCCTGGCTGGTGATGCACGTGGAAGGCTGGGCAAGACCAGCATGAGCTTGAGGCCAGCTTGGGCTACAGAGCAAAAGCCTGTCTCTAAAAAAGAAAGAAAAGAAAGGCTGGGTGGTAGAAGTGCACACTTTTAATCCCAGCAGAGGCAGCAGATCTCTCTGAGTTCAAGGCCAGCCTGGTAAACAGAGCGAGTTCCAGGATAGCCAGGGCTACAGGGAGAAACCCCGGAGGAAGGGGGGGGGGGGAATTGTGGGGAGAACAAAAAAGGACCAGCAAACATGATGGGATCAAAAATAAATCTAACTTGAATGGTTAATTTTATGAGTCAACGTGGACGGTATTTTTGCACAGTGTTACTATTTAAACTGTGGAAGTCTGGGTTCGGTGCTGTCATTAGATCTTATCCTAAAATTGGCTGCAGATCTGAATAGAACTAAAGAGCGCCCTCCCCATGGAAGAGGGAGTTCTTCACCAAATGTCTTTGGACTTGGTAATACTACTTTCTCTCCAGGGTCACCAGGCTACAGGAACACATCATACATTCCAAAGATGGCAGCTTCCACAAGCTCACAAGACAATTCCTTACTCCCGTTCCTCTTCTCTGGAGATCTGTTTCTCTAAGAATGCTGATGATCTAATGCTCTGGCTGTGGTACATCTTAAAAGAGCAATCTATGAGATTCCACTGTGCGCATGCTCAGAAGGATTCTCTAAGGGAAGCGCAGTCAGAGCGCTGGCTCGTCACATCCCCGATGTAACATGTGAACGGCAGATGAGGAGCTACTTCTATTTGATTTTACCGTCTCCTAACTCGCTCCACCAAGGGTTTCTTTTTTTAATTTTTATTTTTAATTATGTGTATAATGTTAGGTGCATAGCATGCCTTCAGAGTCCAGAAGACAGCATCAGATTCCCCCACAGCTAGAGTCCCACGTGACTGTGACCACCTGGTGTGGGTACCCAGAGCCAAACCCAGGTCCTCTGTAAGAGCGCGATGCATTCTTGATTGTTGAGCCATCTTTCCTGCCCCACCAACCAAAGATATCTTAAGCACAAATACGATTAATATAAAAATAGTAAAACTGTCTAATAATACCTGAGACAGACATCACTAAAGATGTAACTGTCCTGGAAGAAGTGACGACCCCACCTACCCACCCCCACCCCGGATTCGTCTTCTTTCTCAACATGGCGCTTTGCAGGCTTTAAAGAGAAGGTCTGGGATTTGTGGGTGGGAGGAGTCTGTGTGCTGAGGTCTATGAGGAAAGACCGAAAAGAAGAGAAGGGGAGGCGGCATTGCACACGGTCAGTCCTCGTACCAAACCACCAGGAGAGGTGTACAGCCTCTGCGCTCCAGCAGCAGCAAGCGCTCACTCTTCCAGGAAGGATGAAGAAAGGATGAGGCAGCAAATAAGACTGGAAACAGGAACAGGTACAGGGGGAGAAAGGCGGAGGGGAAACAGAGAAAGGCAGAGAATGACCCAGAATAACAGTACTACCTCTTTTTATAATTGATCGGTAATCTCCATTTTTAAAAAGCCATTCAAAAAGTTTATACAAGAAAAAAGAGCTGGATGGCATCCTTGCTTTGCTTACCATGAGTTTAGCTTTGATTTGAACAAGATTGGAACTATAATGTGCTTATATTTCAGGGTTTCTACAGCGGACTAGTCAAACCAAAAGCACATCACTCTTGGCTCGAAAGCTTAGACGGATACATAAAATCCTCTGATCTGTTTCCAGGAGACTCATCTTGGAGGTACTGAGGCATGACAAGTGATTATGACTAAATACACATATCAAGGCACAAGTCCTATTCTGTAAACACCTCATCTGTAAATACATGGTCCCTAACACTGGCCCTCAGTGGAGACCTTGGCTTGATGCAACTCTGTGTGGAGCCAGGCCTACAAACACTATTTGCATCTCATTACAAAATCCGGTATCAGAATTACAAAACAAGAATATGTGTTCTCATGAGCTACAAAAAATAACTTAAAGTTGCATTTGCATTCCAACTGCATAAGCTCTGCAATGATCTTCCATCTTGCTTTCACTCTTCAAGGCCCTCTCCATCTCTGCGACCTCAAGAGGTACATGGAAACAGCCTTAGCTGTTGTTGTCAAAAGCGTTGAAGGAATGGTCCTACTTTAAATTTGAATGGAATAGCTGTTTCATGGCTCCCACACTGAACATGGTAAGGTAATTCAACCTACCACAGACCACTGTAAAGAAGGGATGAGATGTTTTTATTCCACTGTCATAGTAATAAGAAATGTATTCATTGGACTGTGGTGGCGCACACCCTTAATCCCAGCTCTCAGGAGGCAGAGGCAGGCAGATCTCTGTGAGTTCAAGGCCAGCCTGGTCTACAAAGAGAGTTCCAGGACAGCCAGGGCCATACAGAGAAATCCTGTCTTAAAAAAACAAAAAAATAAGGAGGAGGAGGAAGAGGAAAAGGAAAAGGAAGTGGAGGAGGAGGAAGAGAGAAACAAAGAAAGATATTCAAGCTGTATGAGGAAAATTAAGAGAGGTTTTATGAAAAAAAAAAAGCAAGTTCCATTCTCCTGTACACTTTAGCTTCAGGTCAGTCCCATCAAAATAGGATAAGAATACACACTACGGGCTGGAGAGATGGCTCAGCAGTTAAGAGCACTGACTGCTCTTCCAGAGGTCCTGAGTTCAATTCCCAGCAACCACATGGTGGCTCACAACCATCTATAATGTGATCTGATGCATACTGTATACATAATAAATAAATCTTTTTTAAAAATACACACTACAAAGTATTTCTCTGTTACAGGAAAATCTTTTCTAACTCATGACTACTGGGCTTTATACTTAGAAAAAAGCAATTTAGTTTTATTTTTCTTTCCTCAATGAATAAGAAAAATATTCACATGAGCCAAGTTTGATAGTAGGGTGCCTGTAATTCCAACACTTGGAGTACTGAGCAGAATGAAGGCCATTGGGGTCAGTTGTGAACACACAGCAAGTGAGAGGCCTGCAATGCAGTGACACCTTGTTTCACCAAAGAAAAAGACTGTTTATATTTTAAATTAAAGCATGAAGGAAATACATGTATATTCAGTGTAGAAATTATATATATATAGACTTACAAATAAATATAATCAATAAACACAGCTAATAATTCAAAATAATACTGTAATTTTATGTTTAGCTTAAGGAAACAGGCTACTATAAGAGTAAAGTCTCCACTTTAATGCCATAAATGCAATCATGACTAAAAATCTACAGTTCACTGAATAAAATAATTTGTAAATATAAGAAAAATACAAGAATGACAAAATATTTTTAAAGAGATAGAAAAGAAAATACAACACACGCCACAATCAGGAGACTGTGTCACTACACTGAAAGGGATTCACAGGTATTAGTAGTGGAGGCTCCAGACTATCTAAGCAGCCTGTCAACTCCTACTCACTTGTTTTAAATTGCTCTGCCATGGGTAACAACAGGAGAGGTGCTATTTCAGAGGGAAGTGTTTCAGACCCACGGCAAAGGCAACTAACCGTTCCTGTACAGAATGAAAACAAAGCAATAGCTTAGATGAGTTTCTTCCTGTAAATTTTAGGTGTCAAATGCAATGAATTTATTCCTGCCTAATTTACATGTTTTTTTTAATATCAAAAGCCACTGTGGAAAAATGACCATGACATTTTTTTCTGTTGGTTTGGCTTAAAAATATATACTATTAGTATTCATGAAGTAAGTTACTTTAATAAATAAAGTAAAAAGATGCCAGGAAGGATGACATAATGGAATTTCTGGAGTATGACACTGTAACAGTGAATGCATGACTAAGCATTTGTATGATGCTGAAACAGTGAATACATGACTAAACATGTGTATGGTGCTGCAATAGGAGTACATGACTAAACATTTGTATGATGCTGTAACAGTAAATAAATGACTAAGCATTTTATGATTCTACAACAGGGAATATATGACTAAGCATTTGTATGATGCTGCAATAGTGAATACATGACTAAGCATTTGTCAAGAGGTTAGAATTAAAGATAATAGTGAAGTTTATTGTATAGAAAAAAAAAAAAAAAAACCAATCAGCTAGGATGTTCAGGAAGCTAAGATGAGGGACAGAATGTGACAAAGGAAACTTACAAATAACAGACACTCATTCACAGGGATCGCTGAGGTAAGCAAAACCAAACACTGAAAAGTACACTCAGAAAAGACACTGCACTCTAGTTGATTTTTCCCAGCAGCAGCAACTCAGAAAAAATCTTTCAAGTCCAAGAGTGAAACAAATAAACTATGTTGTAGATAGAGAACCAAGCTTCTTCCGAAAAGAGAAAAAGTGACTATGCAGGAGGCAATAAAAGCTTTTGTGCTGGATTAGAAGAGATACTATTATCAACACTGTATTTTAATGTACACAGTGCAGAAATAAACAGAGATATGTAGGTGTGAATGAAGCAACATAAATGTATGTACAGTCTAGCTCTGTTCCAGAGGGCCTAGAGGCACAAGCACCATGTGGCTTTCTAAATAGCCTTCTCCAGTAACAGGACCTAGGACACACTGGAGAAATGGATGATTCTAGGGCAAAGAAAACATGAGCTTTGTAGTACCAGAAGGTAAAAAAGTACCTAAAAACAAATAGCATAACTATTAAAGAGTGGGCTAGAGGGATGGGTCAGCAATTAAGAGCATGTACTACTCTGCAGAGGTCCTGAGTTCAATTCCCAGCAACCACATGGTGGCTCACAACCACCTATAAAGGGATCTGATGCCCTCTTCTATGTGCCACATATGCCACTATATGCCACACATATGGCATATATGTGTATATGCAGACAGAGCACTACAACATTAAATAGAGTGATAGAGTGATAGGTTATAGATAGAGTGATAGAGTGATAGGTTATTCTTCAAGAGGATGAAAATTCTGAGTCATGCACCTAACTTAATGCAAAATCTATGCCCCAAAGACAGTTTTGTTGCAAATTTCAACAGTTCTTTTAATTAATAAAACATGTAAGCAGAAAATCAAAAGGAAAAATGAAACTACCAACTTAACCTAGTTGATATTTCTAAAATACTTCATTCATGTAAAAACAGAATATAAATTCTTCTCAAAGTTAGACTCACCAAGATAGACTGTGTTCTAGCCATCAGTCACTGTAAATTTTAATAGTGAAGTCATACAGTCTGTCAGACCAAATGAAATTAAAATATAAGTCAACAACAGGATTCACTACTCTAGAAACAAAAATCACACATTTTCCACAACCCACATATCAAAGGGGAAATTCAGAGTGCTGGTATACATTTATAATCCTAACACATGGAAAATAAAGGCCAGGGGGTTGTAAGTTCAAGGTCAGGCCCTATCTCATTCAATCAGCCAAACAAAGAAACAAATGACATTAAAAGGTATTCTGAACCAAGAGGTAGAGAGAGATGGAGCAGTAGTTAAGAGGGCTTACTGCTCTTGCAGAGGACTTAAATTCAGATCCCAGCTCCCAGCAGCCTCTAACAACCAGCTCCAGGGAGTTTGACACCCTCTTCTATCTTCTGTGGCACCAGTATACATATGCACATATTCTCATAAAGACAGACACAGATACACACACACACACACACACACACAGACACACACACACACACACACACAATATTTTAAAAAAAGAATTCTAAACTAAATTGTTAAAATAACATGAATTTACATTTTTATACCAGGCCACTGAAGCAATCACTTGAAATCTATAGCACCTAAAAGGCTTATGTTAAAAAAGAAGAAAGGGGCTGGAGAGATGACTCAGCAGTTAAGAGCGCGGTCTGCTCTTCCAGAGGTTCTGAGTTCAATTCCCAGCAACCACATGGTGGTTCACAACCATCTATACTCTCTAATCCCCTCTTCTGGCATGCAGGTATACATGTAGATAAAGCACTCATATACATAAAAAAAATTAAAAATTAAAAAAAAAAGAAATATCTCACATTAGTGACCTTAGATATTATCCTAAGAAATCACAAAAAATAAATTATACTAACATAAGAAAAATGATAGAAATAATAAAGAACAAAGAAAAAACATGACAGAAAGCAGAAAACAAAAAATGAAAGAAAACAATATAACCAAAAGCTAGTTCTTTAAAAA
This sequence comes from Acomys percivali, assembly GCA_907169655.1. Taxonomy (NCBI): domain Eukaryota; kingdom Metazoa; phylum Chordata; class Mammalia; order Rodentia; family Muridae; genus Acomys; species Acomys percivali. The sequence continues at coordinate 85,252,856 of OU015749.1, forward strand.
CATTAGCAGTTAATAAACTTTTACCAAGTCTGACCAAGAACAACAAAGAAAAGTTGCAAATTAACACTGTCAAGAAAGGAGACATTGTAATGATATAGAACTTAAAAGAATGAAAAGTATTATGAACAATTTCATGCTTACAAATTAGGCAATTATGACGAAATAAACAGAAACACTGCAAAGCTTCACTCAAGATTAAGTGGCCAGAACAGTCTCACATTGACTTAAAGCAAAAGTTTTTATAATTAAAAGCTCCCCTTAAAGAAACTGTAGCGCCAGCAACCTTCACTAGTGAATTACACCAAAAATTTAATGTGAAAATGCCAACTCTTTCTAAACTCCCCAAAAACATTAAAAATAATAATAATAAATGTGGGCTGGAGAGATGGTTCAGGGGTTAAGAGCACCACCTGCTCTTCCAGAGGTCCTGAGTTCAATTCCCAGCAACCACATGGTGGCTCACAACCATCTATAATGAATTCTGGTGCCCTCTTCTGACCTTCAGGTGTACATGCATGTAGAACACTGTATATGTAATAAATAATTCTTTGAAAAAATAATAAAAGTATTTCCCACTTTATGCCTTCTGTGAGGGCAACATGACCCTTGATATCAAAAATATCAAAACCAAAGATACTATAAGAAAACTACAGTTAGTATTCTTTATAAACACAAGTATACAAATTCTAGAATCTGTCTTCAGGAAGATCAAGGCTGACTTAGCATCTGCTGAGCAGATGATACAGCTTATCAGGAGGCAAAAACAAAAACACAGCAGCAAGAAGACATATTCACGGATGAAGAAAGAGTACAGCCAAAACCCAGCGTCCATTCACCAGACATATACATTTGTTTTGGAATTAAAGGCAATTTTCTGAGATAGACCAAAAATAAAAGTCAATAAGCCAAAAGCTGGTTCATTCAATAAACCAAAACTGAAAGACAGATCATTTCCTAATCTGATAAACAACATCCCTGTTAAAAAAGAAAAAAAAAAAGGCTACAGCTAAGATTATAAGTGAATAATAAAATGCTAAATGCTTTTCTCTACAATCAGATAAGAACAAGATAAAAACATCTACTTTCAACATGTCCAGGCAACTCTGTATTGCAAGTTCTAGCTAGTGCACCCAGGAACGAACAAGTAAACAACAAAAATCCATAAAGTGTGCACCGTTGATCCCAGAAGCAGAGGCAGGAGGATCTCTGTCAGTTCCAGGCCAACCAGGGCTACATAGAAAGACTATCTCAAAAAAAAAAAAAAAAAAAAAACAACAACAACAACAAAAATAGAAAGGAAAGGCAAAGCAGTTTTTATGGACATGGACATGGTCATCTATGTGGGGGAAGAATAAATTCCAACCCTAAGGCTGAATACAAGCCTGACTGTTGCTGCTTTAGTATATACAATTTTATTGGAAAACAGGCACATTCTTCATTTGCCTGTTATCTATGGCTGCCAGCACTCTTAAAACAACAAAGATGAGTAACTGTGAGACATCTTACAGGTGATAAAACAAGATGCCTAACATCATCAGTGAGCTGCAAACTAAAACCACAGCAAGACACTGCTATACACTGAAAGGAACGGCCACAACTAATTGTTGATACAGAAATCAAACTTTTGATTTCCCATGTGAAGCCAGTGAAAATATAAAGCAATTTGGAGAACCAGCCTGAAAAAATTAAATGTTTGCTTACTTTCCAAGCCATACTACTCTTAGATACAAAAGAGAATGAAATTATAATTGGAGCAATTATACATGGGTGTGCTCTAATATATATATATATATATATATATATATATGCTCTAATATATATACATATATATTACTAATATATGTATATGTATATGTATACATATATGTATATATGTATACATGTATGTATATATGTATACTATATATATGCATATAATATATATATATATGTTACTAAGAACTTGAAATACTGCAAATACTTGTCAAGATAAAGAGAAAACAATTGGTGCCATTTCACAAAATGCTGCTATGCACTGAGAAGAACGAACTAATAGAGTACACAGAGGAAGCTCAGAACAACTATGCTGGGTGAAAGAAACCTGGCCAAAGAGTCTATCCGGTTTATCCAGCTATATACAACTGCAGCAAACAGGGCCTGGAGGGATGTTCCAGGGGTTAAGAGCACATACATGTGTTCTTGCTAAGGACTGGGGTTCAGTTCCCAGCACCCACATGGTGGCTCACAACCATCTGTAACTCCAGCTCCTGGAGATCTGGCAGCCACGTCAGGACTTTGTAGGCACTGCACTCATGAACACAAGGCCCACACACAGACACTGACACATATATACACAAAATAAAATGTTTTTGAACAAATAAAAATCCTTTTTAAATCTGTAGGAAATCCAAACTAGTATACACATACAACCAAGTGTTTGTGTAGTGCCAAGGAATGCAGTACTGTGAAGAAGAGACGACAAAGGCAGAGATTAAAAGGGAACACTAGGATTCTTGTGGGTGATGCATATGTCCATGAAGAAACAACTGCACAATATCCACTGGGGACAGCTAGACTGCTGGGTACGTCCCCTGGGAGGTACCTGGAGATAGCGACTGTAGTCACTATTTTTAATGTGATAGTGGTTGCAAGGCCTTTCATATATGTTACATTTATCAAATTAGATATTTAAAATATATACAATTTATCATATGGCAACTACACCTCAACTGTTGTTTGTTTGTTTGTTTTTAACTTCAAACCCAAAGACAGTACTGGTTGTGGACCACTTAAAACACTAACCAGAGGACAGAGATGAAGTAGTGTAACCATGTCCTCCTAGGAGTGGCTTAGGGAATAGGAATGACTTGCTCCTTTTACAACCTTCCTGTATTCACCATATTGGCGACCTATTCAATATATACCTATTTTTAACTCAACTACAGAAGACATCCATGGAAAAATCAAACAGTTTCATTTTTCAGCTGTTTCTGTACAATCCTAAGAAAAAGAAATAGGTGAATAAAATCATAAAAAAGAAAACCAGGCTGATATACATATACATATATATGTATATATATATATATATATATACACACACAGACACACACACACATATATATGTGTATATATATACATATACATATATATCCTGATTTGATCTAGAGTATAAAAGAAAGATGGAGTGGAGGGGAAGGGAAGGAATAATAGCTTCTATGAGAACAACCCTCCTCATGACAACATTCTCATTACAATTTAAAACAATTTAAAATGAGATGTATAAATATGCATGGTAATACATGCCTGTAATCCCAGCACAGGAGAGGCTGAAGCAGGAAAGATTCTCCAAGTTTGAAGCTAACCCTGGCTGCATAGGGAGAACCAGGCCAGCCAGGCCAACACAGTAGGACTGTGTCTTGGCAAACCAAAAAAAAAAATTTAAAAATACCACTAACAACAACCTCCCGCCAAGAAAAGCTGTATATTCAGCATCAGAAATGTAAATTTGGTTCAAATAAGACAATGTAAGCTACTATATTTACGTGTGTACATCGATTATATACTTTCACATAGGATTCCCTGGAGAGTTCGTTCTGTGACAGCCAGCAATTTCTAAAAATCTGTTATATTCCTCCCAACTATCCTAGAAGGAGGGTATTGTGACCACCCAGGCTGCAGACAGGGAAACTGACTCAGCGGGATCATCCAGCCACTAAGTAGAACAGTAAAAGAGATAAACCCAACAGGTTCTGCATAGCACTCGAGGGCAGGGTCCATACTCTGCACAAAATTAAAACACTCTGTCTTCACATGGCATGAGTCGCTAACAGGCATCTTCAGCAGGACAAAGGATGGTTGGAGAATAAAAACCCTGTCTCCTGAGAGGACTGAAGCAACGGCCTGGGACTAAAGAGAACTTAATACGCTGCCTCTTGGGCAGGAGCTGGAGGGGCCAGAGCTCCTGAATAAATCACTTCCGAGGTAATTAGCAAAGCACTCCAGTCAAGGGCACTTGAAAGAAAGCACTAGGGCCATCTGAGCCATCAGTGCTAGGACAGGAATTAGCATATAATGGGGGCTCATAACTGTTTTGCTGTGTGAATCTTGAGCTGTGTGACTCACTGACAGTAACTGACACTGTGGTTCTGGAACTGGGTTGATAAGAGGCCCACCATTTACCATGCTATTTGGGTGTTACTGTTTCTCATTCGTGAAATATTGACATTAGTGTCTATCTTATAAAGTAATTGGCATTATTAAGGATTGCATATAAAGGATTTATAAAATATCCTGGTTCATAGCAAATACTCAATAAAAACTGAAATAAGAAGTAAAGAAAAAGTATTATGAAAAAGTAATCAAGAAGAGTAATATGGCCAGACTTCTTTTTAAGCTAGTGAGAGGTGCTGCTGTAGTGGACAGAAAACCCTACCAAAAGAACACTGTCTCCGGACAGAGCACCAAGAAACTCACTTACTTTCTAGTATATTTAGTATACTTCCTGGTTCCAGAGAAAGGGGAATGCCTTACCTAAACCAGAACATTCTAAGTGAGACAAAGCTAAATTACACACACACACACACACACACACACACACACACACACACACACACA
>OU015749.1:85257458-85276743 GCA_907169655.1 Acomys percivali
CACACACACACACACACACACACACACACACACACACACACACACACTTATTTTAATTTTTTTTTAAAATCACAGCAAAACACTTGAGCACTATGTAGGAAGGGCCAAAGAAACAATCCCACACAAGTCCAGTGAATCAATGTGTGTTCTGATTATTCATGAGTGATGCAAAGGCAGCAACATCACCAGAACGTCCTCTGAGCAACTTCTAGCTGCTTCACATCTAAAGAGTCCACCTGGAGCAGGGACAACTCACAGAAAAGCTGCACCCCTAAAGAATCCCCACACACCCGCAGGCAGCTATAGAACTCGAGAGCCCCTGTCCTGACTGCTTACCTCTTGTCTACCCCAGAGAAGGGAGCCCTGTCTGTAGTCAGCCTCCCCCAGCACAAAGGAAGGTTAGGAGGCTTCCTGCGGGTCTCCTGAGGGTGATCACAACCACCCTGACCACAGAGCAACTGTTAAGTCCAGCACAAGTTAACAGAAGCAGGAGAATCCTGACCAAAGACACTCTGGCTCAGTAGTTCTCAAGCCTCCTAATGCTGCAACCCTCATGTTGAAATAACCCCAACCATATTTTCTTGCTACTTAATAACTGTAGTTTTGCTACCATTATGAATGTAATGTAAATATCTGATATGCAGGATGGTCTTAGATGACTGACCCCTGTGAAAGTGTCATTTAACACACACACCCAAAGGAGTCACAACCCCAGAGCTGAGAACACTGCTATAGCTGAATAAATACTCTGGTCTTCTTTCCCTTAGCAGTCAAGGATTCTACTTAACGATGCTCCACGGGATACTCAGTGGTTCCCAGGGTGCGTCACTTATTATAGAACTGGAGTGAAAATCCACATTTTAATTTTCATTTAAATGTCAAGACCATTCTGTAAATAACGCCGCATTAACTAAGCGGTGCTTGTGACGCCCCTCACTAAGACATGGCTGTTAGCTGCTCCTGATTATTCTACTTTAAAGGAGAAGAATGAGAAGGACATGTTTGCACTGTAACCAGTGGGGGCATCATCTCCCTTAATTACAAGCATCACCAAGCACAGCAGCTGACCACTCACACTGAGCACACTTTACTGTCAGGAGGCACAAAACATCCCTGTGATCCTGGGAAATTAATTTTAAGCTCAGTTCTTTCACGGTTTTTGCTCAAAAGGTATTCATTTAAAAGCTAAGTGTCTCATAGGGCAGTGGTGTGACACTGTGGAGCTTGAGCCCTAGCTCCACTGCTTCCCAGCTGTCCTTGGACCCTAATCTCTCCTCATGCATAAGAGGGAATGATGGCAGTGCTTTCTTTCCGAAGAAAGCAGATATTAAATAAGACAGCACATACAAAGTGCAGTACCCGACACACATTTGGCATTTGGCTTATGCTGGTCATTATTGTTACACTGGAGGATGACTTTACATGTGTTGAGGTACCAATGATGTGCAAGTTCAAGACTAATCTCAAGAAACTCATTATCAACTAGGAAACAGAATTCCCATGTATAAATAAAAGGCTGGGAATTCGCAAGCAGTCTTAAGGGGGGGGAGAGAGGGAGGGAGGGAGGGAGGGAGGGAGAGAGAGGGAGAAGGAGAGGGAGAGGGAGAGAGTGTGTCAAACCCAGATGATAGCACATCTATACTCCTAGCATGCGGGAGGTGGAGGCAGGATTAGAAGGACCAGGAGTTTAAGGTCATCCAGAGCCACACAGTGAGTTAGAGGTCACTCTCATCTACTTGGGACCCTGTCTCAAAACACAGTAGTATCACACACACACACACACACACACACACACACACACACACACACACATATACGCATGCGCGCGCGCATGCGCGCGCAGCGTAGGGGTGGAATAAGAGGGAGGAAAGCAGGGGAGGAGGAGAGAGAATGTGAATGTCTAATTATGAATTTTTAATCTGCTATCACTCATTTAATTTTTAGCTCTCCATAGGGTTTTCCTCACCATCTGGGCCATCAATTAAAGCAGGTCTGAAAAGCCTTCCTGATTTTCCTATATCACACCTCCTCCTCACCAAGAAAGGCTCTGTGGGTGGAAAGCAGCAAAGAACCCTGTATGTTATATACAAAGCAAACACTCTCCAGAAGACACACGGGCCTTATCAAAGACTTAAGAAACTTGTTTGGATCAGAGTAAAAATATGGGAATTATTTTTAAGTGCACAGATCATAACTATTAACTGTTTTTAAGGTGGAGGGAAAAGGGTTAACGTCAAGTACTTTTCTTATCAGAAATGTGTCCAATTCTTCACAGAACTAAAAAAAAAATTAAATTTAAATTAAAAAAATAAAAATTCTAACATTCACATGGAAGCACAAGAGATCACAGGTAGCCAAAGCCATCTGCAACAGAAAGAAGATTATCACAGCACATGACGTCAAATTCTACTACAGAACACAGAGACAGAGGCAGCATGGTACAGCACAGAAACAGACATGAAGACCCGTCAAACATGATACAACCTTATAAACAAGCCTACACAGCTGTATCTACCTAATTTTAAGAAAACTGTCAAAAACCTACACTCAAGGGCTGGAACAGTTAAGAGAAACAGCTGACCTTCCAGAGGACCTGGATTCAATTCTTAGAACAGACGTGGCTCACAACCAACCATCTGTAGCTTCAGTTCCAGGGAATCTATGGTTTCTTCTGGTTCTGTGGACACCAGGGCACATGCCCACACCGTTAGCAACCAGACATCTTCATTGGCCTGCCCTTGGGGGCCTAGCAGCAGCTTAGGCCATCACCCACCAATGAAAAGTGTGACAGGGGCAACAGGTATGCACATAAAGCCCACCCACTTCCTAGGTACCTCACCCCCTTCCTCCTCCTCCTCTTCCTCCTCCTCTTCTTCCCCTCCCCGCATCTGTCTTGTCCTCTCTCTCCCATTCTGTCTGTCTCTCTCCCTCATTCTCTGTCTTGTTCTTTCTATGTCTGTCTGTCTGTCTCTATCTCTCCTCATTAAATCTCTTACACTAGATCTGTTGCTGTAGTAATTTCTTAGTGCCTTATCTTGACATGGGCCCACCAAAGGTACCCCGACCCTTCCTCGCATTTAGCCTATCACATACATGGCTCACTGTCATAGATGCAGACAAAATACCCATACACACGGGGGGCGGGGGGAACATATTTAAAGAAAAATATCCATACATTGACAAAAGACAACCTATTCAACAACTAGAGTGCTGGCAAAATTGGATACCTACCCTCAGAAGAGTGAAATTTGACCTATTCTCTCACCTGCATGAAAATCAAATCAGAATGGACCAAAGACCTTAATTTAAAACCTAAACCCCCAAAACTACTATAGGAAAATATTATCAAACTTGTACCCTAAGCAGCCAAAGTCAAGCACTTGTCATCAAGAAGCAAATTTTAAAAGCCCAATTAATAGTAAAAAGCAGGAAAAAAAAAGAGATTTATTCAATGTGGCACATGGGAAGAGAGACAAAGAGGTCCAGTGACCTGCCTACAGTTCATCTTGAGGTAGGGAACAGGGATTTGCACATCTAGGCAGTCCCAGTGAAGGTGCAGCCCTGCCCACACTGCCCCACTGTCTTCTGGTTCTGGCCTCATCCTGTGACGTGGTCCAAATAGTAGATCCCTTTCCTGAGAACAAGTCCGCCCCCCCCACCCCCCTGTGTGTGGTGCTTTTCCTTCTCCCAGAATGAGATTCCTGAAGGAATCCCCACTTCCTGTTAAGTATCTATTTAGAATATGGTCATTTCTACCAGGCTAGTTACAGTCTTACTATGGCATAACTATGAACTTTCTGAAAATCCCAGTGACACAGGCAATTACCCAAGAACCAACATATGAAACGACAGGAAATGAAAAAGCTTCTGCCCAGCAAAGAAACTATCAATGGAGTAAGTGGACTGCCTACAGAAGGAGCTATACCTCAGCCAGGGCTAACATCTAAAAGATATAAAGAACCCAAACACACAAACGCATACACACACACACACACACACACACACACACACACACACACACACCACATAGGCTAATGGCCTCAACAGACAGTTCAAGAGAAACCACAAATGGTAATAATTTTTTTTTAAAAGGAAAGGGGGAAGAGGGAAAGACCATCTCCTTCTGGAGAGCACCAGTAAGAAACTGTCTCAAAAAGCAATATGGAAAGCTAGATTTGGTATACATGCCTTTAAATCTAGCCCTCCAGAGATTGAGATGGCAGGTCTCTATGAGTCTGAGGCCACCCTGGTCTATATAATGAGTTCAAGCCAGCCAAACTATATAATGAGACCCTATTTCAAAAACCAAAAACCCAAATGGAAGACACCCATGGAACAACACCTGAGGTTGACCTCTGGCCATCACAAACACGAATGTGCATCTTCATACACATGTGCACCCACACATGTACATGAAAACAAGAATTCATTTCTACCTTTATATCTATTGGCCTACCATCTAATAAAGGACATTGTAACAAAACTGGGAGAAATGAAGGTTTTCTAAAGACACTTTCTGTCCTTCAATCTGATTATCAGACCTATTGATCCAATGGGCCCCAAAGAAATGAGTATTTCCTTCAGGAATCTGGTGCTGGGAGAAAGTAAAGGTGCCAGCCAGAGGGGGAATCTGTCTCCCCAAAACAGATTTCACACTCTTCTAACAACCTGTCCGACCACATACAGGATAAGACTGGTCAGATCATGATGGGTAAGTGGTAGGACTGTGCATATCCTTCACCTGCTACTTAAACTTGGATCTCACTGTAGGACCTAAAGACAGACAGGGAGTTCTCTGCATCCTTTTCTCCCTGTGGTGGTTTGAATGAGAATGGCCCCCACAGGCTCATATATTTGAGTGCTTGGTCCCTAATTGGTGGAACTGTTTGAGGAAAGATTAGGAGGTGTGGCCTTGTTGGAAAAGGTGTGTCATTTAGGGGTGAGCTTTGGGGATTCAAAGGCTCATGGCAGACCCAGTCTTGCTCTCTTTCTGCCACATGGTTATGGACCAGATGTGCGCTCTCAGCTGCTGCTCCAGCACCATGCTTGCCTGATGCCATGATGGGCATGGACTCACCCTCGAAGCTGTAAGCGAGCCCCCAGTTAGATGCTTTCCTTTATAAGTTGCTTTGGTCATGGTCTCTTCACAGCAATAGAACAGTAACTAAGACAGTCCTCTTCCCTATCAGGCCACATTGAAGAAATAGTCTTCTGCTCTCCACTTTTAGTTTGGCTCTTTAATGTGGTGTACTGAGGATGGATGGCCAGGCCTCATGGGGGCACAGTTGTGATCCTCAGTTCAATAAGAACATCATCTTTCCGTATCATGGGGTTAACTTTTATCAAAGAAGAAGTCTAATCCTACAGACACTAATGCAAAAAAAAATGCACATATCTAAATATCTTTAGAGCAATACTAAGAAATGCCCACCAAGCAGAAAAAAGTAAAAGGGTATTAATATAGAAATTAACATATACAAGTAAGTGGTAAAACTTGACATACAAATACACTATAGTTAACCAAGGCTGATCAATGCTGTCTTCTCTAATATACTACTATCAGAGAATATCAGGACAAAGTGAAAGAAGGAGTGAATAGAATCCTTATGTGTGCACCTCAAATTTCCTTCTAATTAGTGGAGTGGGAGGAACATTTAAAAAAAAATTAAGAGAGTGCAAGCAGACTTCAACATCATTTACTATTACTCTGGCACCTGTATCTGAGCCTGTCATTCTGACTCCAACAGCCACATGCTTCGGGCTTTCCCCATCACCCTCATCTCACATTTATCTCACCTCACCCCTGTGCCACACAACAGACACACTTTTAAATAGAGACTCTCTGGAGATGGCGACAGCCCAAAGTTCTGCCTCTATTGATGGAACATCAGCGTGCATTGGCGGCAAAGACGTCCTAAGAACAGAGTATGTCTTGAGTGCCGAGCAGGTGGAAAGCAGGGCTAGCGCTCTTCCCCTAGAAGGTAAAACCCACATCATTCAGTCCTGTGTGTACAGCAGGCTCATCCTAAATACAGACTAGGCCCAAGGGCTGGCCCTGACCCAGATTTTTAAGGGAGCTAAGTGGGAAAGGAAATGCTTCCTGTGTGCTACATCATGTTTATGTCTTTACAGACAGAAATAATTAGGAAAAATGAACATAGTCCTCCCAATTCTATTAACACTAAATTTTCAAGGAATTAAAAACTCAAGGGCATGGGTCAGCAGGTAAAAGCACTTGTTTTTGCAAGCTTATCAACCTGAGTTTGGAACCCCAGAACTGCATCTGAAAAACAGGATGAAGGGTGCACATCTGGGGTAATAGAAGGCAGAAACAAGAGAGGTTCCCAGTAGCTCATGGTAGCCTGCAGCTCACACTGCAGCAGCAGAAGCAGGAGACACCTTACCTCCAACAAAGCCCTTAACAATGAGAAAACTGAGAACCGATCTTTATTTATTATTATGAATACAGTGCTCTGCTGCATGCACACCTGCATGCCAGAAGACAGCATCAGATCACATTATACATGGTTGTGAGCCACCATGTGGTTGCTGGGAATTGAACTCAAGACCTCTGGAAGAGTAGTCAGTGCTCTTAACCTCGGAGCCATATCTCCAGCCCCCTGAGAACCAATCTTAAAGTGTGAAGACCTTATGCATACAAAATGAAAGAAAGAAAAGAGTTTAGGTTGGGCATAGCAGTCCACTTGGGAGGCAGAAACACCTGGATCTCTGTGAGTTCAAGGCCAGCCTGGTCTACATAGCAAGTTCCAGAACAGGCAGAACTATATAATAAGAGAGTCTTTGTCTCAAAACACAAACACAACAAAAGAGTAGACGTAAACATTTTGAAAACAGAGGCAGGTGTGGTGATGCTGTAATTTCAGCACTTGGGGGGGCTGAGACAGAAGAACCCCAACTCCACGGGCAGCCTGCACTGCGCAGCAGGGCCCTATCTTGCCAGTGAGGGAGCACAAATAAACGAAGACCTGAAAGAGGGGCCTTAAATCTTCCTTCCATAATTTATGGGACTTATCAAAGAAAGGTTAACCTGAAATTATCATTATTCGGTCAGAAATATAGGAAATGTGAAAGAAGACAGTTTTGACTTGTTTTTAGTTCTTCACTGATGGCATTTTCTGTGCTTTATTCTCTGTTAGTAGAGTGAAACATGAGCTATCCCCACAGCCAGAAATGAGCCAGAAATTAAGATTTAAGGAATGCTTCTGCAAAAGGTATGAAATTGTGTCATGATGCTCCAAAAACGTTCACCAAATGATTCCACAGGTCTCAAAAATGATGCCAGGGGCTAGAGAGGTAGCTCAGTGGTTAGGAATACTTGCTGCTCTGAGGTTCAGATCCCAGCACCCACATGGTGTCTCCCAGCCACCTATAACTCCAGTTCCAGGGAATCCAAAGCCCTCTTCTGACCTCCACAGGCACCTGGAACACACATGATGCATATATGTACATGCATGCAGGTACTATATTCATACACACAAAATATAATAATGATGCCTGGGCTGGAGACATGGCTCAGCAGTTAAAACCACTGGCTGCACATCCAGAGGAGTCTTGATTCCTAGCTCACAACCTTTTGTTAATCCCCATTCCAGGGGCTCCAATCCAATGCTACCTTCTCGACTCCAGAGGGCACCAGGCATACAAGTGGTACACATGCAATACATGCAGCCAAAACACTTAATCACATAAAATAATCTAGAAAAAGGCATCATGTGCCCTGCTCCAACTGCACGATGCACAACATGAGCGCCAGAGACAGTCCAAAGCAAGGACCTTGCCATGCAGGGCACCTACACAGATACTGACAACTGTGCCACAGGCTGCCAGCATCTCTGAGAAACTGGTTCTAGAGCAAACTTGTGGGGAGAAGGATGGCAAAAGGAAGTGAAGGCAATCACAATTCCCAGTCCTATTTTAAGGTGTTGTCCCATCCCAAGCTCTCAGTGAGGCATGAATGTCTAAGGCAAAGGAAGAGGTTTCTGTAGTATATCCTACAAAGAACCCTGTAAAGGCAGTGGCTGTAGCCCTTCCCCACAACCACAAGACTCCCATACACCCTTTTTAGGTAATCTAGAAACCATTCTGGGAAGTACCAATATGAGCATCCAACAAATGTTTAATAATATTAAGCCAAATTAAATATGTTAACATTTGGTGAGTTAGTTACTTTTCTTAATTAGTGAATCTAGGCACTGTCTAACAAAGGAGAGGCAAATCAAAATGTTTATCAGTGACCAACTGCACACTCCAACATTTCAAAGCTGTCACTCTGAAGTATGGGGTGACGGAGCCAGAAAAGAACCATTCTCTGTCAAAAGGAAAGCATACAAAGGTAAAATACAAGCTGGGTTTTGGACAACAGGAATGAGGAGACTTCAAAGGGGCTGCCTGCCCTGGAATGAAAAGGGCAGCATCTTGAATCTAGTAATGACAAAATCAAGCAGAGCACAGGGAAGCTCATGTGTTTCAGTTCGCCTGAGAAGCCTTTCCTGTCCTCACATGGAAGACCTGGCTGGACCGGGAAGATAAAGACAGGGAAATAAAAACAGCCCTTCCCATTTATACTAAACTTGGAGCCCACTGAGTCAAGTCCAGTCCCCACATACATAAAAAAAAGGGCTGACTCTTCCAAGTTGCCCTGTAATTTTATATACATGCCATGATATGCATGCATATATACAAAATAAATAAAATGCAGTTTAACTTTTTTTTTTTGGTTTTTCGAGACAGGGTTTCTCTGTGTAGCCTTGACTGTCCTGGACTCACTTTGTAGATCAGGCTGGCCTCGAACTCACAGCGATCCGCCTGCCTCTGCCTCCCGAGTGCTGGGATTAAAGGCGTGCGCCACCACGCCCGGCACCAATTTAACTTTTTAAAAGAGGAATTCTGATGTAAAAGTTTCAGGCATATGGGCTGTCACATCTGAGCACGTAGACTACAGAGACAGGAAGGACACAGCAGGCTCTTGAGTGTATAGATGAGGGTCCGCTCCAACACCTAACAAGCAGCAGGTGAGCACTCTTCTTCACAGCTGCCTCTTAGCCCTGGTGCTGCCAAGGTAAGCCTGACCCTGAGCCCCTGGTCAAAAGCACCAGTGCACCTGAAAAACTAATTTAATATAGTCATTAGCTCTATGAAAAATAAGAGTTCAGATACTGACTACCAACTACAGATGGTTGCCTTAGAAACTGGCTCTGGGACCATCATCAATACAAAAACCTGCAGATGCTGAAAGTCCTATCATTCATTCATTTGGCTTATGTGTATGGGTGTTTTACCTGCGTGTCTGCCTGCTTGTAGACCAAGTGTGTGGCTAGTGCCTCCAGAGGCCAGGAGAGGGCACTGGATCCCTTGGGATAGTTGTGAGCCACCATGTAGGAACCAAACTTGGGTCTTCTGGGAGAGCAGCCAGGACTCTTAACCATTGAGCCATCAAATACCTTATAAAACGGTATAGTACCCATACATTAGTAAAGCTCTCGAACTACATTGGAGAAGCCTTTGTGTAATGGACAGTGGTTAACACAAACTCACAATTAGTCAGAGGGCAAAAAACAAATGTCTGCTGCAAATGGGACATCTATATCATATCCCTTTCCAAGACTCGGGGTCCATAGCAAAAGAGAGGTGGAGAGAGCATAAGAGCCAGAGGTTGGGAGGACTGGAGCAACAGAGTCTGTGGACATGACAGGACCACTGGACTTATGAACTCCCAGCAGCTGTGGGTGCGTGCAGAAGAACTGCTCCAGACCAAGCCCTCAACATTCCAGGAGGGATGGGGAGGGACTCAGAGCCGCTCATCCCTCCCTGAGGAGCTCCTGGCAGTTCATGGCTTCTAGGTGTATAGAGTCAGTTTATTTTAAGGATGTGACCCCTGGTACGCTGACCATGGGACTCAAAGCTCTTTCATGTTGTAAATCCACAGGTTTAGAATCACATTATATAACAACTCAATTACAAATCCAGACACCTCAGTAGATTTAAGAAGAAAAGCATCTTCAAAGCAAAGCATCTGAGGTCTTCAACACAGCAAGTAGCTCAAGAGATCCACAAAGATAAATGGCTTTGTTACACAACCGCCAGTGAAAAAGTCCCGCTCAGGACTGCACCGCCGCCAAGAGACTCCTCAGCTCAGAGCTTGAAAGCGCTCTGGAATCCAACCTTCAGAAGATGTGACCCGACCTTACAGAAGTGTTTGCTTAATGGTTCTAATCGCCCAAGCCTGACATTTAGTTTCTTTCTGAGAACTAGCTGTACTCAACTTTTTTTTTTTTTTTTTTTTTTTGATTGATACAGAGCCTCATGAAGGACAGTCTGGCCTCAAACTCACTGTTGTAGCCAAAGACAGCCCTGAACTCCTGATCTTCCTTCCTCTATCTCCCAGTGCTGTGATCACAGGCATGCACCACTACAGCTGGTTGCTATTTCTCTAGGACCCTCCTTTATAACTTTTCTTGCTTATTTTCATATGCATCCAGAATTTCTATACATTGAAGACTCAAGACACGATGATAAAATGGAACTAAACAACAAATGGATATTCTATGTGTCGATTTTTGCCTTTATTAAAAAGCAAAAACTTAGCCGGGCGTGGTGGCGCACGCCTATAATCCCAGCACTAGGGAGGCAGAGGCAGGTGGATCGCTGTGAGTTTGAGGCCAGCCTGGTCTACAAAGTGACTCCAGGACAGCCAAGGCTAACACAGAGAGACCTTGTCTCAAAAAACCAAAAAAAAAAAAAAAAAAAAGCATAAACTGGGGAGTATAGAAAGTACAAATAAAAGTACAAAAGAGTTCAACATAAGCCCTAAAGCTGTTAACTTTATTTGGCAAATGGATATTGGATTCCACAGATGCATTCTCTTGCACTCGCCACTGGTCTGGAATTCACGAGCTGTCACTACTCCACACATCACATCAAACAAAGTTACTTTATGGCTCATAACAGCCAACTGAGTACTCCCAAAAACTCCAATCCAGCTGTTTAGCATTGCTTGAACATTTCTCCAGCATTTAAGGGCAAGGGAACATGGGTTTTTTTGTTTTTTGTTTTTTTTTTAGGATGAATGGTAAGGGTTTCAGAGGTGACGATGCACAACAAATAAAACACTGAACGTTTGTCAAGTTCATTCATGAAGCTGGGTCTGAAGACCCCCCTCTACCACCTGATAGTCATATGATCTAAAGCCTGTTGCTTAGCTCAGTAGGCCTCAGCTGCCTCCCACTGAACAGACTTACAGCAGTGGTGCTCAGTGAGGATGCTGACACCACACCTGGAAACATCTAGAATCATTTTGTCCTGGCATGTAGTAAGCAGATGCTTCTCAACCCTCTGCAGCACACCAGTAGATTGATTACACATTGAAAATGGTAAAGTCCTGCCTTACAGCATCTCTCCACTCTAAAATTCAACACCCTGTGTGTCTATGTGAGTAGATTGGTAAGGATTTGTCTATGGGTAGAATACAACAGAAAAGGATGAAACAACAAGTTGGGACAACAGGGTGAACCAGTGGCACAGCCCAGGTCTCCTGGTCATCAGCCCTGTTACTAAGTAACACGATTTTTATAAAACAGCTTCTGGCACAGAAGCCCAATGCAAGCAAACTGCATGGACAAGAGAAATTTTGTTTTATCTATCTAGGTCTACAACAATGCAGATTCCAAGATTCGCTGGCCAGTGCATTCTTCTAACTTAAGCAACAACTCATACTTCCAGACTCAAAAGGCTTCAACTAAAGATCTGAAATGAATATGAATATAATCTAGGAGAGAGAGCGGAAAGGTCAGAATTTAAATGCACAATGCCTTGGCTTAATGCCCATGCATGTAGCCCATTGTATCTTTGGTAAACTTCACTGGGTTAGGAGTTTACTTATCTCTCATACTTTCCCCTACATCCCACTCCAAAATAAATGTCCTTCACCCAAAAACTATATAACACGATAACCTCAGAATATGAAAAAAATGATTAACTGAAAGATTATGGGAAAAATTAAAACCAACTAAAATTCCCAAGTACAAGCACACCACAAACATGGAGACTGGTCTAGTCATGCATCCTTTTATGCCTTGGATTCCTATCGATTGTTTCTTTTAAGACATAGTCTTACTAGGCCATTCTGGAACTCAACATGCACCACATATCCATTAAGGATATTTATTGAACCAGGTGGTCAGTTCTAGTATAAACCCTGAGCTATAGTGGCAGCTCCTTTATTTCAAAAGAATTTCCACTACAATTTCTTGCTGTCAGTGTTTTATGGTTCAGGCAGGAAAAATGTCTCCCAGGCATAAGAGGTCTAATTTTTTCTATAAATAATCTGGGACACACTTTTTGAAACTAAAGATGTCAGAGAAAGTCCTTTCTTCTTTACTTACAAATTTATAATTAGACTAATGTTTTTGCAGAAAAATTCAGGATAACAAATTGCATTTCGAATATAACATTTTTCCAGCATAGGAATTTGTTAAATTTTGCAACCTCCCACCAGGTGGTGGCAGCATATGCCATTAAGGAGGCATTTAGGAGGCAGAGGCAAGCTGATCTCTGAGTTCGAGGCCAGCTTGATTCACAGAGTGAATTCTAAGATAGCCAGGGCTACACAGAAAAACTCTGTCTCAGAAAAATGATAGACAGACAGACAGACAGACAGACAGACAGACATTGCAACTTCCCAAATCAAGTCTCTTTAACTGGGAAAAAATGCCTGTGGCTATTCTAACACCACCTATATAAAGAGAACAACAGGAGAAATGGAAAAATATAAATCTTGATTATAGCTAAACTGTCTTTTGCAAAATCAAGGGCATATCGCCTAGGAAGTGTCACTTTGTGTCCAGATAACTAAGAACCAAATGAACTGTGGCTTACATATGTAACTACAGTAACAGGAGTTGGTAACAGTAAATCATCATCACTTAGTGCTGAAAAGCAAACCTTAAAAAGTGCTTGTGGTCATGCCAGGAACTCTGCTTATGTTGCACAAGGACTATTAATTTATTATTTATTAACTCATTTACTTTTTTGAGACAGGGCATTGCAATGTAGTGCAGATGTAGCACTTACTACGTAGCCTGGGCTGGGTGAGGCCACCATACTAAATTATTCCATCTTAACTATAGCACACTAAGTTATTTTTACTACAATTAAGTACTTTGATGGGACCTTTATACAGCCAGTATTTTGTAAAATAACCCTAAAGAGGTATGTATGCATTACTACTGGTTTCTAGATAAGGAAAGTGACTTAGAGCAGCCACAGCAGGAGTGAGATTCAAAGCCAGATTTAGCTTACACTCGCTCTGATAAAGAGGACTGTGGAAGAGAAGGAGATTGCCTCACACTAGTTCTACTAAGAGGCTGCACAAAGAATCCATAAAGCTGGTGTTGTGAAGAGAGCTGAAAAGGAACCAGAAGAAAGGTGATGTCCTGCAGTGCGCTGGGTCAGCTGTGGAGAAGGAACTGGAGGACACCAACTCGGTGGTGACTCAGAGGACAGTGAGACTCCACAGAACCCAAGGGCACTCTACTAACTCAGGCTCCTCCAACAGAAAACCAACTATTACAACTACATTATCAGTTTCTCCTTACTATATTGCCATATGCTCACAACGGTTCTCCAGCACCCAGCTTCATCTCTCAGCTCCTCTTTGGGAAGGCAAGACACAGACATGAAAAGAAGGGTACCACACTAGCATCCAGAAAGCTAAGCCTAGTCATTTTCCCTTATAGGTAAGGGGAGTTACCTAGGACATGAAGGCTTTACAACAAAGCAGGTCACATGATCCTCCCATTGCAAATAACAGAAAATGTGGTAAGCCATTAGGCTAAAAACTGGTGTCATAACCACACAGTTCAGCTTTGGACATTGAGAAATCAATCAGACCTATCAGGAATCTCTCTCCTGCCTAGCTTCACAGTATCAGGAGGTAGTAAGTGAACTACTGGGGAGAAAGTACCTCAGTGGTCTTTCTTACCCAGTGCTGGGCCTTGCACACTACAATAGCAGGCAAGATATGGCAATGTGTACAATGGTGGAATGACTGTTATGAAGTAACTAACAGTGTTCTGATTGGATCTGAGGTCTGCTCCACAGAAGGGAATTTCATGCTCTGGCACATAATCCTGGTTACAAGCTCATGGGAAGGTCAGAGAACCTGTGGTAGAAGCCCAAAGGGTTAACTTGCTCAAATATAATGTCATCCAATTGTCTTTAGTATTTGTGGTTAAATTCAGGCCAGGGCTGCTCCCAACCTTGCTCAGAGAAGCTTCTTTCTGTACTGGGAAGCAGTCAGTGGATAGATGCATGACTGCCAACATGCTGAGACTAAGAACTGAGTGCTCAGTCCTCAACGGGACATCTTTATCACACACCATTCCACCCCATGCCGCCACCACCCAGTCTCTGGCACCCAGGAAGTAGAGTCGGAGGTTGAAAGGGCCCCGCAAAATGCTTGACTTGACTTGGCTGTCACACTCATCAGCTCACAGCATTAATTGTTAGCTGTGAAAGACCTGTACAGGATCAGTCCAGCCAAAATCCTAGGATACATGACGTACTCCCTAGGAACCACCCCTTACTGAGCACCTGTCGGCCGTGAGCTGCTGGGAAAGGAAAACCACTCTTTTTTCAATATGTAGCCACTGATAGATTTCCTATGCTTCAATGCATAGCCCCACTCACTATACACATGCATGGGCAGCACCCACAGAACTTAGTGGACTACCAAAAACAAAAAACAAACAAACAAACAAAAGAAGCAGGGTGTGGTGGCATATGCCTATAATCCCATCACTCAGGGAGGCAGAGGTAGGCAGATTGCTGTCAGTTTTAGGCCAGCCTAGTCTACAAAGTAAGGTCAGGACAGCCAAGGCTATAAAGAGAAACCCTGTCTCAAAAGCAAGCAAGCAAGAAAGGAAGGAAGGAAGGAGGGAGGGATGGAGGGACACAGACAGCTTTTGGGGGGCTTTGTTGGGAAAGCTAGGGAAAAGAGTGGAATAATCATGCTTCACTGTTTACATGTATGACTCTCTTGAGAAATAAAGATTATTTTTAATGGTATCTTCCAACCTGAGCTAATTTTCTTCCTCGAAGTCTCTTTAAAAGCTTTAAAAAACGTGTGAGCTAAAAGGTGCTGCTCACACGTAAGAATAGAAGCAACCAAGTCCTAACAGGTCTTATTTACTTCACACGTAGCAACCACACTTGACAAGAGATGCACAGAGACTAAACTCTGTGAGGTTGAGAGGGCAGAGCACAAAGTACATATGCCAGCAGTCCTGAGTCTGACCTCAGCAAGCAGCTCACATGCACAAACAACTCCAGTTCCTGGAGGCTCTGACACCCTCCTCTGGCCTCAGTAGGCACTAGACACACATGTGATACACACACATACATACAGGCACACATGCACATACACATTAAATTTAAGTAAGTGAATGAATACAGCCAAACAATGTATAGCCAAACCAAAGACAGCAAAAGAGGAAATGCCCTATCTGATGGCAAGTGTGAGGCGGAAGCACTTGGAGAGTAGGAAGCACACCTGTGGCCTCAGTGTGTCTATTTCTTTCTCCCCCTCCTTCCCCGACCCCCTCTCTTCCTTCTGGATACACTTCCTGGCCTTCATGACTCATGACGTTAGCTGAACTGCTCTGCCACACTCCTCCATGACACATGGACTTCAAGTTCTGAAACAGCAAGCCCAGCAAACCCTTCCTCCCTTTTACAGTTTCAACACTGTCAGGGTAACAAACACTAACATGCTAAGGAATTCAATCGAGTTAAGAATGTACCCCCAGCGAGCATGTTGGCATACTCGGGAGGCAGAGGCAGGCGGATCACTGTGAGTTCGAGACCAGCCTGCTCTTCAACGTGAGTCCATGACAGCCAAGGCTACACAAAGAAACTCTTGTTTTGAAAAAACCAAAAGGAGATGGGGGGGGGGAGCTTGATGGCACACACCTTTAATCCAGCACTTCAGAAGGCTGAGGCAGGCAAATCTCTGTGAGTTCAAGACCAGCCTGGTCTACAAAGCTAGTCCATGACAGTCAAGGCTACACAGAGAAACCCTGTCCCAAAAAATCCAACCTATCAAACAAAAAACTCAAAAGCAACAACAACAAAAAAGACTGCAACCCGATCAATTAGCTATGCCTCTTTGATTCTTGGTAAATTAGAGCAGTAGCTCCAGAAATACTAGATCTAGTAAATAAGAGAGATGTAAAAAGGGGGTGGGGAGTATTTTTTAAATGCTGCAGCTTTGACTGTGAGCTTTTCCAACCTTTCATGGCAAGCTCCAAGTGAAGCTTACCTGGCTCCATGCCATATCTAAATTTCTGGGGGAAGAAGAATTTTCTGTTGAAGTTTTAAAAACTCTCAAATGCAATTATAAAGAATGAATATATATTAGTTCAGTTAATCAGTTTTAAAACCCTGCTGTTTGCCTGGAAAAAATTTTCTTTGGATCTAACATTCAAAACTAAAAGTCACTATATAATAGCAAAGGGAAAGAATCACATATTTTGGCAGTAGTGTAAGAGAAGAGGTGCGGTTTTAATTACTTTCAGATTATTTGGATTAAAAGCAGTATTGTTTCCCTGAGATCCAAATAAGAATTACATGAACATCTGGAAAGTATCTAGAATGTTCAACACCCACAATGCAGTGCTCCTTCCATCACCCAGGAAGTGTGTGCATATGAACAGGGTGCACTGGGTAGCACCTGACTCTTCAAGCTAACATTCACCCTGTACAAGCAAGAAGCTCAGATTTCAGCTGGAAGCTCCAGGTCACCTTTGTCCCTGGCCTCTGGATGTCTCACCCACAGCTGTTACTGCAGTGTCTGCCACTTTGGGTCACTGTAACTCTCTCATCTACATTGCTGTCTTGGATGACAGATGAAAGACAGAAATTACAATCACAGGACTAAGCAGAAGGCTAAAGCTTCGGAGCCCCAACCTTAGAACTCTCTTCCCAGGGACAGCACACCATCCTGGAAGTGTGTAAACTGTAGCAGGTTTTTTCAAAGTATATTTGAATTACAAAAGCATTATTTGCATAACAAACATTAAAAGAAATGTGTGTAGCTTGGAACAGAAGTTCATCAAAAGAGAAAACAAGGAAAATAGAGCTTTCCAGAAATACAGTGTACCCTAACAGTGAGATCTTCACAAACTAGGCAGGGTCTCAACAGGCAGTGAGGACACAGTAAAAGGACAAACAGAAATAGCTTGGGCTAAAGCAGAAAGCAGGGTGGGGGGCACTGAGGCACATGCTCATACTTTAGGATTTCAGGGTTCATTGTGTCCTTAAGCAAAAGGGAACAAACGAAAGCAGAGCCTAACATTTTCTTTTTTCTTTTTTTTTTTTTTAATATTTTCAAATTATGCCAGGGATCCTGCAAGGGACAACAGTTATCCCAGAGGGTCGCAGCTGGCAATGAAAGCCTGCTCTCAAAAAACAAAAACAAAAAAACCCATCCTTGAGTTAGGCATAGTTGTCACAGATGAACTTATTTCTTAGAAGCAAAAAAGCAAATCCCGACATGTCAAAGTCACCTAAGACTTTAGGTATTTTTAATGCCAGATATGGAAAATGAGATCGCTATGCATACATGCTAAAATTTGTCTGTTTGTTGACTGGGACAGGATCTCAACCTACAGCCAGACTGTTATAGTTTACACACTTCCAGGATGGTGCGCTGTCCCTGGGAAGGGAGTGCAGGTAACACTGCTCTAAGGTTGGCGCTCTGTAGCTTTAGCCATAAAGTCGTATCTCATCCTATAGCCCAAACAGGGCTCATACTCAAATCCCTGCTGTGTAAGTGGCCTGAATGCCAGGTATGGTTACAGTTCAGCTGTTGAGAGTTTAAGGGTACAGTAGCTATAGTGTGCCTAGTCTACAGTGTTACACATCACTCCACCCTTCTTCAGGCCTTTCATTCTTTCTGTCCTGACCCTTGGAAAGAGCACTACAGATGTCCCACTTAGGGTATGGGTCTTTTATTTATTGTGACGTTGGGACAAGCCTTGGATTCCATATCTAAAATTCAGTACCTACAGATAAAAATGACTGCTGAGGCTGGTTAAGATAGCTCAACTTTGTATCCTCCTAAAGTATATGGTGAAAACTTAATCCCTAATAGATGGTCTTAGGTACAGGCTTTAAATAGCAACTAGGTCCTGCGGGTAGGACCCCATGAGGGACAGCCCCACTTACAAGAAGAGGCATCAGGCCTGGCGGTGGTGCACACCTTTAATCCCAGCACTCCAGAGGCAGAGGCAGGCATACTTCTGAGTTCAAGACCAGCCTGGCCTACAAAGTGAGTTCCAGAACAGCTCAAACTACATAGAGAAACTCTGTCTTGAAAAAACAAAAACAAAAACAAAAACAAAAACAAAAAGAGGAGGAGGAGGAGGTATCAAAGCTTTCTCTCCTTCTCCACTATGTGAAAAGACAGTTGACATCTACAGCCTAGGAAGAAGGCATCACTAGGAACCGGACCTGCTAGCAACCTTCAGCTGAGACTCCAGAACAGTGAAATGCAGATGCTTATGGCTAATCCCAAGTGCTGGGATTACACGCGTGCGCCACCATGCCCAGCTTCAGATGTCTATGGCTTAATGCACTTGGTTTATGATATTATGTTATAGCAGTCTGAACTCACTATGATCTATTATCCGGTACAATCCATCCAATGCCTGGCACACAGCATTCAACAGCTGCTATTATTTATTTATCACAATAACCCAGTCTACACCACATACACTCCCAGGTACATCCCTGGATACACTATTTCCTCCCCATTATTGTCTTTCAACATCTCTACTCACCCTAAATTTGCACTTATGTAAATCAAAGTTATCCCTAAGAAAGCCGAGTATAATCCCTGAATACTGAAGGCTGAGGCAGGAGATTCGGTCAGTAAAGTCAATCAAGCATGGAGACCTCAGTGGACTTCCCAAAACCATGTGAAAGGTCAGACAGCACAGCACAAGCTACAATCCTGGAGCTGGAGAGGTGGTGACAGGAAGCCCTGGGCCTTGCTGTTCACCCTGCCAAGTGGAATCCGTCAAGTTCCAGGGTCAGCAAGAGACTGTGTCTCAAAAAATAAGATAGAAAGCAATTAAGGAAGTCACTTGACATCAGTCTCTGGCATTATAGGAGCATACACACACACACACACACACACACACACACGGAGAGGGGGGATGGAGAGAGAGAGAGAGAGAGAGAGAGAGAGAGAGAGAGAGAGAGAGAG
>OU015749.1:85276753-85354253 GCA_907169655.1 Acomys percivali
CCTCCTTACTCTCAGCACCTAAGAGAATCATTCTCCGTGGCTCTGCTGCTGGCTAGCACAGAGCAGCGCTCCAAGTGCAGCAGCAAGCCAAGCAATGGCTTGGGCTCTTTTGTTTGTTCCTAATGAATGGGGGCAGGGCAGGTACTCTGAGCAGCTTCAGTACCCCTTAACCATTTGTTGAAGCCACAGCTGTTCTAACCAAAGCCGAAGGCAATTCATCTCGCAAATGTGTGTCACAAAGAATACATGAGCAAACAACTCAACTCCAAGGACATTCCTCCGCCATCCAATTCAGCTGCTGGGAGGAGGCTAGAAAAAGGCAGAGGGAACACATACTTAAATAAATGCCTTTTCTTACATTAAGCCTAAAAATCCAAGACTATAGCTATGGGAAATCAAAACAAAATACAACTTTTTTTATACAATCAAAAACAAAAAAACAAACAAATAAACAAACCAAAAACCCTCATTAAAGAAGACTTCAAAAATAAAGCCAAAAAAAAAATAAATAAATAAATCAAGGGCAGAGGACAACCAGCCCTGAGCTCTGCTATTTAGAAGCACAACCCATCAATGTTTTGTACATTTCCCCTGGGGCTATACATAACTGAATTACAAACTGTAGTGGCTGCAGCTTGTGTCCTTTAAGTGCATCGTAAGCATTTCTCCACGTTTTTCTTAACTTTGCTGCTATACAAAGTAGATGACAGAAAATACCATTTCCTTCCATGACAACCACTACAGTAAAAACTGAGACTCCCCTGAAGTCCCTGCAGCCAGTGAATTAAAATAAGTTACACTAAAAATGCCTAGACACACAGAGTGGTTAAAAATGTTAACTGGCTTTCAAGTGACAAAGACAGACAGGCAACACTTACTAGAGCCATTTCTGTTCTGGGTCAGTTTCTTTTTCTTTTCTTTTCTTTTTTTTTCTTTTCTTTTTTTTTTTTTTTAGTTTTTCCAGACAGGGTTTCTCTGTGTAGCCTTGGCTGTCCTGGACTCAATTTGTAGACCAGGCTGTCCTTGAATTCACAGAGATCTGCCTGCCCAGTTTCTTTTTTTAACATCACTGATAATATGTATTGTACTCAAAACAGCACCCAAATCCCAGTGTGAGTCATACACATATGCAGGTCTTCAAGGGCTGGGATTCTTCTTCATTGTGTATCCCTACCGTGGAGAATAGTACCTTACATAACATAGGCATTTAAAAAGGATTGTTGGAATGAAATGAACTGCAGACTAAGATATATGGTTATTCAGAGACGGGAAAGATTAGTGTGAGTTGAAGTTACCAGACACAACAAACAGTATGACTGGCAGAATTGGATTTTAACAGTAATTGTAGAAACAAGGTGACCCAAGGAAGTACTGGGATACTCTACAAATGAAAGGCAGAAGGAGGCTGGAAGGAGAGCTGAGCATTTAAGGCCACTTGCTACCCTTGCAGAGGACCCAGCTCCGGTCCCAGCACCCAGTGACTCACAACTGCCTGTTAACTCCAGTTCTGGGAGATCTGACACGCTCTTCTGGCCACTCTGGGTATATGGTGCCTGTAAAACAGGCACCCATTCATATAGATAAAATAAAGTTAGGGTGACTGGGGAGATGGCTCTGTGGTTAGGAGCACTGGTTTTCTTCCAAAAGACCTGGGTTCAACTCCTAGTGTTCACCTGGCAGCTCACAAGTATCTGTAACTCCAGTCTCAGGGAATCTGGTGCCTTATTCTGGCTTTCTTGTGCACTGCGCAGACAAACATGCAGGCAAAACATCTGTACATATCTGTGATGCTGGTTTGAATGAGAATGGTCCCTATAGCTCATGTATTTGAATGCTTGGGTTCCAGTTGGTCAAACTGTTTGGGGAGGACTGGGAGGTGTGACCTGGCCGGAGGAAGTGTGTCACTGGTGGTGGGCTTGGAGGTTCAAGAGCCCATTTCACTCCCAATTAGCTCTCTCCTTCTGTTTTTTCCCTGTCTCCCGCCGTCCTTTTTACGGATTAAGATTTAAGCTCTGAGTTACTGCTCCAGTGCGAAGCACACCTATCTGAGCCTCACCATGACCCCCAACATGACAGCAACGGACTCTAAGCCTCCAGGACTGTGAGCCCCGAATTAAATGTTTTCTAAGTTGCCTTGCTCATGCTGTTTTGTCACAGCAACGAAAAGTAACTAAGATGACAAAAAGTAAAACATTTACTTGAAAAATAAACTTTTAGAAATTAAAAAAAAAAAAAAGGATATAAGTGGAGAATCTTCCCTATAGCTTGAAGACCAAAGCAGCACCCCAAGTTCACTGATGAGGATGAAACACAATACAGAGCACATAATCAATTCCATCGAGAGGCAAGAAACCCAAAATACCGCAACAGGAAAACCCACTGCTTCCTGGGGCATCAGAAACAGGACAATATTGGTGCAAGCAGCAAAGACACTGCTATGGCTCCCACACAATGGATAGTGTGCCCTTGCTAATCTGAGTGTAAAAGAACATTCTCACCCAACTTAACTTCTGGATCTCTTCATATGCCAGGGAAGATACATGCATTTGGGCAAAGATTTAAAAGTTGCACTCAACACTGATGCCATTGCACTCACAAACCTGAATCAAAACACCTTAAGAGAGAATCTGCCTCCCCTCACTAGGATGCCCTCCGCGGCCGACTGCACATTCTAACTTTCCTCATACTCACACATATTTTCTTTTGTCACCCCACTTGTGCTTTGAAAGAATTCAAAGGACTTACGAAGAAGGCATTTGTTAATACCGTGTCTCTGACAGCTGCTAGCTGGATGTACGATATCCATAGTGTTCTATTACAACATATAATGAGAAAGCATGCCGGTGCATCTGTTTCCTTACAGAAAACCGACTCATGGCTGTCCCTTGGGGCTGCCTTGAGAGCAACTTCCACAGAGTCCGGGAGATGGATCGCTGTGACTCTGAGCTTAAGACTGCAGTTATTTAATGGCTAAGATCGGGAGCAACTACCCATGCAGTTCTCCTCAGCCTGTAGCAAATAAGTCATTTGGAGAGGAACAGCTGATCCAAGGAGTTCATGTTTTGGGATCAGGTGTCCTTTGCTCTTCTTTTTTTTTTTTTTTTTTTTTTTTTAATATTTTTATTTATTTATTTTTTAATTTATGTGCACTGATGTGAGGGTGTCAGCTCATGGAGTTACAGACAGTTGTGAGCTGCCATGTGGGTGCTGGGAATTGAACCCGGGACCTTTGGAAGAGCAGACTGTTCTCTTAACCACTGAGCCAACTCACCAGCCCCCTTTGCTCTTCTTAAAGTGCATATGCAACCCCGACGATGACATAACAAGCAAGTCATCTAAAGGAGTTAAAATGCCCTAAAAAAGGCTGGAGCTCTATGTTCAAGGCCCTGAGTTCAAGTCCCAGTATCTCAGTCTATCAATCAATTATGTAGGCCATTCTAAAACATGTTTCAGGAGCCCCTCCCCCCCAAAAAAAACAGATCTGGAATATCTGGTTAGAAAATTCTCTACATTTCACATCACAAACTGTCTTCTTGCTCTAGTTCTAGATGCAGGCTTCTCTCTGGTACACTGAAAATTCTGGAAAGTTACTGAATTGCTGCGTAATCACAGAAAAAAGGAGATGAGCTGTAACGTCTGTAAAACC
Source organism: Acomys percivali (assembly GCA_907169655.1). Taxonomy (NCBI): domain Eukaryota; kingdom Metazoa; phylum Chordata; class Mammalia; order Rodentia; family Muridae; genus Acomys; species Acomys percivali. The sequence goes on from OU015749.1 coordinate 85,280,400, forward strand.
GGATCACACCCGTCACCAGTGCCACAAAGGAAGACTATACATGCAAACAAAGACTTCCAAGTTTAAGATGCTTGAGGTACTGCCTCAAGTGCCTTTCCTCTGCATGCCTGTGTTTCTTCATATACAAAACAGGAAATACACTATCTTAAGTTATCAAAATTAAATGACTTAATCCAAATTAAGTTGTTGTAATAGAGGCCAGCAAAGGGTAAATACATGAAATGTTTGCTACTGTGTTAGAAACTAATTTTTTTTTTTTTTTAATTTTTGAAATAGGGTCTCACTGCATAGCCTTGGCATACCTTGAATTTGCCATGCAGCCTAGACTGGACTTGAACTGGCAGTGATCCCCCTCAAGCTCTGGGGTTACAGGCATGTATCACCATATCCAATTTGGAACTAGTAATTTGTTGTTATTGCAGGGTCTCACTCTACCCCAGGGTGACCTGGAACTCACTATGTATCCCAGGCTGGCTTAAAACTCACACTGATTCTCCTGCCTCAGCCTTCACAGTGCTAGGATTATAAGCATGAGTCACAGCACGCAGGAGCTAGCTTTTTGGTTTTTTTGTTTTGTTTTGTTTTGTTTTTAAGTGAAAACAGCGCATAGTGATACCAACTGAAAAGGATAACCCTAAAAATTAAAAAGGTACAGTTTTCACCTGTGGAGATGTCATTTTTTTTTTTAAGGTTTATTTTATTTTTAACGTATGTGGGAAGGAGATATTTTGTGCATGCATGAGTGCTGGTGCCTGCAGAGGTCATAAGACTGTCAGACCGCCTGAGGCTGGAGCTGCAGGCTGTTTGAGCCACCGACCTGGATGCTGTGAACAGAAGTTGGGTCCTCTGCCAGAGTAAACCGTCAATCAAAGAGCCCTCTCTCCAAACCTCAGGACTACAGCTCTAAGGTAGATATGAGCTAAAAGCTATACAATGGAAAGCACCTTACTTTAGGAAGAAAGCTACAGCTTTCAACGTGGACTTACGCATCCTAGCACCTTCATCTTTGCCATCAGTCCAAGGCTGCAAATGTGGATTGCACTTCCTAAGTCACGCAAGCAAATCCCGTCCCTTGACAGCAACTCAGCCCCTCCTGAGGGGCAAAAGCAGAGACAAGACTATATGGAGGCCTGGGGCTGGAGAGATGGCTCAGAAGTTAAGAGCACTGTCTGCTCTTCCAGAGGTCCTGAGTTCAATTCCCAGCAACTACATGGCGGCTCACAACCATCTATACCCTCTAATGCCCTCCTCTGGCGTGCAGGCGTACATGCAAATAGAACATTCATATAAATAAATAAAATAAAAAGAGTATATGGAGGCCTTCACATGTTGGGATTTACTAACAAATCAAGAAATTCATCCCCAACATCAACTGCAAAAATGTTTCTCCAATAAAAACTGCAGACTTTCATGTGAGCAAATCTCTTCAACAATAGAGAGTTGTTCTGGTCAGTGAATAGAACAATGTCCGTGTGAGCAGCACAGTGGGAGCTGGACATTCCTGACACTCCTGTCTCCTGGCTAGCCTCTGGCCAATCTCTATCTCCCAACTGCGTTTGGTTTTGAAATAACTTTCAGGCAAAATATATGGTCACCCGGTATATGCTAAGCCTCATCCTTAGCACAGAGGCTTCTGCACCAGGGCCACCTCTTTTTACTACCACCACTCTGGGCACCCCACTAGTATAAGCCTCAAACACAAAAACGCTTTGTTTTCTTGTCTGGACACACACACACACACACACAACAGTGCCTTGGTGTTTAGATTTGTATTTTGGGGGAAAACACCACCGGTGGCAAACAAATGACCCAAGGGTTGAAGAGTGCGTGGTCCAGGTTGGGTTACTTTTGAGTAAGGAGTGGTGCTTTATGCAACCATAAGTTTGGCACTACTTATTCGGAAGGCAGTCTTGAAAGAAAAAAAAAAAAAAGGACTATTAATTACCCTCTGAAAATGGGTTTCACAAACCCACTTCCCAGGGTTGTTTTAAGGACTGAGATAATGGCTTCAAAGTGCCTGTGGTATTTATAGAAAGTAACAGCAAAGTAAACTCAACAGTGCGTTTGCCCAACTGACCAGGGAACTTCTGTCTCCCAGGAATTCCACTGGAAAGAAATGAGTAAAACTTCCAAGGTTAGCAGTGTATCGGGATCAAAAATGACCCAGATGCCATTTGGGGGTAAGGGTCTCCTCCACCACGCTGCAACAAAGGGGCTCATCCCTGGACAATTCCATCTCTGCGCAAGGATGGCCGGCCAGGGCCAGTCCAGCTTCTTTGTTGACCCCAGCAGCTCCCGGGAGGACAGGCCTCTTACAGAGCTCCGCTTGGCTGGAGCTTCCCAAGCTGCTCTTCGTCCACGACTTCTGGGAACCGCGCTGCTGATGGAGGGTTTTCTCCTGCAAGTTTTCGAGCCCGCGAAGCAGCTGCCACGGTCCTTCTAGAAGGCCGTGTCCCTGTCCGGGACCAGCCGCATCCACGGACGTCAGCCGGAGACCCGACCCCCTCAGCCCGCTGAGCCGCACCCGCCACGCTCCCGCAGAGGCCACCCCTCAGCGCCTCGGCCGGACCTGAGAGTCCTGGGCGCCGAAAACCGCTATTCCACTGCGGGCCGGGCCGCTCAGTTGCCCCCATCGCCACAGCCCACGCTCCCCGGCGGCACAGAAGCGTCAACTCACCCCTGAAGAGCAGCAACAGGAAGAAGTCGGGCAGCCGCGCGCACAGCCGAAGTCGCAGCCGCCGGCTCAGCGCCATGTCGAGGGGAATCTGAGGGGCTCAGGCTTGCAGCGGAGAGCCCGCTTCGTGCGCATGCGCCTTGCCTGCTTGGACCCTGCGACCCGCCTCCAGTTTCCATAGCGACCACACGGCCCTCAGAGCTGGCACCATAGTGACCAAAGAAGCTCAAGTCTGGTTGCTATGGATGCAAGGATGCTAAAGGCTTGCCAGTGATAGCCCTGTCTATGAACTTAGAGGGAGGAAGATTAAAAAGCATGTCTGGGAGGGAAGCGGGGTGATTTTACGAAGCTGTAGATTATCACTACAGATATAAAGATTACTCCATTAAAATTTAGGAAATGATGAGGCTGGAGAGTTGGTGCAGCAGTTAAGAGCACCTGTTGCTCTTGCAGAGGACCTAAATTCCATTCCCAGCGCACATATTGTGGCTCACAGCCATCTGTAATTACAGTTCCAGGCGATCTGCTACCGTCTTCTGGCCGCTGAGGGCACTAAACATGTATATAGTGCACATACATACATGCAGGAAAAACACTCATACACATGAAACAAAATAAGTCATTATTTAATTTTTAGGGCATGGGCATTATTTTACAAGTAAAGATATTACCAGATAAATGTTTGAAATGGTAGTATTTTTACACTTGTAAGGCACCAAATCCATAGGTAATGAAAGGAGAATGTGCTGAAATCTGCATAAAACATTAACAAGGCATACCTGGTCCATAAAAACAATGTTGCTGTAGAAGTATAACTCATTTCTCTGGCAGAGCTAAACCACAATGGTATACCCAGTAGTTTCTCCTACACAATAGAAGGGCAATTCTTGACACTGAATATTTTGAGTTGTTTTGTTTTTGTTTTTTGTTTTTGTTTTTACAGTCTTATTTACGTAGCCCTGGCCACCCTGGAACTTACTATATAGACCTGGCCTCAAACTCATATAAACTCAACTGCCTCTGCCTCCAAGTGTTAGTACTAAAGGTAAGCACTACCATGACTGGATTTTCTTAATTGTCTGTTTTTAATATTTTTAATTATATGTAAGTACGTATGTCTGCATGAGGGTGTTTGCAAGTAAATATGGGTTCCCAGAGAGGCCAGAGGTGCAGAGCTAGCAGATGGTATGAGCCGCCTGGTGTGGGTGCTGAGAGCTGAACCTGGATCCTCTAGAAGAGCAGCAAGTGTCTTAACTGCTGAGCCATCTCTCCGGCCCTCTTTTTCACTTTAAGAATGGTTTGTTATTGTTGCCTGTTTTTACCATTATCAGTATTAGTATGTGAGTACAGTAGTGCATGGTAGGAGGGCACATGCCACAATGTGCATATGGAAGCCAGAGGAAAACTTTGTGAAGGTGGCTTTCTTCTTCTACCTTTGCCTGGATTCCAGGGATCACATTCAAGTTGGCTGGCTTTAAGAGCAAGTGCCTTTACCCACTGAGCCATCTCACTAGCCTTGTTCTGAACACCGAAGAGTAGGAAATGGTAAGGGTACAGAAGAAAAATGCGCCAAGATCTTATAAGCAGATGATAAGAAGGATAAAATATACTGGAGCTGGGTTGTGGTGCATGCCTTTAATCCCAGCACTCTGGAGGTACAGGCAGACAGCTCTCTGAGTTCGAGGCCAGCCTAATCTACAGAATGAGTTTCAGGAGAGCCAGGGTTACTCAAAGAAACTATGTTTAAAAAAACAAACAAGCAAAAAAAAAATTAGACCTAAGAAGACTAGAGAATTTGAAGTGTCATTTAATACAATGTTAAAACTCTTAAGAAAAGTTTGCACTGTGTTTAATATAACAAAAACATCCCCAAGGTTCCAGAAACAACACAGTTAAAACAGAATTCTGAGCCTGTTAGTAAAATGTGCCAGTGTTTACAACAATCAATGTTATTATTGAATTGGTAAGATAAAACTATTTCAAGAAATTTGAGAGAGAAGGGTCATAGCCAAGCTTGTTTCAACTTTCCCCCCCATATGACCTTAAATATACATTTTATAAATGCTCAAACTTCTATAAATGTGAATTGATTACTCCACCACAATTCCCAGGAAGAAAAAAAAAAACCAGTAATCTCAAAAGTCAGGATAAATGTTTAAAATAACCTATTATTCTACTTGTCTTTTCATTCCTTCCATTTCTGGTCATCCTGTGTCTAAATAAGTAAATGTGTGTAAAGAGTAATTTGCATGGTGGCCTCTCTCCCTGCATCAAACACAAAACAAAGTGGACTTTCCTGGGATTTTCCTTAATCCTAATTGTTTTTTCTCTGCTCTCCGTTTTTCTCTGGTCACATGCTCAGTCATGTTTACCTAACTGAAAAAAAAAAACAAAAACACATTCTGATTACTTGGGGAATGTGAGATGATATCTGATTGTGGACAGAGCACCGTTATTTAGAAGCCAAGGGTTCTTTTCTTCGGCTGAATTCCCGTGCATTATGAAATGGTTCTTTCTGTTAAATACCCTTCTGTCTTAGAGGCTCTTTTGAAATTCAGACAGAGATTACAAAGGAGGGGTTCATGAATATTCCATAAAGGGCAGAGGTTCCTGGGAGAGAGGGTGGCAGGTGCTTCATTGTAAAGTGCTGACTTCCGTCCACCATGCAGTTCATGTGTCATTAATGATGGCTAAAGCGTGGTTTTGGAATGGAAATGCAGGTAGAGGTGCTGCAGAGCAGACTAACACATTCATCTGTGATGTGGTCTGTTCTTCCTGGGGAAACTAAACTCTAGTGACAAAGGAATAAGCTCAATGAAATCAGAAGCGATGTTTTGGAAGCATTTGGTAAGCAGAGCTGGAAGTCTGTGCCTTTAGCCACAGCACAACCCAGCTGAATGGGTTTATTCCACGGACCAGGCTGGCCTCCTCAAACTCCAAGACCCACCTGTCTCTTCCTCCCAACTTCTGGGTTTAAAGGATGTGCTACCATTGCTCAGCTGAGAGATGCATTTCTTAAAAGAACTAAAGAAATTAAATCTGCATGAGCTGAACCTAAAAGTCCTACAGTGCTGTCCAATACAAACCCAAAGAGCAAACCAAGAAGCAAAGTGTGAGTTTCCTGCATGGTTTGCCTCTGAGCAGAGCAGGGCCTGCTCACTTATTTATGCTTATCGAAGGCATGGATTCCTTACCTACAAAACAGAATCCCCACTACTTATCCCAATGAGGTGATTGTCTGAGATTAAACATCTGAAACACAGGTGGAACTCAGTCCTAGTTTACTGCTGGAAGTTCTCTTTCTCACTAGCACATTTTTGATCAGGTAAAAATGGCTTTAGTATTCTGCCTGAGCCCTAATAAATAAAGTACCCTCAGCCTGCAGCAGAGTCAGAGGGAATGAAAAGCAAGGAAGAGCTTCACATGGATGTTTGCTTTTCCTGAGGTTTTTTTGTTTTGTTTTTGGGGGGGAAGGGGGGAGGGCAGGGGTGGTGGTGGTGGTGGTGGCAGTGGTTTTGAGACAGGATTTCTCTGTGTAGCCTTGGTGTCCTGGACTTACTTTGTAGAGCAGGCTGCCCTCAAACTCATAGAGATCCACCTGCCTCTGCTTCCCAGGTGCTGGGATTGCAGGCGAGTGCCACAGTGCCCAGCTTTGCCTTATATTCTTTCTGTGATTATTTGAGGAAAAGACCCAAGGCCCCAAACTTACTTTATAAACCAAGTTGGCCTCAAAGTCACAAAGATCTGCCTGCACCTGCCTCCCAAGTGCTGGAATTAATGCCATACGCCACAACACCAGCTGATACTATTCTTTGAAAAAAAAATTACACAATCATAATTTTGTTTTGTTCTCTATGTCACTAAACCCCTAAATAATCACCTGAAGCCAGCTCTCCCAGCATGAGACAAGTGGGGATCCTTTTCTTTATTGGGGACTTTGACCCCAAAGCATTTTTCTGCACAGCTTTCTGGGAGCTTGGTTATATGCTTGTTGCTCTGTTTCTTGTTCCTTTCAACTACTTTTCTCAGGTTTGGGGATTTAGCTCAATGGTAGAGTGCTTGCCTAGCAAGTGCAAGGCCCTGGGTTCGGTCCTCAGCTCTGGAAGAAGAAAGGAAAAAAAAAAAAAAGACAAAATATCAACTCCTTCTCTCTTTGCAATATTTTCCATTACATTTACCTTCATTTTATCCTAACCATCATCCTCTCATCTTTGTCTTCAAAGCAGTTCTTTAATTTTACTTACAGAAGGCCCTCCCTCTGCCATCCATCTAATGAAATCGTTGCAGGTACATCCTCCTTCTCCTCCAATAAAAGGTGCTGTGGTTCACTTGATTTCCATATTCTTCTCTGTGATTTAGTTGAAAAGGGTCACACTGATACCAAGTTTTTCTCAAGTGCCTTCCTATGGTGAGGCCTTCAGCCTCAGCTGCTTAATACAAACTGCCTAGGGGAGCTGGGTAAGCATCTCAGTGGGCAGAGCACTCGCCTGGCATGTGTGCGTCTCTGAGTTTTAACCCCCCCATGTGCCGCCTGAAGAGGCTTGGTAACACATACCTGTAATCCCAGCACCCAGGAACTAGAGGGTAGGATCAGAAATTCAGGATCATCCTCAATGACATACCAGCTCGTGGCCAGCCTAGGCTACATGAAATTCCACCTAAAAATTTAAAAACAAAAATAAACAAAGCCATCTCCTGGGATCCCAAGTGTAGGTGCTTGTGAATGTGTCTTCATGTACTTATATTTTATGTGCCAGGGGTTATGAGAGAGCAGGGGTTAAAGCATCAGGGACTCTTTATTCCCCGGGACCCATTAAAACACATTGCCACTGGCAGTACTGAGGAGCCTCCAGGACAGCCTGGGCTACCTTGGAACAAAGACAGGAGCTGCTCCTGTAGCACAGGGTAGACCCACCTCCTGTTGCAGTGTCCCTAACCTGTGGCACCTTATGCTATAGCTGTATGCTTCCAGAAAACTGCAATTGCTTTGTTTATAGATTGGAGATATTTTTATCCCAGCCCTCCAATTAGAAGTAATTTTCATTTCACACAAATTGTATCACAGAGTGTTTGCTTCCTCAAGGCACCAGAGAGAAACCAGAAGGCATCACTTGTCACTCTCCCTTTGCGGCGGGGGAGAGGGGGAGTAGGGGGGATGCGGGGGGAGGGGGGGATTTTGTGCCCTTAAGTACAGACCTTGCTAGACCCAGTTTGTTGTTTCAGGCCTTTGCAATGAGCAAGTTCTTCCAGAGAGTAGTGGCCTGTACTGCTCAGACTTTTCTGGGGGATGGGTAGGGAAATCTCTCTGTAGTTGCCATTACATAGAGTCTAGACACCACGTTCTAGGAATGGAAGCAGTGGGGATTTGAATGTATTTCCTGGGTCACCTACAGGAGAGAAAGAAGTCTCTGCAAGTCCAGATATTATTCAGTTCCGCAAATCTTAAGACAACAAGTAAGGGTGCTAGCTAATACTCTGTCGTTTCTCTTTAATTATATGGCACTCTGGTCCCATAAAATGCAGGATTAGTGGGAATGGGTGTATCCAGGTAGTCAAAGTGAGTGCACGAGGATGGTGTGGTATGTCAAGCCCCACAGTGAGAATTTATCCCAGCCACTCAATGAATAAGGAAATGCTATTTATTTATTTATTTATTTTGGTTTTTGGAGACAGGGTTTCTCTGTGTTACCTTGTCTGTCCTAGACTCACTTTGTAAACAAGGCTGGCCTCGAACTCACAAAGACCCACCTGTCTCTGCCTCCCCCAGTGCTGAGATTACAAATGTAATCCCGACACAGGAAAAGGCTCTTTGGTAGCACACATCTAGTTCTGACTAAGGCCCGAAGAGAAACCGAAATTTTAGCAGCTGATACAGGTCCGAGGCTTTAACCTTCCACATACACTGCCATCTTTAAATCTCTTTCAGGTGCCCACCCAAAGATATACTTTGAGCAATTAGACAGAGACAGCAGACTGTAAGACTGGCCCTTTGTTCAAGTAAGAGACTTATCCAGCAAAGCTATTGTCACCAATTATTTCTGAAGTAAACCATTGTTCTTTTCCGTAGTTGTGACTCAGGGTCACCCTGCCCACCTCAAAGAATTATGTGTCTCCTGATAACCAAGTGGGACTCGATGGATGGTGGCTGTGACACTCAGCTATGCATAGAGGCCTGTTCTTCAATAGGGAATGGGCCTAATTGTCAGCTGTAAAGCAGAGTGTCTTCTTTTGTTATGGGAAGAGAATCTAATTGGAGGCAATCTTGTTTTTTTTGTTTTGTTTTGTTTTGTTTTGTTTTTTTAAGACAGGCTTTTTCTATGTAGCTCTAGTTGTCCTGGGACAGCTGGCCTTGAAGCCGCAGAGATCTGCCTGCCTCTTTCTCCTCAGTGCTGGGATTAAAGGTGTGTGCTGCCACCACCCTGCTAATTGGTGGCAATCTTAGTGAACAGATCTTAATAGAAATTTTTTTTTCAGCAAGCCTAAACTTCAACTGTGTAAGGTACAAAATTTCCTTCTAAGAAGGCTGGTTAGTGTGTTACTTACTGGCTGCTAACTATGTTACTGGTTAGTGTGTTAAGTCATATTGGACGCATTGTTCTTCTCTAGCTAAATTCTACTTTGCGTAACTTGGTAGTTCCTGAGCAAGTTAAGCCCATTGTAACATCAATCTATTACTCTCAGTTTCCCCCACGTCAGTGATAGGAGGCAACTTAAAACCTTCTAATACTAATATTTCAGCAAACAGACCTTGAACTTCTTATCACAGCCTAATTAAAAAAGAATCAGAATCTCTGGAGAGATGGATGGCTCAGCTATTAAAGGCTAGGCTCACAACCAAAAAGACAAACATTAATGAGAAAAACAGCTTGAGACCCTCAAATGGCCACAAAGCTGAAGGATAAGCAGATGACAGTGGATGACAACTAGTTGTGCCTCCCTGACACAAAGATAAACTCGTGATAACATCATTTTGGCTAGGTATCTCTTATTTCAAGCACTCATCCTGAGTTTTGGGCCTCACAAACCAGACTTTACTAACTGCAGTGTTAGACTACCATTAAGAGAATAAGTATTTATTTCTTCTATGGTTAGCCTTAAAAACAAATGGAGCGTAGTTTGGGGACCAAGGCACGTGGGTACACTCAGAACCCTGACAGCACTGTATTCAGCAGAGACCTTCTTCCCTGGTGCTGACACTCAGCCCTGTGCAGGATGAAGAGTTTGAGTCACCCATCTCTAAGAGCACCTTGGTTTCATCACCTTTGGACCCATTCCTTCTTTCTAGGTAACATCCTGTCTTCCAGGCAGGCCCTTTTCCCTAGAATGCAGGAAGGAAGGAAATAGGCTATTTTGCTAAGCTTTGAGATACCAAGTCCCCATGTCCTCCCCACAGGGTAGCAATGCTGCTGTTACTGACCCAGGGCATCTTCCCTATGTTTTATCTGTATTCTTGCAGTGGTCTACGGGAAGCTCTTTCCATATGGAGACTTCAAAATTGAGGCCAAGACAGTAATAGATGCTTAGTACCTTTATTTAATTAATTAATAAGTAATATCTTTAGAACGAAGAGAACACTCCTGTGTCCTGTAGACAACTGGCTAACGTGTTCACATTGAAATCCTTCCTTCTCCTCTTCCTCTTCATTTTTGTTGTTGTGGTTTTTGTTTTGTTTTGTTTTGTTTTTGAGACAAGAGTTTCTCTGTATACCCTTGGTTGGCCTGGACTTGCTTTTGTAGACCAGGCTGGCCTCAAACTCACAGAGACCAGCCTGCTTCTGCCTTATGAGTGCTGGGATGATAGACATGCACCACCACACACGGCTCCTTCTTTCTTTTTGAGACAATGTCCCTCTACGTAGCCTTAGCTGATCTGGAACCTGCTATGTCAAAAAAGCCGACCTCAAACTCACAGAAATCTGCCTTTGGCTCCCAAGTATTTGGACTGCTCAGCTTATCATCCTGAAATTCGTAATTTGTTCCTTATGCCCTTTACATTCCTTAGCATGACCATGACTGAAGAAGTCACATCTAGCATTCCTTAGCAATGTGAAGAAGTCACAGCTAGAAAACCAACCGTTATGCTTATGAGCGTCATAACTCCAGCCGCTTACTTACCTTTCCCTCATTTTCCTAGAATCTGCTTACACTGAGGACTTAACCTTTCACAAAACTCCTCTGTCCCCAACAGTGGCTGTGTGACATTTCCCTCTGCATTACCCTTCCCTTCCCAGGGTCATTTCTAAGCTCCATTAGTGTTGGACCCTGTTGTTAAGCCTGAAGTCTAGCATTGCCGGAAAGCCCCTGAGCTTGGTGCTAAATGAAGGACTCCCTTCCTCAGTTGGGTTTCTTTCTCTCCACCTGATCTGGAGAAACCCTAGATCCTCTATGGAGCATCACAGAGCCCTCAGGGAAAATATAGGTCCAACCCTTTCCTGATAAGAAACCCGTATGCACCTGGGGATTCCTGGAAATACCCTCTCCATCCTAATGAGATGTTTGAGTACCTTAACTTTCAACCAATGACCTTTTCCCATACCTCTTACCCCACCTCCCACCCCTGCCCATAGGATCATTAAGTACTGTGATCCCCATCTTATGATAGGACTGTGCTGCTGCACATAAATGAAGTATCCCTAGCACCCTTGGCCCCAGCGAATCAAACACATTCACCCCCAAAAACCCCTCCCACTGCCCAATGTTTGTAATGTCCTTGACTCATGAAAATAAGCACCCTCTCACTCCATTCCTCCACCATGACCTTCTGGGACTCAGCATTTATTCTGCGGAAAGAAGGGTTCTCCTCTTCCCCAAAGAATTCACCTCCCGGAGGACCTGCATTCTGGTTGTGAACAGACCAGGCCCAGGCGTTTGCGCACAGCCTCTCTCTGCCTTTAGCACAGCAGCTTAACGGGAGGGTGAGCCACTGTGGTATCACTGCCACTCCCAACCCTCCGCTATTCACTGGGCATGTCAGCGCTGATTGCTACCGCCGTCTTTCTTGTGTCACTATGCCCACTGCGGTGCCCATCTGCGAAGGCTAGTGCCCAGCTCTTCTCGAAGCAGCCATTCTGTCAGCCCTAATCAAACCCAGCTCCCACCGCTGCCTTTTAGTTTCAGAGCTTGAAGCCTCCATTACCAGCTCAGCTTTTTTGAGCCCAGAGCTCCTTTGACCCCGTGCTTCACCATTTTCCCTCTGGAAACCAACAGAGTCCTGACCTTCTGGCAGAGGAGTATGCACTTCCAGTTTGGTGCTTGAGGGGCCTGGAGCTTCTTGGGAGATTACTCAACAAGGCCCAGGCTCCCACCAGTCACAGAAAGACACATTATGCCCTGTGGATCCCCTTCACATATTATGGGTTTGTTTTGTTTTGTTTCTGAGACAAGGTTTCTCTGTGTAGCCTTGGCTGTCCTGGACTCACTTTGTAGACCAGGCTAACCTCGAACTCACAGTGATCCGCCTGCCTCTGCCTCCCAAGTGCTGGGATTAAAGGAGTGCACCACCACGCCTAGCATCACTTCACATATTATGTCTTTATGACTAGACTGCTAGATTCACTCACTCCATAGTGCCCTCCAATAAAATTTAGATGGCCTTTTTCTATCTTTCCAAATATAATATATGCACCTCTAGTTTATACTATACTATATTAAATTGTACTACATATTTTCTCTGTAGACTTTTGTTTTGTTTTGTTGGGGTTTTTTGTTTGTTTGGTTGGTTGGTTTGGGTTTTTAATTTTTTGTTGTTGTTGTTGTTTTGTTTTTTGGTTTTTCGAGATAGGGTCTCTCTGTGTAGCCTTTGGCTATCCTGGACTTACTTTGTAGATCAGTCTGTCCTCAAACTCACAGTGATTCGCCTGCCTCTGCTAGTATTAAAGGTATGTGCCACAACACCCGGCTTCTCTGTAGACATTTAGTCTACTTGTTTTTTAACTTTGTGTTAACATATGTGTTTGAGGCCATAAACCTTTTGAATAACAGCTTTAGATGCATCCACAGCCATACATACTGCCTTCTTTAGCATGTGGCATCAAGACTTTTATGATTTCATTTATGACCACTACATTTTTAAGATTTAATTTTATTTTATGTGTATGGGTGTTTTACCTGCATGTATGTCTGTGCATCACATAGGTGCAAGGCTGAGGGAGATCGGGAGACAACATTGGGTCTCTGGCAACTGGAGTTACAGTTGGCTGTGAACCATCATATGGTGCTGGAAAGTGAACGTGGGTCCTCTCTAAGAACAGCAAGTGCCCTTTACCACTGAGCCATCTCCCAAGCCACTATGGCCATCACTTATACTTTACTACTCAGTATTTAGAGATCTGTTTTTTTGGAGCCTCTTTGCCTCCTCCCCCCTACCCCATGCTGCCTGGGGATCAAATCTAGGGCCTTCAGCATGCTAGGAAATGAATCTACTGCTTAGTTCTACCACCAGTGCTGCTAGTGTCACTGCTGTGGTCAGAGAATGAGAAATGACTAAAATTAATGCTTCTGTATTTGCTGAGAGTGACTTTATGTCTTACTGATATTCAACTTTAAATGTGCCTTTCATAATTAGAAAATGAAGTATATTCTTGATAGTTGGGTATAGGGCTATAAATTAATATCTATTCAGTTAATTTATGAATTAGACTCCCCCAAACTCCACATCTTCACAGAGTTATGTGTTCTCTTTCTGGAAAGGGGCCAAATATCACATTGTAACTATAAGTTTTCTAATATCTCATTACAGTTCTGTCAAATTTCCTTTTATTCTTAACTACATGGATACACCAGAGTATTGAACCATTATGATGTTATCAGAAAATGTGAGACCTCCACTCGCTTATAGCCTCCTTCTTCCATCTCCTTCTAGCTCAAGAGCAAAATGCAAGACTCCACCTGCCTTGGAAAAGCTTTTCCATCCCTAAGCTCCCTCAAATTTGAACTGTTCTTCCAAATAGTTCTGTTAAAGTGTTTCCTTCCAAACACATAGAATCCTCTCAATGAACAAAATCATGACAAATAGAATGTGCCCTGTGGTGTGTGCCCACATTAGACTTACAGTCTCCATATCATCTCTTCCAACAAGAGCAAAAGTTCAGTGTAAGCTCTGCTTCCTGTACCACAGACCAAGTCTACCACATGTTGCTCCTTAAGCACTTTTGAGCCCTAAATAAAGTAAAACCCACCCACACAGGAGTCATAACCAACATGTACAGCATAACCTTCTGAAAAGACTTTGAAGACTGAAGGTGCAGTAACGCATACTTTAACCTCAGCACTTCAAAGACAGAAAGCAGGCAGATCTCTGTGACTTTGAGGTCAGCCTGGTCTACATAACATCACAAGTCCCAGATCAGCTGTATAGCAATACCCAGTCTCTACAAATGAGTAAATAAGACAATATCTTCATGTTGAGAATCCTGGAGAATTTTTTTTTTCCCTGAATATGGAGAAGTGCCTAGAGGTTCATCCTTGAAAGGCACTGTTATGAGTGTACTGTGTCAGAAACATAGACAGGCACTGTCAGAATTTATTGACAATAGATTCATAAGCTCTACTGGTTTCATTGGCCACAATTTGACACCCTTCTTATTTTCCTTGATAGCCATTTAAAACATAAGTTTTAAAAATGCTAATCTTAGCTAGGCAGTGGTGGCACACGCCTTTAATCTGAGCACTCGGGGAAGCAGAGGCAAGTGGATCTCTATGAGTTCAAGGCCAGCCTGGTCTACAAAGCTAGTCCAAGATAGCCAAGGCTACACAGAGAAACCCTGTCTTGGGGGGAAAATGCTAATTTTTATGATATAACTCTCAGCTCTTATTACATAATAAATGGCTACAAAGGGCTAAAGAAGCCACAAGGAGTTTTAAAGAGTCCTAACTGGAAATAAACAGAAAACCCATAGGCATACAGAGAAAGCCTTTTGCATGAGACAACTTTGTTGGTCCAAGGCTCTGCTGCAGAGTTATGCCACCAGGTTAAGTAGAGTTGCAGAAGTAAGGTATAAGACTAGGGAGGCTATAGAGATAAAGGACAAGACAAACTCCAAATGGACCAAGGAGAAGATGAGCAAGCTGCAGACCCAGAGAGACAAATAAGTGAATGGATAGATGGGTGGTCATTTAGGTCAACAGTGAGGACAGAGCCAAGCTGAAGCACCTGGGACAGTTCTTATTAATTCAGTGGTGAACACATAAAGTAATGAGATGGCAGGTCATTGGAGCTGTTGCCATCACAATGTTGCATAGCATTCTCTTTATAGGGCACAGATGAGGATGTTGTACTCTCTCCTCAGGCTGGTATTTGAAAAATGTGTGGGCCTGATTTTACTGATAGGATTTTTATGCATCCATGTGTTTTGTGACAGTTTCCTCCAAGCCTGAAACATTCTATCCTGCAGGGAAGCTGTTTGAGGAGAAAGGCGAACGACTCAAACTAGCTTCAGGAAGTCCCTGAAACTGATCAGATCCACTAAGCCCAGAGTAAGCAATAAAAACTGAGAGTCCCTCTCAGAACAAAGCGAGCCACAAGGAAGATTCGTACATTAAGCCAAGCTGCCAAGAAGACTCTGGAAACAAGACCAGCTGTCTAGAAGAAGCAGAAACCAGCTGTGCTGTCTAGAAGAGGTTTAGACCAACTGAGGTACCTGGAAAGGACTGCCTCCAGCCTGTGGGGCTGTCTGCAGGCTGTGCAGTGTGCTCTAACTTCCCAGCTTTTGTGAGCTGCCACCCATGCTGGGGTGGGATTGGGTGATGCAGCTGTCTTTAGTCATATCTACTCATGCAAGTAGCCCCTCATACACATCCCTGTAAGTAATTCTAATAAAACTCATTGGTTCACCGAGTTAGACTTTACTGGTATCCATGCTTTGCTCCGCCAAGTACTCCCTATCTGGGGGTGGGGGATGGGGGGAATGGATGTGTGTGTTGGGCCTCCTCATGAAAGGTTTTTATCATGTCCCCATGCAGTCCCAAATTGCCTTGATAACGTTGTAGGCTGGAACTTTTATGATTAGTATAAGAACATGATATAAGAGGCAATAAGATAATAAGGTCCCAGGCAGCAGATATTAGGTTAGAGAGTTTATTAAATGAGCATGGGGGTTGAAGGAAAGGGGGAGGGGTGCTCGAGTGAGAGAGAGAGAGAGAGAGAGACAGAGAGAGAGAGAGAGAGAGAGAGAGAGAGACAGAGAGAGACAGAGAGAGAGACAGAGACAGAGACAGAGAGACAGAGAGACAGAGACAGAGAGACAGAGAGATAGAGAGAGACAGGGGACAGAGGGGGAGTAGAAGGTAAAGAGGAACACTAAGAGTGGGAGCCAGGAGGAGGCTTTGTTCTTTTATACAGCCCTGGGGAGGGCCACGCCTCCATGGCAGGTAGGCAATGATATCACAGGTAGGCAGACTGAAACACAATCCTAACAGGAACACTTTTTTATTGTTAGGAGTAAGCCTTCGGCCAGTCTTTGCATGTGTGGTGCTGGACAGATGTTTACATATCTACCAAGATGCAGAGTTGTCCTGTCTCTACTTTTGTACTCAAAATGGAGTAGAGTGTTGCTTGCAAAACAGCGCTTCTCGTGGTGGGGGCACAGCCTGAAAAAAAAAAAATCACTGTTTCACACATTCTAGAGTAACCTAGAGAAGCACAGCCTGATCCTAACAGCTTCAGCCCGTCATTTAACAGAGTTTGTTGCTCATGTTGCTCAGTGTTAAGGTAGGAACTCAGGAGCTGAGATAAAAGTTTCCTGCCTGGAGAAGCTTGTGTTCCAGTAGGAAATGGAGGAAGGCAAATGATGACTAACGTAGCAGAGACCCTCAGCGTGACTCAGCTGATCTCTGCTAGGCCTCAGTGTATATAGACAAATTCTGTATAAGAGGAAAGAATAAAGTCAAATACACAGAGGCGGAAATAGAGACATATGTTTCCAAGTGAGAGAAACTGAAAGGAATTTCAAATTAAAATCATTGTTTGGAAGTTAGAGAGGTGGTAATGGGAAGAGGGGAAGGGGTGGGGGGCAGAAGAAAGAGAAGGGCAGGAAGATGAACAGAGAATCAGGCGGAGCAGGGCACGCCTATTACCCATCACGAAAGGGAGCAGCCTGGAGGGCCTTTTCTGAGCAGCAACGTTGCTATTGAAAGCTTGCTCACTGAGAAGAGGGTGGTCAGGAAAAAAAAAAAAAAGAAAGAAAAGCATCCAGTTTAGCCGCTGAGCTCTGGGTAAGAGACAAACTATTTCCTATGACAAACCCCAGCCTCTAGGACAATGACAAATGCCTATGTGGGGTGTGAACTTGTTTGACCTTCCACAGCCTGCATACCCCAGAAGTCTGAAGCAAATAGAAAAATCTGTTCAAATCTTGAGATGAATGAAATGGTCTCAAAGAAAAATAGAACAGGGAATGCCTCCGTGGAAGGAGTAAGTTGGAGAACAAATGCGAAACAATGAAATGAAAGGGACACATTAGATAATTGCCCAGGGTGAGACACCAGAAGGATGGAGAGGTGTCATGAGGTAAGAAGTGCAGAGTATGAGAACTGCAGGACAGCGTGTGAACAAGGATGTAAATAAAGGCAGCGAAGTGAAGGCTCAGAACACCCAGGATTCACGGAAGACATGGCTCCCTGCCTTAAAGAAGCTACCCCTGATAGGGTACTCTAGGAGTGACAGTTAATGCTGGATTGCCAACCTGCCTGCATGAAGAACCAAGTGGCCCGGTTATGTCTCAAGTGTCCCACAGAAGATTACGATGTGATCCTTAGTGGAATCTGGAGGTTTTAGAGTCAAAGCCTCCCTCATTTTTGGCATTCCCAACAAGCTAGGATTGAGCACCCATCCCCTGCACACTAAGTGAAGCAGAAATCTCTAACGAGGCCACATTGGGAAGAGAATAAAATGAAGGGGTCTAGTAACCCTGTGAGTCCAAGTCCGTCTTCAGGACTCTTGTGAGGTTTAGGTTTAAACAGAAGACGTGAAACATTTGGAAGTAAAGAATCCTGGTCAAGGTGTTGGCTTACTCACCCTTGACCTGTCATTGTCTGGCCTTGGGTCAGCTCTATAAATCATAGAAGCCTGTGAAATCTCTGGCTGCTGACAGGACTCCAACCTTTTCCTTCCCCCAGCATGAGACTCCTGGGAGATTTTTCTTTGGCATCCTTTGTTTCAACAGTCAAGTAAACAAAGGAAGGAGATTAAGGCTTTCCGTGCTGAATACCTACTCTCTTGCCAGGAGGTTATAAACCTGCCTTCCCTGTGAGTCAGCCCCTTCGTCAAAGAGAAGGGAATTGGTCTCCTGACAAGCATTCCAGGTTTATCATAATGTTCTTCTTGTAGGTTTCTAGGACCCTCTGGATCCTTCTATTTCCTCATTCTCCCATGCTTCTCTCACCTAGAGTCCCAATAGGATGTCCTCCCCTCTGTCCCACTTTCCTGGTAAGTGAAGACTTCCATGGGACATGCTCCCTGGGCTAGTTTCCAGATATAAGTGAGTATATACCATTTGAGTCTTTCTGCTTCTGGGTTAACTCACTCATTATGATCATTTCTAGTTCAATCCATTTGTCTACAAATTTTGGGAATTCTTTGTTTTTAATAGCTGAGTAGTATTCCATAGTGTAAATGTGCCACAGTTTCTTTATCCATTCTTCTACTGAGGGACACTTAGGCTGTTTCCATGATCTGGCTATTATGAATAAGGCTGCTATGAACATGGTTGAGCAAATGTTCTTGCTGGAGCATCTTCTGGGTATATTCCAAGGAGTGGAATAGCTAGGTCTTGAGGAAGCCTTTCCCAGTTTTCTGAGATAGCTCCAGATAGATTTCCAAAGTGGCTGTACTAGTTTGCATTCCCACCAGCAATGAAGGAGTGTTCCTCTCTCTCCACATCCTCGCCAGCATGTGGTGTCACTTGAAATTTTGATCTTAGCCATTCTGACGGGTGTAAGATCTCAGAGTTGTTTTGATTTGCATTTCCCTGATGACTAAGGAGGTTGAACATTTCTTTAAGAGTTTCTCAGCCATTCAATATTCCTCTGTTGAGAATTTTGTTTAGTTCTGAGCCCCATTTCTCAATTGGGTTATTTGGTTTGGTGGTGTTTAATTTTTTGAGTTCTGGCCCAGGGGTCCTGCTCAAACTATGGCACCAGCCAAGGACAAGACATGCAGTAAACTTTGAACCCTTACCCAGATCTAGTCAATGGACAGGACATTCTTCACAGTTGAGTGAAGAGTGGGGTCTGACTTTCACAGGAACTCTGGTGCCCCATATTTGACCACGTCCCCTGGATGGGGAGGCCTGGTGGCACTCAGAGGAAGGATAGCAGGCTACCAAGAAGAGACTTGATACCCTATGAGCATATACAGGGGGAGGAGGTCTCCCTCAGTCACAGTCATAGGGGAGGGAAGTAAGGGGAAAATGGGAGGGAGGGAAGAATGGGAGGATACAAGGGATGGGATAACAATTGACATGTAATATGAATAAATTAATAAAGTATATTAAAAAAAAGAATTCCAGGTTTAGCTGGGCAGGCGTGGTGATGCACGCCTGTAATCCCAGCAGAGGCAGGAGGATATCTGTGAGTTTGAGGCCAGCCTGGTCTACAAAGGGAGTCCAAGACAGCCAAGGCCACACAGAGAAATCTTGTCTTGGAAAAAATAAGGGGCTGAGCTGGAAGCCAGATGACTTCTGACTTCTGACTCTTGACTACAGGTGCAGTGTGACCAGCTG
Organism: Acomys percivali; assembly: GCA_907169655.1. Lineage (NCBI taxonomy): Eukaryota > Metazoa > Chordata > Mammalia > Rodentia > Muridae > Acomys > Acomys percivali. The sequence continues at coordinate 85,299,791 of OU015749.1, forward strand.
CCTCTTGTTTCTGCTGCCATGCCCTCCCCTCTGTGAGAGAACTGTATCAGCTCAGGGCACCCCACAACCAGCACAAAGGAGATTTATTTGCTCCAGGGGGACAAAGGACAGGGAGTAAGAGACAAAGACAAAAGAGAAGACAGAAGACTAAGGAGAAGAAGGAAGGAATAAAAGAGAGGGGGCAGGGCTATTTGTCCTAGAGGACAAAGGACAGGCCTCTGAATAGAGAGGAGACAGGCATGGCCCACAGGAAAATGGCCGTTTATAAAAGCAAAAGAGGAACCCCTGTTAGGATGGAGTGTTTAATTTTAATTGGGCATGTTAGTCAGGTGAGCCAAAGGGGGCATGTGATGGCTGGGTTTCAATACTTGGATAGCTGGACCTTGGTAGTCAGCCTCAGGAGGAGTAAGTGCCCAAATAAGGGAATAGACCCTGGTGGCTAGCTTTAGGAAGGCAATCTAACTTTTTTGGTTCTTACCCGTTTTGTTTTTATTTTTGTTTTTATTTTTTTAGGAAGGTGAGGGGGTATTGGATCGGTGGGGAGAGGGGGGGAGGCAAGGCCTGTTAGAGCCAGGTTTACCATGCTCCATAATGGATCTTAAGGAGAAACAAACCCTTCCTGTCTTAAGTTGCTTTTGTCCGGTATTTTGTCCCAGGAACAAGTAAATAATGCAAAGAATAAAGACCAATTGCCGGGCTCAACTGTAAGGCAGAAACAGTGTTACATATACATACTAGGTTCTAGCTTAGCCTGAACCCTGCATCCTATATCTAAAAAGTTCAATCACAGCCATGGGGTGGTGGTGCATGCCTTTAATTCCAGCACTCAGCAGGCAGAGGAAGGCTTATATCTGTGAGTTCGAGGTCAGCCTTTCCTATAGAGCAAGTTCTGGGACAGTTTGAGCTGCACAGAGAAACCTTGCCTCAAACAAGAACAAGAAGAAGCTAAACCTCACATTTCCAGCATTTGAAGGTAGTCTTTAAAAAGATGGTAAATGAATATACAAATGACAGGTTATCTTTCTTTTGGCTTGCAAAATTTGCCAATTCAAGACACGTTGAAGTATTTAAATGCAGGTTTATTGGGAGGTTGGCGGGTTCCCTGGTCCCTAAGAGAGAGGGAGGGGGGAAGGAGAGGTGAGTGGGGGCTCAGGGTGTGTGTGTGTTTGGCGGGGGAGAGAAACCAGAGAGCCGGAACCAAAATACCTGGGTTATATAATGAAGAGCCTCTGGGGAAAGGAAAGCCCCCCACCCCTGGTTTGGAAAGCTCAGAGCCGAGGGCATGGTATGCCAGCCATGCCTTGTAGCAGATGGTTACTGAGGGATGCTGGGAGACCCTGGGAGCCAGGTCCACTTAGCCACTTGTCCCGCGTCTGAAGTCTAACAAGAAGGTCTACAGCAAGAGGGCAGGCATCTTTCATAGGGCCTGGAATGTTAGGCTGTCATATGCCACGGACTGTGGAGATGAAAAGTAAGTACAGGCTTTGTTAGAGGGGAGGTTATAGACTACAGCTAATCCCACACAGAAGTGTGAAGGCCGAGGATTGATTCCCTAGCCACCAGATAAAAATCCAGGAGGAGTGGTGTGTGCCTGTAGTCTCAGTGGTAGGAAGGTGGGAACAGATGGACCCGTTTAGCCAGTCCAATGAGCCAATGATACAACTGGAACAAACTACCCCTGACAACTAAAAACAGAAAACAAAACAGCAACAAGAACAAGATGGATTCCTTTTGAGGAACAGTGTCCCAGATTAACTTTAGGCCTCTCCAATAAATATATATGAATGAACACACACACCACACACATCTCACACACACACACACACACACACACACACACACACACACACACACGAAAGCTAACCCTACCTAATCATTCTATATTCCAAAGTACTTTTAGAGCTATGTCCTTCTGCCTTGTATTCTTTTTCTTTTTAAGATTTATTTATTATTTATACAGTAGTCTGCCCACATGTGTGCCTGCCCACCACAAGAAGGCACTGGATCTCATTATAGGTGGTTGTGAGCCACTATGTGGTTGCTGGGCATTAAACTCAGGACCTTTGGAAGAGCAGCCAGTGCTCTTAACCTCTGCGCTATCTCTCCAGCCCCTGCCTTGTGTTCTTTATACCTGTATGTGTTCAGCACATAATTAACTTTCTCCTGTACTGAGAATTCCTAAGGGAAGAAACAAAGATGGCCTTTCAGAAGAGTGTTTTCTGTCTATTGCAAGATACCTGGATTGTGTTAGTCAATTCTTTGTCACTATAGTAAAATACCTGAGGCAATCAGCTTGTATCAAGGGAAGGTTCATTTTGGCTCACAGTTGTGAAAATTCCAGGTCAAGATCCAGTCAGTGACCTCATCGTCTTTGAAGAGGGCAGAACATATGGAAAGAAAGACATGCGTGGCAGACAAAACCTCTTATATCGTGGCCAGAGAGAAAAAGAGGAGGGCTGGGATTGCTCAATCCTATTTGGGGGGATAACCTCAATGACCGGACATCCTAAAGGTTTCATTACTTCCCAGTAGTGCCTTGCTGGGGACCAGGCCTTCAGCAGGTGGCCATTTGGGGAACATGTTATACCCAAACCATAGTGGTGATGGTAGTATGTCCCTCTGTTCTAGTGGCCTGCACCAATAGCTCTTGGAGCCACTTGTCCACCATGCTCAGAAAACCCAGAGTGCCTGGCAGCTCACTTCCTTCCAGTCAGGCCAAACTCTGAGAAGCCAATTCCAAGCTCTTCCAAGGATGAGCTGAGGGAGGGGCCGTGGACTCTACTGGCTGTTGACTTTGTCTGCCCACCCAACCTGTTTCCTACACTCCTTCACATGGAAGCACTTTGTCTCTCAACCAGCAAGTGTCAGTCAGTGCCCCTTCCCTTGTTTTTACTCCTAATTCCTGGCATAAGTTGGCACCAAATGCTACTATCTGACTCTTAGACTTATATTCCTCTTGGATTTGTTTTCCCAGTTTCTTTCTTTCTTTCTTTTTGTTTTTGTTTTTTGTTTTGTTTTGTTTTGTTTTGTTTTTCAAGACAAGGTTTCTCTGTGTAGCCTTGACTATTCTGGACTCACTTTGTTGAGCAGGCTGGCCTCGAACTCATATCAATCCTCCTGCCTCTGTCTCCCAAGTGCTGGGATTAAAGGCATGCACCACCACCACCACCTGGCTTGTTTTCCCAGTTTCTTGTTTGTTTTTTGTTTTTCGAGACAGGCTTTTTCTCTGTGTAGCCTTGGCTGTTCGGGAACTTGTTCTACATACCAGGCTGGCTTTGAACTCACAGCCATCTGCCTTCCTCTGTCCTCACATGAGCTGGGATTAAAGGCATGTACCACCAGTGTTTAACCTTCTCTCTCTGTCTGTCTGTCTCTCTGTCTCTGTCTCTTTGCCTCTCTCTCTCTCTCTCTCTCTCTCTCTCTCTCTCTCTCTCTCTCTCTGTCTTTCTCTCTCTGAGACCAGGTTTCTCTGTGTAGCTCTGTCTGTCCTGCAGCTCACTCTGTAGACCAGGCTGACCTCAGACTCAGGGATCTGCCCCAAATGTGCTGGGATTAAAGGTATGCCCCACCACTGTCCAGCACAGCTTCCTCATTTTTTTTTTAAACTAGAAAAAACAGCATCTATTTCCCCATAATTCCTGGGTTTTCTGTGACTATTTAAATGAAACATCTGTCACAAATGTATTTTGCAAGGAAGTGCCCATGCTTGTGGAGGATTAGGAGCCCCTAAAGGATTGCAGAAAGCTCTCCAGCCACTTCTCCCTCCTTCCCTCCCTCCCTCCTGGGGGAGCCCCTCCTGCAGCAGGTGTGGGTGGCCTCAAGCCTGCCATACCAATGCCAGGCTTTGAGAAGCCTCTGGGCTAGATAAGAGGGTGCCTGATTCCTCTGCACTGTCTGGGAAGTATTAATAACGGAGGCAGGGAGGATTAGCCATATGCCACTTAATTCTTGTTAATCAGGATTGTGGGGGAGCTTGTGCTTGTAAGTAACAGATGAGCTGGGTGGCTTCCCCACAGGCCTGGCTGGGCTCACCGGCATTCTGCTCAGCCCGGTGCATGGCAGGGCTGGCTCAGCTCCCACTGCTGCCTGCTTTTCTGTTTGCACTCACTTCACCACTCCTTTCTCCCTGCTCAGATGGCAGGCAGTCCCTGTCCTGCCTTCATGACTGCCACTCGCCCAGGTTCCTCCTTCAGGTGCCAACCTCTCTGTCAATCCTGTATCCACGCCTCTGTGCTTTTCTCCTTCTTCCTTGTTCTTTACTTGGTTTTTGAGACAGGGTCTCGAAATGTAGTCTAGCCTGACCGAGAATTCATTATGTAGCCTAGGCTGGCCTTGAACTCACAGCGATCCTCTTACCCCATCCTCCCAACCCCCAGTGCTGCCTTGTACTGAACTATTTTTTTTTCACCTTCATGCCCTCAAACACAGAGACTCCTCCAATATATATTTTCTGTCTTCCGTAAACAAAAGCAATGACCCCCAGTTACTCCATGAAAGCTAAGCGTAGCACTCCAGGGCAGCCCTCCCAAGCCCTTATAGAGACCAGCTGCTCAAGGTTTCTTCCTCACACCCCCCTGACATCACATGAAATTACAAAGCAAAACCTTCCTCTTAGAAATTCTTTCGGCTCTCTAGCTAGATAGGACAGGATATAGCTCAACTCTAGAATTTTTTTTCTTCCTTTCTCTGCCCTTCACCTTCAATTGCTGAGCTCAAAATCAGCAGGCATAAGAGGAAAACAGGTGCCCAACCACTCCAAGGTCAAATGGCACTATGCCCTTGAGCTGCATGGTATTGTTAGCATGGCTTCCACATTTGCTGTGTCTAGCCTGGTGTGTGTGTGTGTGTGTGTGTGTGTGTGTGTGTGTGTGTGTGTGCACGCGCGCGCGCGCACACGTGTACGTACATGCACACACAGGTACAAGCATCTGCTTTCTCTGTGAGCCAAATGTTCACGTAATTCTGTGAGGTCTGTTCGTGAGGAGACTGCAGAGTATACTCGTGACGTCATGGAATGCGGACTCCAGAGAGGATGGGTATGTATGCATGCGTCTGTGCATAGAAGTGTTACTGACTAGCAATTTGGAGAAAGGCACTGAGAAATGTCTAGAAAAGGACGGGTGTAGGACACATGAACTGAAGAGAGAAAGCAATCTTTTATGTGTGTGGTCCTTGCGTAGGATGAATTTTGGATGGAAACCAGAAGGGAAGCTCTTGGGCTTCCTAGAAGCCTTCAGACACTCTGCCAGGAGAGACCTGAAATAGCTGGTTCTGACCAGTACGGTGAGTCAGACCTCTAAGCTCAGCAAGGGAGACTGAGGCAGGAGTGCTGTGACTTTGAGGACAGCCTGGGACACACAGTGAGTTCCAGACTCCCCCCCCCCCCGTGTGTGTGTGTGTGTGTGTGTGTGTGTGTGTGTGTGTATACAGCTACTATTCGGAGTGTAGCTTATTTCAGGACCAGGCTTAGCTCCCAAGAAGCTCTGTAAATGACAAAGATAAAACATATTTACACTGCTTACAGTTTCTCCAACCTTAAGGTCATAGGGTCAGCAATCCTGTGGCTAGCAGAGACTTTCAGCTTTTGGCATGTGGGGGCTGCTCCCTCTTCCTGGTTTCTTGGGGGAGGGGGGCGGTATTCAACTGTAGTGGCCCGTGAGTGGCCCTGGTCCCTCTCCAGGTCACAGTGGAGGGAGGAGAGGAGAAAAACAAAGAGGAAAATCTCCTTCTGAAAATCTTTCCCTGTGCTCCAAAAGCCTAGCCTTGGAGCTGCCACCTTGGAGCCTGGACCTTGGCCTCCCTAGGAGCCACTTAGTTTGCCTGAAGCATTGTTGCTCCTAGCAGGAATGGGAATCCCCCTCCTGCTCTGGCTTCCGCGTAGTCCAGCCTCACTGCTCCACCTTGTGGTCCATCCTAGCTACTACAATTACTTTTCCTCTCCAGTCTTCTTGTCAACCAGCCCCCTTTAAAAACGAAATGTTCCCTTAAAATGCTTTGTCATTTTGGTTTTCTATATAAAGAGTCCTAGCCTGAAGTTAGTTGTAAACAGAGATCCCACGTGGATATGAGCCCAGCGCCGAGCATGGATGAGAATAGCAATGCTAACGGCTGTGGGCTATGTGGGCATATTTCTGAAAAGAAGAAAGTCATATTCCAGACACTTCAAACTGGACCAAAGAAGACCAAGGTGAAACCCTAACTTAATCTTTTAGGGCGAGTTTTCAACCCTCTAAGGAGATTTGCATGCCAGAGAGTGGACCACTCCTGATTGCTTTGGTACCAGCTGCCTTCACACCTAGGGACTCCCTCGGTGGGGATGTGGCAGCACGGCAAGGGCTCCACCGGCAGGGAGGGGAATCGAGCATCCCAAAGGATGGAATTTGTGTTGCTTATCCAAGGAGTGCTGAAGGCGAACTGAAAACATCTGCGCTAACTCTATTAACTCGATGACTTCGAGACTTCATGCTTTCATCTAAGAGCTGCCCAAGCCGCGCGCAGTGAGTGACTTCACCTGGGAGACAGAAGCAGGCAGATCACTGTGAGTTCGAGGCCAGCTTGGTCTACAAAGTGAGTCCAGGACAGGGAAGGACACACAGGGAACAACAACAACAACAACACGGAAAGAAAGGAAACAGAAGAGCTGCCCAGATCTGGATGGGACAGAGCAGGAGAATTGTGAATACAAGGCTAGTCTGGACTAGGTAGCAAGATTCCCCAAACTAAGTTGTCTCTAGGCCTTGACCTCCATTCAACTCACACCTCTATCATTTTTCTCTCATGTGTTATCAACCAATGAGCGTGGCTCATTGTTTCTAACTTTGCTTGTATCATTCTTTTAGCAAAGATGCCTTCCCCGCCTGATCTGCGCCTGAAATCCTCCCTGCCTCCAAGGTGTGAAGTCAAACTCTGCTTCTTCCACAAAGCCCTTTCTGGTTCTCCTGCCTGGGAATGTCCTCTCACCTTCTCTTTAAAATGCACCCTGGGGGACTGGAGAGATGGCTCAGTGGTTAAGAGCACTGGCTGCTCTTCCAAAGGACCAGGGTTCGAATCCCACCAATCAAATGGCAGTTCACGGCTGTCTGAAATTCCAGTTACAGAGGATCTGACACCCTCCCACATCTATACATGGTGGCAGAACACCAATATAAATAAAGATAAAATTAAAAAATTAAATTAAATTAAGTCCTTCCTGGGACTGCAATTGTGCTTCTCTTGGGAGTGTTTTCATTTCAGCACAAACATGATTTTTCCCAGTGAGATTTCATGAATGCCTTTCTACCAACCCAAGTCAGGAGCATGCCCTGATCGTACCTTTAGGACTTGTGTCTTCACAGTAAGGTGCTGATCGGTTTTCCTGAAGCTGCCTCTTCACTCGTTTCTCTCCAACATGATGGTTCCTTGAGGAAACAGACTCTGGCGCAGAACTCTAACAGGCAGTGAAGACAGAAGATTTGGTAGCTATTATGAATCAACAGATATATAAACTAATAGATGGGGGGGCTGGAGAGATGGCTCAGCGGTTAAGAGCACTGACTGCTCTTCCAGAGGTCATGAGTTCAATTCCCAGCAACCACATGGTGGCCCACAACCATCTCTAATGTGATCTGTGCCCTCCTCTGGCCTGCAGGTGTACATGTAGGCAGAGCACTGTATACATAATAATAAATAAATCTTAAAAAAAAATAAACTAATAGATGGGTAGATGTATGGTGATAGGAAAGAAAAGAATAGCTAAAGCTAAGAGCCTTTTCAGCTCCAAAGCTATTTTTGTGATTACAGATCTGTTTGTTTCATCTTGTTCATTTGAGCAAGGGTCTCATTCTTAGCCACGTCGTCTGACTTGGAACTCACTGTGCAACCCAAGCAGATGTCAGATCCTTAGAGATCCTCCTGCCTCAGCCTCCCAAGTGTTAGGATTACAGAGACACTATTCCTATTTTATGCATTTTCCTTTGAAGCTGCTTGCAGAACAATGTCCGTAGGGTCAAGGTGATTTTCCTTTGAATGACGTCATGGATATATGCCTTGCTTCTGTGGGAGCTTTGCTCTTTGCCTGTTCCCTGGGCTAAGCCTGGCCCAGAATTTGGCAAGATCTCTGGGGCGTTTGTTTTTGTCACCCAGCCCTGGTAGGAGGGTGGGTGGGTGGGAGGGGATCTGTTTTGGGAAAGAGTGTTGGGGAGTGTTTATGTGCGGCATGAGTCAGGGCCACCGGGAGCTGGGAGCCTTCCTCCCGGCTTGCCTCTCTCTGTGGGGGTAGTTCTCACCGGGCTGACGGGCAGAGGGTGGAGGATCACCAACTGTCTTTGGAAAGTTTGCGAAGTTTTCTTAGTCACAACTTATACCAAGTCAGCTGGAAGCTTTATGTAACTGGGACTTCGCTCTACGGAGGCACAGAGGTGTGATGGTGTCAGAATGGCTCCCAGGTATTGCATAACAGCACTTAGCCTTCTCAGTCAGCCTCTTCTAACTGCCAGTGCTGGGAGTCCTGCCTTGTACTTAGAATATAGTACTTGGGGGTGGGTGGGGCTAAAGTTGTTTTATTATGACTAGGAAACCAATTACATTGTGTTATTAAACCCTACTGGAGTAGCTTCAATTCAACATGGGATGGGGGAGTGAAGGCCAAGCCAGTTCCCCAGAGCACTTGGGTTTGCACAGGGCCGAGCTGCAGCTCCCTGCAGTGCTGTTGGCAAATGCAGGGCATCTCCGTCCTACTGTCTCCGGACTCTTTGGTCAGAGATGCATCGCTGGGTTTCCCGTCTAGGCTACTGAGCCAGTTTCCCCTTAACAATCTGAACCTTCAGTGGAAGCTCTAGATAGGGCCTCCTGATACATATGTGCACGTGGGTATAAACAGACAGAGATGCTCAAATGGGGGAGAGGCTTGGGAAAGGAGATGTGTCCAACCTGTCAAAATGGATGCTGATGGCTTATTGGGGCCGAGGGGACCTGCACTTAGTTGGCTGGAAGGCACGCGAAAGGCCAGAAATCAGTGGAGACTCCCGGGACCTTCTACTGGACCTCATCAAGATAGCCAAGCACTTTGGAGGAGCCCGAGTTTGTCTCCGTGTGCATCAAACTGGAACACAGGGGTTCCTTCTTAAGCTTCAAGTCTGAGGAATTGGGGCCACACTGGGGGGATGTAAAATAGCACATTGATTTTTTTTTTGTTGGGGGTGGGCACTAACATGTACAGTCATTGACTTGATGTGCCCAGCTCTTTGTTTCTGGAACAAGAAGGAATGGACGCCTTTGAGAATTTAAGGTGGAAAATGCAGATGGATTTCTTGGCAGAGAGGTGGGCCACCCAAGCCCAGAGGCCTAGAAATGATTTTTTAAAAAAAAACTGCTTCTGGACGGAGCTAGAGTTAGGATGTGTGCCAATGGGTATATATCAAACAGGAACAGGAGCTTAGTGGTGGGTAGAGCAGAGGAGGAGACCTAGGCTCCGGGATCTTCCCGTCCCTTTCTCAGTACCGGGGAGTTTCATAGGATCAGATATAGAATCCATAAGTGAAGACCCCCAGATGCACTTGGGACCATCCAAGAATGAAGCTAGCCAAGAAAAGCGGTGATGGAGAGTGTGGGCGAGGCTAGGGCATTACCAGGTAGGTTTTATTTTCCTCTGCAGGATTCTGAGCCATGCTGGCACATGTTGCAGACTGCTGGAAAAATGGGGACAAGGATGGTGGGGGAGTGAACAAAGCAAGAAAAGACACAATGTCTCCCACGGCTTATAGTCCCTGCCGTGTGACATGCAACAGGACCTTTCTGAGTGCACAGAGAGAAAGGACAGAAGTTCCGCCAGCACACCATCAGGTGCCAGACAGGGACAGCGCTGAGGCTGGCCACAGGCTGCAGACCTAGGTAAAGGAGCTTTGCAGTGAAGTCTCTTTTTCAGGGCCCTGCTTGCTTCTGGGCTTGTGTGAAGGCCATGCCTGTGCCTACCTTCCCTCACAGGCTGAGCCCTAAGCCTCTGGAAGTTCACTCCTTCACACACCCTTCTGCCTCCAGTGCTGGGACATTTCCTACGGCTTCTCTATTTAGAGTTTGGGGAAAGTCTCATTGCTGAGGCATCACTCAAGGTCCCCAGGACTCACCTGTGATCTGTGTCCACCATGACCTCATCTTGGCTTGGATCTGTTCATACACCTGCTTGTCTCAGGCAGAGGCTCTCTTTCTCAGTCTATAGTGGTCTCCTGCCCTGTCCCAACCTCCCACCCCCCCACCCCCCACCTAGAATTCAGAATCCACAGATTGGGCCATGATGTTTCAGCTGCTTTACATAAGCCCCTCACTGTAGTGTCTAGGCCTGGAGGAGAACGCAGAACAGAGAAGCCGTACTTGCAACTGTGCAACCACACTGTGAGCATGAACACTGGCCTCCACTGGCTGCTAGTCCTCTGACCCTGGGCAAAAGACAAAGATGCTCCAAGGTGCATCCTTGAATGGTGGTTTCCATTTCTTCAGGGAAGAATGGCAGAGGACTTAACTTTGGGAAGAGGCACGCATCTTGGAGGACACGGTATATGGAACATCATCTTCATTTTGTGGCGTACCACATGGCGAGCGCTCTATAAATGTGAACTCTTGTTTTCATCCATACTCAGTCTTTCATGGCTAATATTATCCACACTGAGCCCAGACAGTGCACCCAGCTGTGCTGGCTTCCTCTGTTCTGTACCAAGAGCAGCCCATACTCAGCTCCATTTTTATGTACGTAAATGTCCTCCTACCTCCCGCACAGCCTCTCTCACACTCCCCCGCCCCTCCCTGTCTCAGGGCCTCACTGAAGTGCTGCCTCTTTCCTTGATAATTCCAGCCCACACAGATCTCTGCCTCATTGTACTTTCAGCCAGTGCCTGGAAATTTGAGTTGGGTGGTAGGATTACAGAATATGAGAAGTGAAAGAGTCCTTAGAAGTAACCCCAGTCAGTTGCTCTTAATTAACAATGGTTAAGAAACAGCAAGGATATGATCAGGACATCCTTATGGCATGAAGACAGGCATTACCAGTCATCATAGCACTCCCGATAAAGCTGCGTGCTGCCTCAGAGCTCTCAACTCAGAGTTCCAAGCAGACAGTACCAATCAATCAGGAGTGGCACTGCCATCCCCATCTAGACTGTAGATAAGTTATCTATGATTGAGTTGGAGGTAGCTGGAGCTTTTGGAGGTACAGGGACTTGCATTGGGCCCAAGGCACTGGGACAGTGGTCTAATTTCTGTCCAGTGAGCCTATGCTATCTCTGGAGCCTCCTTTCTTCTGTCTTTGATTTTTTGATTGTTCTCTATTTGTTAGTCATGCTTTCCCAAATAAAATTGGTGTGTTTGTGAAGGTAGGGACCAGTGTCTCACGTTGCCCTACTATTTTCCTCAACACTAAGCACATGGCAGGGTAATTGCTGGTTCCCCCATTCATATACTGACTACACGAGCTTTCCCCAAGTCCTTCTAACCTGTCCTCTAAACGTAGCTGAAAAGGGCAGTTGTTACTGGAGTGGGTTCAGTTTTTCTGCTGATCAAGTCTGTCCTGGACTCTCTGAGTTACTTCTCTCTACCTAAGTGCCATGATTCCTTGAAACACGTGACATGGCCCGGCCATCAGTAGCCCAGAGAAGTCAGCTTGACCTACGTATACTGTCTGTCTGGGATCTTTGGGAGCCATCCCTCCTGCACAGCCTCATTGTCACCAGTTGGGAATTATATGGGAAAAGCAACAAGGCATGGGATTGGGTGTCCACCTCTTCTGAGAAGCTATGTATATGGTGGTGAGTTTCCTAAAGGACTTTTCTTGCTAAAACAGATTTTTTAAAAATTTCCTGTTATAAAACACAATTTTCTCTTTTGTCTTAATACTATCACAGTCCTACACTCAGTTTCGTAAGCTCTGAGCTACATACATTTTAGGGTGGGTGATCTATAGCTGTAGGCACCCTGTGATGACATCATGCTTAGCAGCATCCTTGGCCTCCAACCTTACATGGTAGGAGTAGGCCACTTCCCACATCTGCCAGTTTTTATTTGTTCATTTGGTTCATTGGTTTTTGAAAGATGCAGTTCGGGCCAGCCTTTAACTGCTGATCTTCTAAATCCTGGGTGCAGAGGTTACCAGTTTGCACATTACACTTAGCTCGGCCCATGTCTGCCAGGTATGAGGACCGAAAAATGTTTCTCAGACATTTTCTGATGTGCTCATGGGACTGTAATCAATTGACAGTCACTGACATAAGCCATGTAACAGGCTGATGGTGGCCACCAACAGGACAGGCTCACTTAGCTCTTGCTAAAGGCTTTCCCCAAAGTCATTTGTTTGTTTAATTATTTATACAGTGTTCTGCCTGCTTGTACACCTGCACACCAGAAGAGGGCACCAGATATCACCATAGATGGTTGTAACCCACCATGGGGTTGACTGGGAATTGAACTCAGGACCTTTGGAAGAGCAGACGGTGCTCTTAACCACTGAGCCATCTCTCCAGCCCCCAAAGCCTCATGTTGAATCTCCAGAACACTCCTGTGAGGCAGGAGCTATGCATATTCATCTCACAGATAAGGAAGGCACCCATTTGGAAGGAAGACAGATCTAGGAAGAGCAGACCCCATCTTTCCATGTTGGGTAAAAGGGGAGACAGATTATTCAAAACATCTTGAGATGAGGGTCCCAAAGCTGGCAACTAGTCGAGGAAGGCCTGGAGCCCAGATGTGCCCACTGGTCAGATCTAACTTATCCTCCCGACCCTGTCTATGCCTCCCAACAGCATACCTGCAGACAGCTCTGGTCCCTTACTAGACAAGTTCTCCCTGGACCTGAAAATCCACCTATTATCCATGGCCCAGGAAAAATGTCTGCCTCAATTCTGATAAAGGTCACTAGACCCTAAAAAAGAGAGGTAATTCTTCTTCCTGAGTGCATGTACACACAGCCCAGGCACATATTATGTCATAGCTACTCAAGCAAGGGTCTTTTCCCCTGACAGCTTATGTCATCGGGGTAGGGAATATAGAATCTGGATTGCCTTCATTTGTAACAACTTTGCTAAGTACCTCACACAAACAAGTCTCCCAATGGCTTATGATTATGATTATGGTTATTATTATTACCTGTTATTGTTTTGTGTATGTATGTGATGTGCATGTATGTACATGTGTTTGAATGTATGTGGGTATGTCTGTACATATACATATGTGTGGAGGCCAGAAGTTGATATGGAGAGTCTTTTTTAATCAGCCTCCACTTTATTTATGGTGGCAGGGTCTTCCTGAAACCAAACATTACCAACTGGGTTAATCAAGCTGGCCAGCTTGGCCCAGGGATCCCCTATCTCTGCCTTTAGAGCACTGGGATTACAGGGGGGCTGCTAACCCCCCTCACCTGCTCAGATTTTAGTAAGTTATAGAGCTCTGAATACTAGTCCCCATACTCAAGTGGCAAACAATTTATATACTGAGCCACCTCCCCTGGTCTGAGTTTGAGTGGCATGAAATGCTTGGATGGATGGGTTGAAGGATGGAAGGATGGAAGGATGGATGGATGGGTGGATGGAAGGATGGATGGGAGGATGGATGGATGGATGGATGGAAGGATGGATGGATGGATGAATGGATGGATGGATGGATGGATGGCTTCTTCAAGTAGTTGATGCCTAGCACCCAGTAGATACCAGGAGTCTCTGGCAGATAATAAGACACCAAAGCCCTTCCTCTAAAGTAGTACAGCTACCCAGCACAGGACACAGGTTAAGAAGCAGCACACTCCTAGCGTTAGTCCCTTGCCTGACTTTTTCTCTTCTTTAAGACTTTATTTATTATTATGTATACAGTATTCTGCCTGTGTTTGTGCCTGCATGCCAGAAGAGGGCATCAGATCTCATTATAGATGGCTGTGAGCCACCATGTTGTTGCTGGAATTGAACTCAGGACCTTTGGAAGAGCAGACAGTGCTCTTAACCTCTGAGCCATCTCTCCAGCCCTTGCCTGGGACTTGCAAACTATGCACAACGTGTTCTCTCAGTGATTACTTTGGGGCCCATCATAAGTGGCCTCCTGACCTGATTTCTCTTCTATGAATGTGTTTACACAGGTGTATGTCCTGGGAGGCCAAAATTCAACACGCAGACCTCCAGGGAGATGTGGTGTGAACTCTTTACAGCTGTGCTGTCCTGAAAGTGTTGGTCATATGCTAGATACATTTCTGGGCTGTGGCACCAGGATGCATATATATTGTCACAGCAACACAGAATCATGGTCAAGGCATGCAGGCATTCTAGAACCCTGAAGAATGCAGTTCAGCCACAGCCTGCTCCCAGACTGTAATGATGTCATTTGCAGTCATACTGACCTTCAGAGCTTGCTTTCCCTTCTCCCTCTTCCAGGCCTAGGAGAATGACACTGACAGGGAGAGCAGCAGCTCCCTGTCTACACAGCCAGGTGGTTTCTGGTTTGGTGAAGGAGGGTAAGTTACAGGACAAGATCAGCACAACTGCTGCCATTTCTTATGCTTGCTGTCTACCATCACGGACACGCTTACCTGACAAACTGCCACAAGTTCCAGGCAAGGAAAAGGCTGATGGCCAGAGAACGGAGTAGACATTAGGGCAGGGCCCTTGCCTATGACTGGTGCCTAGGATTGTATGTGTGGCTGTGTTGATGAGTATGGGGCATATTCATGGTTTTGTGGCCATCTGGGTAGGTATGAAGTGAGTAGGGCATACACCTATGAACACATAGGAGCAGTGGATTATGGGGAACAAAGGTGTATAATAACCCACGAGAGCTGGGCGTGGTGGCGCACGCCTTTAATCCCAGCACTCGGGAGGCAGAAGCAGGCGGATCGCTGTGAGTTCAAGGCCAGCCTGGTCTACAAAGCGAGTCTAGGACAGCCAAGGCTACACAGAGAAACCCTGTCTCAAAAAAACAAAACAAAACAAAACAAAACAATAACCCACGAGAGAGCGCTTAGCTGTTTTAGCCATTTCTGTATGTTCCCTGTCATTTGGCCTCATCACGATTACTTGTGTCATTGGTATGACACATACATACAGAATGCAATCATGTGTCTCATGTCTGTATCACTGCGTTCCTGCTACTGAGTGCCCATGTCTGAACCTAAAGTTTAAATTATCATGCTTATATAGCATTCCTGGCCCCCAAATACCCTTTACATTTAGGGAAAATGAGGGGGTGAAGAGACAAGAGATGTGAGGAGGTAAAAAATAGCTGGAATGAAAGCTCTTCAGATCAGAAAGCTCTAAGTACCTGTGAGTCACCACTTTTCTAGACTGAACGCATACACACATGCAAACATACACACATGCAAACACAAACACCATCTAGCTGCCAAGTCATGCTTGCATTGCCTGCTATGTGGGTATCCTTCATCTCCCACATTTATTCAGACTATGTTCCTCAGAGGAACAACTATGCACCAAAAAGATGAACCTGTGGCTCTCTGCAGAGTGCTGTCTTTGAGCTCAGAAGGCATGAACCTCCGGTCAGCTTCCTGCAAGCACAGGTTTGCCTGCCCTCCCTAGCCTCCTCTGGATTCTCATACCTTCTTTCCCCCTCTTCCCTAGCAATAGGGTTCAGCAGGAAGCTGCCGCACTAAGGTCATGCTATGTTCTTCAGCCAGGAGAGGTCAGCTAGCTCTCTGTATAGCATCCTTGGAGCTGGCTCCTATGCTGGGGCGGGGAGAGGAGACAGCTCAGGATGCCATGCAAGATTTATGACTGTGTTTTGTTAATTGCATTAGAGGCTCTGTGGGAGAATGGCATGTGCTTTGGCCTTAAATAAAGCAAGCCCAGCAGAGGCTTGCATAGAGGAGGCAAGGCTGCTATAGGCAGCCAGCAAGGCCTTGTAATCCTGGGCGCTGTTTCCCTTTTCCCCTCCTGCTTATGGAAACAGGCCTCTGCCTCCAGTCCTGCGTGCTTGTTTCCATTTCAGCTCTGCAGGACTAGCCTTTCCCTCCAAGACTCTACTAGATGACATTAGCTGAGAGAAAGGGCAGGGTGGCAGGTCTCTTTGAGAATGTCATTTTGCCCCTTTTGACTTCTCTCTCTCTCTCTCTCTCTCTCTCTCTCTCTCTCTCCCCCTCCACCCCCCTTTTCCTCCCCTACCTCTTTCATCCTGTTCTTATGAAATCCAAATCCAAACCTGCTTTGAACAACTTAGGCACCAAAGGCTTCATTGCACTTGCTGCCTTGTTCCTGTATCTCATGTTTCTTGACAGCCTGGGGCCTCTATAGTGCTAGAGTTGCCTAGTCATTATGTGCCTCCTCCATGGTAGAAGGCAGTGAAGTGCAGACATGCAAACTCAAAACAGGACAACTGGGGGTGGCTCGGACAATATACAGGCTTGTCCAGTAAGTGAGTCCTCAGGGTACAAACCATTCCTTTTGGTGCCGCCCTGGCATAATAATTCTGGGCCCTTGTTTCTCTCTTTCTCTCTCAGTTCCTTGGTGGTCTCTCTGAGCTGTGATTGGGGGGTGTGGCTCTGCTTCAGGCTTAGTAAACTAGAATCCAGGCCACCTCTGGCTCTGTGAGTTTGGTACGTCATTGTCTTTCTGTTGGGCCCTCATTTTTTTTTTTTTAAACTGTCAGAGGGAGTAAAAATACCAGTACCTGTGACTCAGGGTCCTTGTCACACTTTTAAACAGCAGCTGGTATGCTAAGCACACATCAGTGTTGGATATCAGGGCCAGCCTTATGCCACCTGTCACTGTCCTGTGCTTCTTTTCTCCTGTGACGTGTGGCCATGAGAAATTCCATCTCTGACCTGCTAAAGTTTTTGAAAAGCCCAGCTGAGATGCAGCTCCGAGAAGGTGCCGTCCTTGCCCTAGCATTATTTGGGCTTTGCCTGTTGTGGAGGGCATGAAGCTCGGGGCCCCACCTTATGTCCCTCCTGCCTGAGTCTTCTTTAGAGCTCAGGGCCAGCCAGAGCTAGATATGGGAAAGGAGGTTATTTTTAGCTCCAGACAGAAACAGCAGCTGTCCACTGCCTCTCTGAGCTCATCTCTCTACTGGAGGTTCCAGCTACTATGGGAGAGGCTGAGGGACGGGAGGAGGGCTGGCCAGTCGGGCCTTAAGAACCCACATGGCTTCCTCTCTTCTGTCCCGGAAATGGGCACTTTTTGTCCCAGGAGATGCTTCTCTCTGGATTGCCTCCTGTCCCCACTTATTAATAAGCCCCAGTGGCTTAGTAGCTGAACCGCAGAGGAAGCAAAGTGGGCTGGGGAGGGAGGGGGCAACAGAATTTATCCAGAGGGTTAACAGCCTACAAAGAGGTCTAGTGTGGTCCTAGCCAGATTTAGAGCTCTTTTGCCAAAGTGTAGATTTAGAGTTCTTTTGTCAAAGCACAGGCTCCACATGTTAGCATACTGCCACCCCCCCACCCTGTGTCTGCCTAGCAACCTATGATGTCATACCTGCTTGCTACCAGGTGGGCCAGCTAGCCCAGTCTATAAAAAGGGCAAACTCACTTTGTCTCTCTCCTTTAACTCTTGCTCCTCTTCTTCTTCCTGTCTCATTCTCTTTTCTCTTTTTTCTTTTCCTCTCTCTTGCTGTCTCTGTCTCTCTCCCTGGGGTGCCCATCCCCCTCCCTGCTCTCCCACGCTCCTACAATAAACTTCTCCATATCATATCTGTTGCCTGGCATCTTATTTTTTAATCATTGCACCAAGACTGAACAGTGATCCCCCCTGCACTGTGTTCCAGCACAAGCCGAGCACATCTGTGCCATCTCCTTCTGGGTCCTTCCTCCGCCTCTGCAGCAGTAGCGTGAAGGATGGACTCGGCTTTGGGTACACTGCCTTGATTTTTATCCATGGGTGATGAGTCTTAAACAGTAGGTGAATGATCCCGAGACACAATGTTAAGTTACAAAATAATTGTTGCAAACTCTTGTCATAGGTACCCGGTGAGAGTAGCTCTATGACTCTTGTGCTCCAAGCAGTGGCCAGGGGAAGGGACACACTATGCAGATTAATCAGGCCATCAATTTATGGCCAGGCATTGGTCTAGCCTTTAAGCTACCTTGGTAGGTAAGCAAAGAGACAGGAACCCTATGCTTGCGGAACTTACATTCTAGAGTAAATGTATGCAAAAAAAAAGTTCTCATAAATCAAGAAAACAACGGTCCAGCCCTTTTAGGCCCCCCGAGTGTTGCGAGATGCAATTGATTGCTAAGATCAGGTTTGTCTGGAGCCTAGCTTCCTGACGCGGTAAGACATCAGTTCTCAAGAGTGTTCAGGTAGTGCATTGCCTTATAAATCAATTAAAACTGTGAAGCCCTCTTCCAAAGCATATGGAAAGCCCCTGCACCCCAAGGCCTGCCGACCCTTGGAGGGGCTTTGAGTTCCCTTGCTGCAGAGGGGGAGGCCCTGCCCACTGGCCCTGCACTGCTGCATAATATACACTGCAGTTCCCAGCAAGAGCTGTGCAGCTGAATTTTAATCACAGCCATCTCCCAATGCAGATCAAGGGAATCTGGCTACTGCTGAACCTTCGCAAGCATTTCTAAATGCTACCAAATGGCAGAAAAGGACTGCAAAGCTCCTGAACAGTTATACTCAGGTGGCCCCGAGTGACCTCTGGGACACTGGCTAATTTTCTTCCCTTCCTCAGAGGAGGTCTCAGCACTCTGGCATTCTTATTTGTAAAATGAAAAGGGGTCCTGGGGTCCCTTCCAGCTCTTCTGTACCCTTAGACTCTGTCACGTTATCATACAGGTTCATCCTTTTGGATAGTGAAGGGGAGAAATTGAACCTCAGATGATTCCTTTCTGCCTGGGAAGAAGCTCAGTCCTAGAGAGAAGTCCCAGATAGCCCCAGTGATCGCACCGACCATCCTCTGCTCCTGTGCACCACCCCCTCCCCCACTCTCCTCTTTGCTGATGACTCCTCCCCGCTGCGGCTGCAGCTGAGGCCAAGACTTTAGAGGCTGCTCCCGGACTTGAGGACTTAGCAGCCCACTCAGTGATTAAAGCCTAAAGCCGGCATTGTCTTGGCTTTGGCACAGCTTGTAGACTTAGAAACTTCACTCCACAGGGGAAGGCTCAGCCCAAACCTGAACAGCCGAAGGTGGAGGACGGACGGGGCTGCCCTGTGGTGACAGTGGACAGCCTCCCCTGGCAGCTGGCCAGGTATGTGGCAATGCAGGGATATCTACT
Source organism: Acomys percivali (assembly GCA_907169655.1). Taxonomy (NCBI): domain Eukaryota; kingdom Metazoa; phylum Chordata; class Mammalia; order Rodentia; family Muridae; genus Acomys; species Acomys percivali. The sequence goes on from OU015749.1 coordinate 85,318,956, forward strand.
TTCCCTTGAGAGACTCGCCGCCCTGTGTGGAGTGAGGCCCAAGGCTCTGGTAAGACCTGGTCTACCCTTTTCCTCTTTGAGGCACCACCTGAAGAGCAAATAAGGGCAGAGAAGGTAGCCTGCCTGCTCAGTAGTCCCCAGGGTGCTGTTTTTCACCCCCTTAGGGCTTTCACAGATATAGGTAGAGACATTTCCTCCCATTGCCCTCAGAGTGCCAGACCTGGGACCCAGCCATGGCTCTAATGACCCAAGCAAGATAGTAGGGGTTCAGAGCCTGATTCCAGGATGGGGTTTCAGGCACCAAGGGGTTCAGAAGAGATAATTCAGGTGCCAAGCATAAGACCTGCTAAGGCTCTGTCTCTCTTTGAGCCCTTCCTTTTTCCTGGGCATCCTTCCTGCTTCCAGGCTAAAATCTGAATGTTCTTAGCCACAATCGATCTGCCCAGAACTAAGGCTTCTCCTGTGCTACGCAGAACGGCGAGGGGGAGGGGACTGAAGCGAAGGAGGTGCCACAAAGTACAGGAACTCTGCCAGATCTTCGGGCCTGAGTACTCTTATGGGTGTGTCTATAGTTAAAAAAAAAAAAAAAAAAAGTATGAAGAATCCTCTAAGAACTGCACTGTAGGGAGACAAGCACTGGTGGGTGGTAGGGGAGCCCTAGGAAATAAACCCTCATGGTTGGTGCTCAGGAAGTGGTTCCAAACACAGGCCTGTGCTCATATACATATCCTTGAACCTGTCTATAAAAAAGCAGGCACAGTCCTTGTCTCACATCTCCACACAAACACATCCTTCCTTTCCCTTCCCTTTCTATCTTACACACATTTGCCACAGATACATGTCTTTTTAAAAAAAGATTTACTTATTTTATTTATTGCATATGAGTGCTTTATCTGCAGAAGAGGGTATTAGATCACATTATAGATGGTTGTGAGCCACCATGTGGTTGCTGGGATTCAGCTCAGGACCTTAACCACTGAGCCATCTCTCCAGTCCCAGATACATGTCTTATAAAGCAGCTTTACAGACTCACATGTAACACCTTACAGAACACCCCCTATAAACACACATAAGACATGGGTGCATGTAGCACAGGTGCTTACGCCAGTTCCCAGAAACAACACCTTTAGTCCATGAGATCACACTGGCCCGTGCTCCCTTTCAGACTACACTTCCTGCCACGCCCACTAGGAAGGCCACTCCCCTCCAGCTCTTTAAAGCCTAGCTGCCTCTGTCGAGAAGGCCCACGTGTCAGGTGTTAGCCCACTTTATCATACAATTGCCCCACTTTGGTCTCCTATTCCTTCTTCAAGCAGCAGCCCGTGGGTGGAAGCGTCTGTTCCCAATCATTCTGTCGTGTCTCTTCGGTTTGAGCTAAGAATGTGAATCAGGGAAATAATTATATATTAGATGTCCAGGCACCTGGGCTCTCAGCTTAGCTGATTCATAACAAACTATTCTGCTGCTCACTTTTTTTTTTTTTTTTGTATACTTTCACAAACCTTGGGAAGATTTTCATAAATAGATACTCAAATCCTGCCTCAGTTTCTTTACTCCTAAGAAGAGATTAAATTAATATTTTACTCACAGATCAAATTATGTCGTCTTCATAATGGCAGAAGTATCATGGGACTTGAATCTGAAGTAAAAGAAAGCAGCCTTGTGTAAGGTATATGCTAGTGTGGACTAGTAGGACAATTCCTTTCATCTGTAACATCCAGGAACATTTTCCTGGTACGCTAGAGGCCTGGGGTCCAAGGCTCAATGAATCAAAGTAGAAATTTAATTCCCAGATTATTTTTTCTCTTCTGCTAGAAGTTACCGCATCTTCACTGTTGCTACTCTCCTACATAGAACGGCTTCAGATCCAGCACTTAGTAAAGGCTAAGACTGCCCTGCTGTTGATCTGAGCATCTACCCTGGGCATGTAGACGTATATAGGTATGGCTCTAGACTGCCTAAGGCTCACACTTGGCAACGTTCCTTTCTGCTCCCGGGTACTGAGACCATGCCAAGCGGCTGAGTGCAAACAAGAGACCCTGCAGTGTGGTGTTTCCCAAGACAGACTGGGCTGGACATCTGTGCTACCCTGGACAGATACAGTGTTGCCCCAGGCAATCTCCCGAGCATCTGGCTATCTAAGTCAGGGTTAGGAAGACAGAATTTACCGACCCCAGAAGATCCAAATGCTCCAAGCAGAGTGACTAGTTTGGGTTAGGGGAGGAGGCAGGAAAGCAGAAAGCTAGAGGCAGTGCAGGCTTTGGAAGGAGGCCAGCAGCTGGCATGGGGCTGGCTTGTGCCCAGCCGACCTTGAGAGAGGTTAAGGCACTACTCTTCAGACTGCTGGTTGGCTTTAGGACTTAGGAGAGGCTTAGGTTCAGCTCAGAACCTTTATTCCTTTAGCTCAGCACTGACAGAGCCACGGTGCTGTTTGGCTCAGTCACTCCTCCCTTGGGACAGTACTTAGAGAAGAAATTCCAGTACTCGGGACACCCTGTACTTGGCAGCACGCTGAAGCGCACATGCGGTAGGAGGAGAGTAAGGCTGGCCTCCTAAGAAACCTCAGGGCTTCCCCCAAATGAATATGGGAGTAAGTGAGTAAAGGATGAACGAGACTCAGATCAAGAAACCCCATTCCTGTAGAGGTCTGGCTTTCTGCAAGTAACCCTCCTCTCAGGAGCGCTGCGGCGGCATCCGCCTTCTGGCACGGTTCGCCAAGAAACCTGGGGGGGCGGGACTGGGGGGAGCGCAAAAGCAGACTGAGTTGGAGGTGGAGCCTGCAAACCCAGCAAGGCTGCAGCGTGGCTCCACCCCTCGCCTGCCTGGAGCTGGAAGGGATGACGTCACCCACACTGCGGGCTCTAGCCTAGAAGGGCTTCATCAGGGCAGGGCTGAAGGACTTTCCTGAGCAGGCTCGCAACAATTCTCTCCTTCTCTCGTGGATCATTTCAGACTTCATGGATCTCTGCTTTGGGCTCTTGGAGATGGCTCCTGGCTATTCAAGTCCGGGGCCATTTCCTCCGCTCGGATTGATCCGCGGCAACAGGCATAAGCACTCCTCCCCACCCTGCCAAGTGCCGCTTTCTCTTGCCAGCACTAGCTGCTGTTCCATTTTTCTGAGATTCCATGGCGAAGGATTAGATCACACGTTCTGACCAGGCAACATTTAGCCACAGCAAAAGCCCGTGTCCCTCTCGCTGCGGGCCCATGTCCCCTCCCCCACGCCAAACCCTACTGGGTGCTTGTGTTGCCTGCTTGCAAAGCATATGCTTGGCTGGTTGCTTGGTGTCTGCTGTTTATCCGTCTCTTCCTACTTAACTTCTGTTTCTTCTTGGCCCATCTGGCTTCCTGGTACCTGTCTTTCACTCACACTGTGCCTGCGCTGGATACTACATCTTAAGCCCTTTCTGTCCCTCTACCGTGTTCCCGCCAGGAACCTGGCCCCATTTGGAGCCACTGTAAGGACCTCTGACGTTGGGTTTAGGACCAGAAAGAGACCGACTCGAGTACAATAGAGAAGCCTGGTGTGTGTGTGTGTGTCTCTGCAGTATCATCTCAAGGATCTCTGGGAGGGGATAAGGGTGTGTAGGAAGGAGGCAGTAAGAGTTACCATGGACTGGAAAGAGGCTAGATCCTCCCAAGCTGTTCTGAGCTTCGTCCCTGTTCGAGGAAATTCTTGGGGGGTAAGGTGTCATCCACACCAAAGCCCATTAATGTTGCTCTCTATCCATTAGAGGGGGCAGCTGTCTGTGCAGAATGCAGACAGGGAAATCCCAGCTTTCTTTTGGCCTAGGTTCCACTCTACTTCTTTATACCCAAAAGGCGTTGTGGCATCTTGAGGCTTGGCTGGTAGCAAAGAACTGTAGGCAGCATGGCAGGACATCCTTGGGAGAGGGGGCTTCTGGGAATACAGTTTGCTAGTCCCCACCCCCTCCTCTCCATCAGTACTGCAGGATAATCTCCGCTCCACGGTCTTCTTGGCACCAGCTTTTAGCCGTGGGCTCATAGAGTCATTCCTCCTCCTCTGCCGTCCTCCCACCAGAGAATACACCCTTGTGGTGGCTCACACTCACCCCTCCAACACAGCCCGCTTCCTTCCTGGCATGTCACCGGGGTCCCTGCTCATGAGTTTCCTGGGATTCATGAGGCCTGGGGGTGAGGGAGGATGACGATGGGATGGGGGTGAGGGAGGATGACGATGGGATGGGTGGGCGGGGCCTAAGAGAGGATGATGGAGAAGAAACAGAGCCTCAATAGGGGCAAGGCTGTCTCTCACCTGCCTCTCTGGACCCAGATTGTACCTCCAGGCTAAGGCTGGCTGCCCAGGAGGCTGCACTGGGCTTAGAGTCAACAAGGATGCACATGCTCAGGGACCACCAGCTGCTGCTCCCACCAAAGCATCTGCTTCTCTCGGAAATCCACAGGGCTCGGCTGCCAGGCCTCACTGCGTGCCCACTCTGTGGCTCTGCTCTCTGTCTCTCTTGTTCCATCTGCCTGCTCTACCGGCTGCCTGGCTCCGCTCCTCAGAGCATCCTTATCGCTCTACCAGAACTGCTTTCGCTAATGCTGTCTATCCTTCTCCATGTCTCTCTCTCACCATCTATTAGATCTCGGGTTGTGTCCTGGTTTTTGTCTTTATCTATCACTTGCTTCTTTCCAGTTTCCCTCATCGTCAGAGACAGGAAGACAAGTCATAGAGGCTTTCTTCCCGAAGCTGGTCCACGAGACCCCACATTCATATTCATACATATTCTCACCCCTCTTTTTTTTTTTCTCTTTCCCCTCTCATGCATATTCAGTGCTTCTTTGAAAAGCCACTTCAATTATTGGACATGTGAAAACCTAGATCTGCTTCATCAATCAAACTTCTTGGTCTCTAACTCTTGGAGCCTGTGTTAGACCACCAGTCTAGACTGACTAGAGGTCTGAAAGCCCACCTGTGTTCTCCGAGAGCCGCCAAAGCGCAGACTGCTCTGCAGAGCCTCCTCTTTTGATGTGGACAGAGCAGCCTTGTCAGTTGTGTTGGGAATTATGGGTTGAGGCCCGCAGACAAGCCTGACCGCCTTGAGCAGGTGATGATGCTGTGCAGGTGATGCTGTGCAGCCGTAGTAGATGGCCTGCCTGTAAAGGAACCCAAGGAGCTCTGGCCCGTGAAGAAACATAGGAACAAGAGTGTTCATGATTTGGTGTTTTTACAATCCAATTGTATGCACCCCACCATCCCTGACAGCTCTCATGGGCGGTTCATAAACTGAGAGAAGGTGGTTCAGATAGGAAGTCCCTGGTACTCCCAGCACTGGAGGGGAGCAGATCTAGGATTGGAATCTTGGCTTCTGGATTCTCCGACTGTGAGGAGCAAATGAACAGAGAGTTTAGAAAGACCCAGAAGATGGAAGGTTAAGGTCAAGGTTAAGAGGGATGATAAACCAAGCAGATCCAGAACCAGCAATCAGGGGAAGAGGTAGCAATGGGAGAAGAGGAAGAAAGGGAGAGAGGGAAAGATAGAGTGAGAGAGGAAAGAGCCAGAGGGGAAGTTATGAATGGCAGGCTCCTCATCTTCTGCTTGCTTACAGCAGCTATGGCCAGCGTCAGTAGCCGGGATGGGGCGCTTAAGCCTTCTTTTCCTCACACCCTCTCTGTTGTCACTCTTCCAGCTGCTCTGGCTTCTCGATTTCCTTTCTCTCCCTAGCTATCATCTAGCTCCCTGGAACCCCTGTTTTTATGTTTCCTCTTCTTGTCTTCAGTCTCTTCCTGGGTTTGCGCTATGTATTTGAGGTCCACCTCCCTTGAAGCTTCCCATCCCTGTCCCTTCTTCCTCCTGGTTTGCCTCCTCCTAAGCCAAATCCCCCAGCATTGTTTTCTCCAAAGGAACCAGGGTAGGTTCAAGATGGGGAAGGCCGGCTGGGAGCAAATGACATGGCCTGTGTCCAGGATGTCTCATACTTGCCCCTCACCTGCTGACTGTCCAGAGCCTCCAGCAGCCCTGTGCACTTCTCCTTTAGAGACACGGTGGGAGTGTAGGCTCACGTCCATGACAGGATTGCTTTCCAGTGGCACAGGCTCACCTGGTTCCTTTCTGAGATCCCCTGACACCAATGAGCAGCCAGGTCTCCTTGGGGAGAGCCGCTAACACCTCCTTCATGCACGCCAGCTTCCCCTGCCAAGAGACAGCTAGCTGGTCAGTCCTGAGATGCCTGTTACCTAACTTGGCTTTTCTTCCATGATCTGAACTTCTGAGTTTTCACATGGGCATTCATAAGCTGCCTTTCTTTCTTTCTTTCTTTCTTTCTTTCTTTCTTTCTTTCTTTCTCTCTCTCTCTCTCTCTTTCTTTTTAAATTTTATTTTGTTTTTCTTTCTGTCTTGGAAAAAAATCCAATTCTTCTCCTCTTCCTCCTTCTTCTTCTGTTTTTTTTTTTTTTTGTTGTTGTTGTTTGTTTTGTTTTGTTTTTTCAAGACAGGGTTTCCCTGGGTTACCTTGGCTGTCCTGGACTCTCAGTATAGACCAAGCTGGCCTCGAACTCACAAAGATCCACCTGCCTCCACCTCCCGAGTGCTAGGATTAAAGGCATGCGCCACCATGCCCGGCTAAATTCTTCTTTTAAAAAGATACTTAAGGTAAGCAGTGGTAGCACATATCTTTAATTCTAGTGTTCAGGGGGCAGAGGCGGGTGGATCTAAGTTTGAGGTCAGTCATTTTGTGTTGTCCATATACTCAATGAAACATCATCACATTCCTATTGCACCCGGTGGATTTCCTAACAATTGGATAATAACCCATTGTGCAAATGAACTGTGGTCTCTTTGAAACTGCCACTGTAGTACTATTGTGTTCATGTCTGGGCTCTGTAATTGTTGTAATTTGTTTTTACTTATTTTTACAGTTTCTTAAATAGCTCGGGACTTTTTCTTTTTGAAGATTTGTTCATTAGGGCTAGAGGGATGATTCAATGGTTGGGAGCCCTATCTGATTTTCCAGAAGACTTGGGTTTGACTCCCAGCACTCATATGATGGCTAACAACTATCTGTAACTCCAGTTCCAGAGAATCCAGCACCCTCTTCTGGCCTCCATGGGCACTGCACACCTGTGATACACAGACCTACATGCAGGCAAAATTTGGGGGGATCTATTTATTTTTATTTTATGTGTATTTGTCTGCTTGTTGTTGAAATTTATTGTTTGTTTCAATTAAAAAAAGAATTCAATTAAAAACCTTTGTTTTTTGAAGATTTATTTTATATGTATGACTGGTTTTCCTGCATATATGCATATATGAATGTATGTATGTTTACCACATATCTGAGAGGCCACAGAGGGTGGTGGATGCCCTGGAATTTGAATTACAGATGGTTGTGAACTTCCACGTGGATGCTAGAAACTGAATCTGTAAGAATAGCTCCCCCCACCATAAGAACAGCTCTTAACCATATAGTCATTTCTCTGTCCCCTATTTCAGTGTTTTTGGGACAAGGTTTCAAATGTAGCAAAGGCTAGACTTTAATTCTTTCTTTTTCTCTCTCCCTCTCTCTCTCTCTCTCTCCCTTTCTGTCTTTCTTTCTTTCTTTTTTTTGGGGGGGGTTTAAAGGTAGGGTTTCTCTATGTAGCCTTGGCTGTCCTGGACTCACTTTGTAGACCAGGCTGGCCTTGAACTCACAGAGATCCTCCTGTCTCTTCCTCCCCGAACGCTGGGGTTACAGGTGTGCACCACCATGCCTGGCTCTTGCTTATACCTCTGATCAGTCCGTCCCTGCCTCTCCAGTGCTGTGAGTGCTGCATGGGCTGCCCTGCCTAGCTTTGTTGTGAACTGTATAAAGAGACAAGGTGAGAGCCTGAAGTGGAACCTCCCAGAAACTTAGCAACAAGCCTAAGGAAGTGGGTACATGTGACATTTTGGGGGAGTGATAAGTGCACTGGGAGAAGCCGAACTTCCTTTTAATTTCATGTAGAAGACGATGCAGGAGGGTAAAAAACACAGGGCCTGGACCCAAATGATGCCCTGTGAAGACCCCGCTCAGCTGGCCCTGCTGTGAGGTCTGGGGCCACTCACGAAATCTCTGTGAGCCCTGGTTTTTAGCTGTCAAGAAAGAGCAGACTAATCCCATCTCACAGCTTTGCTGAGAAGATTAGATGAGAGACTGTAAGTGCAAGCCCTTCTCACGTTGTGAAGAGCTCTGGAGAAGTTATTATGGACGGAGCAGATATGAGTGTTCAGGCGTCAGGACCAAAAAAAAGAGAGGAGGCAGTGAGCAAGCAGGACTTCCTTTCTACAAGGCTTAATGTGGGATTCAGGGAAGAATTTAGGAACAGGAGACACTGCGAGACTCTGGGCCTTGGGAGCAGAGGAAGGCAGCTTTCCTGCCCTGCATCTCCATCTGCTCAGAGAACCATCCTCTGTGCCACTGCCTTCGGACCCTTGTATTGGGATACAGAGATGGAGGGCTTGATTGGCACATGAGGCTCTGAAGGTGAGGCACTAGCTGGGCAGGGCATGGGTGGGAGGGAGTCTGCAGGGAAGGAACCAGTGACTTAGAGCAGCTTGGCTTTTCCAATGGACAAGGAAGCAGAAGACAGATACCCCAAGCACGAAAGCACTGTAAAATTAACAACCAATGTGGGTAAAGGAAATGCTGAGACATTAAAGGCATTAGAAAATCTTTCATCCTCTTCCTGCTGTAGGAGGGCAGCCGCCGCCTTTAATGCCCTTACCTATGTTGCATCCTCGTGGGATTCTTAAGTTCCTTTTGGACAAGGACCTTGTCATTTTGGATTACATTTCTGCACAGTGCCTTGCAGACAGATCCACTTAATACATATCACTTCACTGAGTGATTGGGAAAGAGCAGGAACAAAGAAATAAGAGGTGAGCTGTTTTTACATCCATTGTGTAGGAGAGCAGAGCGTCTGAGCTTTGGTACTGATTGGGGGCACAATTTAAATCCGACTTCCAGTCTGCAAAGAAAAGAAGTCACAACACTAACAAAAACCATGGCCCTGGACTCCTTCGATCTCGACCGTGTCTGGAGGAGATAGGAACATCAGACTGAGGAGTGGAAGGCAGAGTTGGCTGGAGGCAAGAAGGTTTGGAACAGAATCAAGGCATTGCAGAGATCATACCTGCATCTTAAAACGTTACGTCGAGTTAGTTGGTCCAATTACTACGAAGATGAAACTGAGTCCCCAGGGTCGCATAGTTTGTCAGTGACAGATAATAGGACCAGAATGAAGATCTTGACTTCTTGCCCCAAGCCCTTCCAATGACTACAATTTACTTCTCAAGACTGATCCCAAAGAGAGCCCTGTGCCCCTGAATCGGGCTGAGTTTGCAAGTCTGCTTCCTGCATGGAGACAAAAGGCCAGCCAGAGCTGGGTAAGTCTACTCCAGAGCACAAAAATGTCACATTAAATGTCTCCTTCATTTCTCTTTCCTGTGGTCCAGGCAGCAGGTGTGAACATGTTCCCTGTGCTAGCTAGCTCATGTCAACTTGACACAGGCTAGAGTCATTTGAGAGGAGGGAAACTCAGATGAGAAAACACCTCCAAGAGATCAGGCCCATTTTCTTAGTTAGTCATTAATGGGGGGGAGGGTCCAGCCCATTGTTGGTGGTGCCATGCCTGGGCTGGTGATGCTGGCTTCTGAAAGAAAGCAGACTGATCAAGCCATAAAGAATGAGCCAGAAGGCAGCTAGCTCTCCTCCATGGCCTCTGCATCAGCTCCTATCTCTGGGTTCTTGTCCTGATTTCCTTTGATGATGAACTGTGATGTGGAAACATAAGCTAAATAAAACCCTTTCCTTCTTAAGTTGCTTTAGTCATGGTGTCTCATCACAGCTCTGCCTAAGACATTTCCCAAGGGAGTACAAATCAGAGAAGAACATTTATGGACACAGCTAGCATCCAGGACAAGCTGGAGACAGAGGTCATAGACGCAGGGCCCCGCCCCCCCCATTCGTCAGGACTGTGAAGAGTGCCCCTCCCCCAATCTCTTCTTCTGCTTAGGAAAGGGGAAGGAGATGGCCTGAGAGCCCTGTTCTGGCTCCTGGCTCCTTCTCCTGCTCTCCTGCTTGGACTGAGCCAGAAGGGTAAGAAGAATGGGAAAAGAGAAATAAAAATAGCCGGAGGAGGAAAGATGCCATCTGTTGTGTAGGCGAGGGGACCCTGAGGAAGAAGGTGTACTGCTTAGAGTCCAAGCTCTGGAGCTGAGATGGGGAATTCTGACTTCTGACAGGCCACAAGGAGCAGCCAAGATCAGGGAGGACCCAGGAAGGAGCAGAAACACTGCAGTCTCTGGAGCCGCTTGGGTTTGGGCATAAATCCTCCGTGGCTGCACATTTAAGTTACCTGATGTTAATGCCATCGACCTTGTAGAGTTACTGTGAGGGTTAAGCAAACACGTCAGGATTTCTTGACCTACCAAGCCCTGTTCTTTTCCACAGGCCCAGCCAGGCCCAGCTCTCTGCACCGTAGGATGATGGTTTCCCAGGCAACTTCCTGGCTCTCTTTCTGAAGAGTTTGGTGTGTTATATACCGAGGGACTTCCCCTTTGCAGGAGATTCCTAGAGTCGCCACCAGGCCACTAAAGCACAGGGGCGACTTATGAGCAGAACTTCTGGACTAGTAGGTGTTGGAATACTGTCCTCAGCTCTGTTCCAGATGGGTGGCTACAGAAGCACAGAGTCCCTGGACCTGAAGCCCTGTTCTCTGATGCTTGCTTTATTCACATCCATTTGGCCTCAGGAGCCCCTGATGTTTCCTGGTATATCAGTGAGAATGAGTCTTGTGAGCAGACAGATGCAAGCTTAGATGTGAGCTTTAATCCTTTGTGCCTGTAGGACCCTCGGCAAGGGTCCAGAGCTCTCCAGAGCTCAGTTTCCTCAGCTATAAACAGAATACTACTTCACTTAAAGGTTTACTTTGAGGCTGAGGTATAACTGAGCAGTAAAAGACATGCTTTGCATGTGCAAGGTCTTGGGTTTAATCCACGTGCACTCAGCTGCTGGCAGCACACAGACAGACAGACAGCTTTGAGAATTAAATTGAGATAGGTACATTGTTTAATCACTACTCAATAAAGGCAATGAAGGCAGTGCTTCTGGAAGAAAGTAACGCTGAGCCACACAGACAGACCAGTGAAGTATTGGTCTTAGGCTCCCAGTAAGGCCTTAACCTATTTCAGGAGTCTCTAACACCATCTCCTCCTTAGAGCAATATACATTTCAGCCAGTGACCCACCCAGCTAGCCCTACCTCTCACACTGGCAACCCCTCCCCTACATCTGAGCAAAAATCCCTAACCACTGAGTTGTCTTAATAGCTATGCTAGAAGCAACCAGGTGTCACCCTGGCAGTATACTTCCATGGGGACAGGGATGGGAACAAGGAGGTCTTTTCAAGAGGGCTTATGGGTAAGGAGATGGAGCTTCCGGGCAGTGGTCTCTGGCAGAAACACAGGCATCTCTCTGCTTGGGGCTGCTTTGCCGGCAGTTGGAGTCCTCTGCTGGGGAGCTGGTTCAAGTCCTACCCCTGGCCTTTCAGCTCCCTGAGGGAGCTGCTCAGTGCCAACCTTTTGCCCTTAGTGCCCCATTACCAATTCACAACAGACCCTTTCACACCTCAATTAGCCACTTAGGGAAAAGAAAGCACAAGTGCAGGCTGGGGAACCTGTCCAGCCTGAGATGAATAGCTTCCCAAGCCTGCTGTTGCCATGGCAGCCAGCTGGGAACACCGTTTCCAGGGCCTAAGGCTCTCAGACATGCATGGAGTGGAGGGGGGGGGATTGCTGCCCTGCTGGGCTGCCCACTCTCTTCTCCCACCCTGGCCTCCTGGCTGTCCTAGCAACAGCCATCCTATTGCCATCGCAACCAGTGCTACAGCTTCTGCACTGGCCAGGGGGCAGTATCCAGAGAAGCATGGTGGGGGTATGGTGTGTGTGTGTGTGTGTGTGTGTGTGTGTGTGTGTGTGTGTATGTGTGTGTGTGTTGTGACTAGGACAAAGCTGGAGAGGAAAAGGAAAGGGAAGGATTTGGTGATCTTAGCCACACTAAGATTTTAAGGGTGCTTCCTGATTATATGGAAAAAAGACTCGCCCACTTGGGTTCAGAAGAGCCCTCTGTGACCTGATTATTACACTGAGCTTCTAAGAGCATTCTTGTATATCTGCCTATGTGTGGATTTTCAGGCAAAAAAAAAAAAAAATGGTTTGTAAATTTCTTTCTCAGATCCTCATACATGACGAAGGTCCCTAGTAGGTAAGAGCCTACTAAATGTGCTTTGCCGAATCATCTTGAGGACTGGCTAACAATAAGGCTCGCAATAATGCTTAGGAAAAAGAACTAGCATATGGAGGATAGAGCATGTGACACACTGCTCTGGAGGCTGCGCCAGTCCACAGGGTCCCCACCATCCAGTGCTTTCTCTGATGGGTACCTCTGGGAGGAGAGAATGGGTGTCTCCCAACAGCCCCTTTCAATGTTCTGTTCTGTTTGTCCCCTTTGCAGGGGGGATGACTGGCTGCCAAGTAATGTGTTCTTGTTAATATAGCCTGAGCTCCATGTCTTATAAGGACTGTTTATACTGTCCAATGTCCAGGGCTAGTGGCACCATCAAGTTTCTTTAGAGAAGAGTTATTGTATAATAATCACTATTGTGTTTATAAAAGTAAAAAAAAAAAAAAAAAGCCATTCAGGGAAGTCTTTTGTGAACAGTGCCACACTACAGAAATCTACTTGCTATCTGGTCACTACTCATGTCCTCTCGGGATGTGTGCCTTACCCTCAGCTGGTGGCTGAAGGCAGGGATCCCAGTGTGCTAACCCCTGAGGCAGACAGATGGCACGGTGCCTTTGGATACCCATGTGCCTGGGCTAGAAGCCAAAATGAGGATGCTAAGGAATTCTACAGAGGCAGCTGGACCCCAGACTTCGTTGCCAGCCATGGCAGGGAGGCAGGTGTAAATGGGAGGCCAGAGGGACGGGCAGGAGTGTGGGTAAAGCCATCGGACGCCCTCCACGAGGTATCACAGACCATACTTGGGGGCGTGGCAGCCTTCTCTGGGAGGCTGAGTAATTCATGAATTGAGAACAAGCTCTATTAGTCACAGCTGAGGAGAAGCACAACAGGTATTATCCAATCAGCTAATGGAGGGTTCATGGTCTTCTAGAGGCTGCTGTAAGGAAGGAACGTTGCTCCCTTCTCTTTTTGCCCCCAGAAGACTCGTGGCGCTGAGAGCAGATGGTGAGGGGGAAGAGGGTGGGCCCCTATTCTTGAGTAACTTAGCTGCCACAGTATGGTGTTTTTGGGATTCTGGAAAACACAGCATAGTCATCTGCCTGTTGGTAGGAAGGTAGGGTCAGAATAGGGAGGTGACACTTCAAATGACTGGAGGCCTAGTCAGAAGTTATAATTGAGAGTGATTAAGTGACGGAGGAGAACTATTGGAGGCATAGCTGACTCAGGACTGAAGCCAGTTGGCAGCTCTGCCCTCCCACCTGCCACACCTGCTTCTGGAAGAAGGAGGCTTCCTAAAGGAGGGGTGAGTAATTCAGAGTGGTGGCGGTGGCGGCGGTGGGGGTGGTGGTGCACGCCTTTAATCCTAGCACTTGGGAGGAAGGGGCAGGTGGATCTCTGTGAGTTTGAGGCCAGCCTGGTTTACAGAGTGAATTCCAGGACAGCCAAGACTACATGGAGAAAACTTGTCTCTAAAAACCAAAACCAAAACCAAAACCAACCAACCAACCAACCAAACAAACAAAAAACCCACCAAAACCCAAAAAACAACAATGAAACCAAAACCAATAATAACAACAAACCCCCAAACAACAACAACAACAACAACAACAACAACAAAACTCCAAACTGCTTTTCTTATGTATGGAAGCTTCTAAGGTTCAGAATCAAAGACCTGTTGTTGCTTGGAGATGTAGCTCAATGGTAGAACACTTTACTAGAATGCTCAAGGCCCTAAATTTTATCCTCAGCATTGAACAAAACCGAAAAACCTCATAAGAAACAAATGAAAAGTCCCACACAGGACTATTTCTCTAACTCTGATTTTCTAGTAGTAATGTGGAAAGTTAGGGTCTTCCCTGACATGTAAGGTCAGGAGATGGGACAAAGATACTGGGGTCATGGACATGTGTGGCTGCGGTGCATCCCTAAGGAGTGGAGATGAGATCTTCCCTACTGAAGATGCTAGTTAAGGATACCAAGAAGAGACTTGATACCCTATGAGCATATACAAGGGGAGGAGGTCCCCCTCAGTCACAGTCATAGGGGAGGGGAGTAGGGGGAAAGTGGGAGGGAGGGAGGAATGGGAGGATACAAGGGATGGGATAACAATTGAGATGTAATATGAATAAATTAATAAAAAATATATATATTAAAAAAAGGATACCAAGGTTTCAGCACAGATGCAAAGTCTGCAGTGCTGGCCCCACTCGTGTGTATAATGAGGATGAATGTTTAGTTTACAGGGCATTGTAGGGAGGGACTCTGAGCTGATGTTAATGTGGCCATAAGCAGAGCTGGGAGGAGACCTGGGCTGGGGCAGCTTGATTTTCTTCAGTTCATCTCTTTACTGAACAGAAACTAGAAAAAGGGACCAATAGAAAGGACCAGGCTAGGATAATGTGTGTTTGCCACAATGGAACAGTAAGGCACACAATATGCAGATCTTAACTCTCAAATAGAAAGAAAGAAAGAAAGCTAGCTAGCTAGCTAGCTAGCTAGATGGTAGATAGAGATAGATTGATTAGTAGATGGATAGATAGATAGCTGATATAAGAATCGATAATCTTTGCCTTTACCTTGGGTTGGTACTAACTCTGGCTTTAACTTGAAAATGCTCAGTTGGTTTTTGAAGAGATTCAGATGGGACTACTTTGTGTCTGGGGCACAGTTCTGGAAAGGAGAAGTCAGGAGGATGCGGGCTTTCAGGAGCATGGTGTGGAATACTAAAGATGCTCTTTTCTGGCTACTGCTCTGTGGTCCTCATGGCAGGGCTGGGACTGTGGGACTGGGGCTTAATCTTACATCTAACATTCTTTCTCAGGCGAGGGCAGTACCAACTCATACTCTAAGGAAAGAGCTCACTGTTTCCAACTTCTTTATTTTATTTTAATTTTTCTATTTCCTGTTATTATTTTTTATTACGTAAACATTTTTATTTTTTACATATACATTTATATTATTCACATATATACAATAAACTACCTATTCAACTTCTTTATTTTAAGAAAGAAGGAAACCTGGACAATAAGAAAAAGGAAGATTAGATCTCGCTTAATTGCTTGAATGCAAAAATGTGATAACAGACACTACACACAACACACACACACACACACACACACACACGAGACATCGGCTTCTTCAGGGACACACAGTCTGTGACAGCCACATAGTCCCAGGGCACAGCTGCAGGTGCCCAGAGCGCCTGTGAAGATCGCCTGAGAGTGACACTCCGTAGGGAGTCAGGCTCCTGCAGGGAGCTCTTTGCTGTCCCTGGCCTTCATGCTGCCCTGACCCCCAAACTGATCTAGGTTCTGCTGACTTGCTGTGCGCTGGACTCTTCCGGTCCAAAATGTTCATGCAGAGCCTCCGTTTCATTTCCTATGGCTTATTATGAAATTGGGGAAACCAAAGATAGTTTGTTAGGGGCATCAGAATTCTTTCCTGCAGAAGCCTTTCCTGCACATCCAGAGCACACTAGCCATGAGAACTCTGACAGTGGGAAGACAGCCATCAGAGTGGGTAGCTAACAAACCGTAACCTTTACTGCAGAGATCATTAGAAACAAGGCCTCAGTTCTTACCTCTGCTTAGAGGCGTGCCCTTCCCCAGCAGGGGAGACTGATGGTCCTTTGAGCATCCTTTTCAGCTCTGAGCAGTGTTTCTTGTTCTTAAGGTTGTTTTCTCACACACTCTTCGGTCTCTATCAGTTGCAGAACAGTCAACATCTCTATCATGAGACGCTTCCTCTTCACTTAACATTCAGTGGGGTGGTTGGCAACCTCTTGCCTTTCATTGCATGGAGCACAGCAATCAGCATATAGATCGAGCTGCTAATATAAGAAACACATTATAGGGGCTGGAGAGATAGCTTAGTAGTTAAGAACATTGACTGCTCTTCCAAAGCACCCAGGTTCAATTCCCAGCACCTACCTACACGGCAGCTCACAACTATCTGTAACTCCAGGATCTGACATCCTCACACACACATACAAGCAGGCAAAACATCAATGAGGGTAAAATAAAAAATTATTTAAAAAAAGAAATACATTATAGAGCTAAGTTAGCCTTTTCTGGGGAGAAAGCTAGCTCCTTAAAGGAAGGGCTGATTGGCATTCTGTGGGACTAGGGGAAGGAAAGGGGGAAAGGATGTTATAAGGAGGAAACTTCCCAGTTCCCTATACATATATGAGCAGAAAGGAAAGGGGGGAGCGGAAGTAAACAAAGCTAAGGGACCTATGTGCTGCCTGGTCCTGTCTTCCACGCTGAAGACATTTTATATCGCACCCTCTGTTGGTGATTTCAGATGGCCATCCTTGAACCCACGAGCTTTGTATTTCTGCAACAACCTAATTGTTGCTGAGTCTTATGTTATCTAAGGAAGATAAAGTGCAACGTTAGTCCCTGGGCATTGGGACCCAGGACAGCAAATTCAGGTAAGGATCCTATTTGGGTGAAGGGTGCAAGAGGTAGGTAACTATAGAAGATTTCCAGTAGATATGTAGGGTTCTGGAAGAAAGAGCTGAGACCTCATGAGATATGTTTGTTGGTAGAAGATCAGGGATCAATTGTGGGCCATCAAGCTCTTACCTTTCCTGTTGATGACAGAGCCTTCCCAAGTAGGAAGCTGTGTGGAAGACATGGAAGTATAGTTTTGGTAAATGAACAGAAATCTTGCACAACAACCAATGTCTGGGCATCTTTGGTTTGGCTCTAACAGCCATGAACATTCTAGGGTTTGCCTAAGCTGGTAGTAGAGATGGGACTCAGAGTTGTTGTTATGGCCATAGAGTATGAAACTTGGTGAGATGTCACCTTATTTTTTGGGTCACACCAGCCATTACAGAAGTCAAAGCTCTAAAGGAGGGCGACGGGGAAAGGTGCTTACCATGAAGCCTGATGACCTGATGACCCAGAGCCCACATGGGAAAAGGAAAGAACTAACTCCCATGAATTAGCCTCTGATTACCCCCCCCACACACACATCAAGTAAATAAAATACAATTTTAGAAAGTTTTTTTTTTTAAATAAAGCTCAAAATAAAACAAAAATGTCAAGCCAGTCATTTCCTATTCGTTTCCCCGATTCTTCCTGCCCCCAGCATGGCTCGTGATTTTCCAGTGATTTAGTGGCTCCTTGTGTTTGGACTTATCATCGTGACTCCTACAACCAAGCCTGAGCATGCTTCACCCTCCCTCCCATCACTGCCTCCACCGAGAACGCCTCCGCTCCACCTGTTACTGCTTCTGGGCACTGCACAGCTGGTCTTGTCCCATCAGAAGTGTTGTTCTGCCTCCGTGCTGGAGGACAGTGACAGGAAGATTCAGTGATGCTGGAAACTTTGCTGTCACCTGGAAGTGGGGCTGACTTACCCCCAGCAGACCAGACACCGCCTGGCAGTGTGTGTCCATCCAACAAAGTTCACGGCATACCTGTTTTGTGCCAGGCACTGTGATGCTACATGCTAGAGGGACCTGGTCACCAAAAGCAGAGTCTGTGCCCCCCACAGGAACACTCTGTCGAGTGAAGAAACAGGCAGGAAAACCAATGGGTTCTCTGCAGTGTGACAGACCTACATCTGGTTAAAATTCACAGGGGTTTTAAGAACCAAATGGAAAGATAGCCTCCATGTTTCAGAGGAGGTGACAATGCTGGAAAGGGAACAGCAGTGAAGTGGGTGAGTAGAGCTAGAGAAGGGCATGAAAGAGTTCTATCCCACCTGGCAAATGCCAGGAAAAGAGACAGGCAAGTGCCTTCAGGTAGAGCAGATGGTAGAAAGATCCATCTCTATTGTGGGTGTAGAGTGGCGTGCAGAGAAACTGACGTGTGCCTCTCCTTCACTGGGTCAGGACTCTCTTGGAGCAAGAGGGCATTCAGGCCACAAACTCCCTCAAAACAAAGCAAAGGAACCTAGACTGAGGAGCCAGTAGGAATTTCTTATCACAATGTTTTACTCCAGTGTTATTCTGCACACTAGAGAAGGATCTATGGTAGCCATACCTCATACCTGTGGTTTAGAATGAGTGAGTTTAACAAGTAAATAGCAAGTGAAAATTAAAGAATAAATAAAGACTAAACAACAAGAGATAGATGATAGAGAGAGATAGATGATAGATAGATAGATAGATAGATAGATAGATAGATAGATAGATAGATAGATAGAGATAGCCAACCATCATCAAATTGGGTGCACAAAATATCTAGCAGAAATGGACCAGGGAAGCCCTGGTGAGGCAGGCAGCTGGAGTTCCCAGCAGAAAAAGTTGTGGGCAGAGCAGCGTGTCCCCCTTGGGTGAGGCTTCAAAGTGAAAGAACAAACCAGCAGAAAGGCAGCGTCATCAAATCAGAGCTGCCCTAGTTTCCTCCCTGTTGCTGTGCTAAAATACCCTGACAAAGAGCATCTTAGGGAAGCAACGGGTCTATTTTAGCTCACAGTCCCAGGCTACAGTTCAACGTGGTGAGGAAGTCAGGCAGGGACTTGTAGGAACTAGTCACATTTACAGTCAAGAGCAAAGAGAGGCTGAGTACAGGCATGAATACTGTATTTTTTCAGACTATATAAGATGCACACAGTTTTTAGAGCAGTAAAACAAGAAAAACAGTAAAAAATAGCAATCAGACCATAAGGTGCACCCTAATTTCCCCCCACTTTTGGTGGTGGTGGTGGGAAGTGCGTCTTATGGTTCGAAAAATATAGTACTTGTGCACAAGCTCCCCCCCCCCCCATCTACAGCTCAGGGCATGGCCCATTGAATGCTGCTGCCTGTATGCAGGGCAGGTCTTTCCATCTCAATACCCTAACTAAGAAAAGCCTTCACAGGCATGTTCACAGGCCAACCCAATTAGACAACCACTGAGACCCTTGTCCCAAATGATCTGGGATTGTCTCAAGCTGACAATCAAAACAGCCACGAGAGGCTTACGAATATCCAGTAACAACTGACTAGGGAAGCCCATTAAGGCAGCAAGCTGGAGTTCTCAATGGTAAGCGTCCCAGGCTAAACAGAGCACAGTGTCCCCTCGGGTAAGGCTGTCAAGTAAAAGAACAAATAGCAACAGATAGAGATGTCATCAAGTTAGGTGCTCGTAGCATCCTGGAGAAGCCAACTGGAGAAGTTGAGGCAGTTGGCTAGAGTTCCCAGAAGATGAGGCAGTCAGGTGGCATTCCCAATCGAGCTTGGTATCTATGGCTGAGTGCCCCGTGGCTGAACTTCTGGGTAAATTCTGGCCTCTCTTTTCCACTGTAGGCACTTTTATATCATGGAATAAACAATAACAACATCTGTTGGAAATTGTTTACCTTCTACATTTTTTTCAACAACACGGTGTTTTTCCTCTTAGGCGGTTTTGCTGTTCTCTTTCCTCCCTGCCACAGAGTTGGGGAGAAGACCACCCTCATACAAGGGGCCTTTTTGGTGGGACACTTTGAGATAAACATACATGGGTCGGAAACAGGGGGTTGGGAGCAATTTTGCTTCCAGAGCCAGCATCACTGTGAGCTCAAACAAATACACAACTTATCAGTATGACGTGCATTACCAGTGCCTACAGTTCCATCATTATACTAAGTGATTTATTCCCCAAACACAAACCCAGCATCAAGAGAAACTTTCCTTCAGGGGTGGGGGGGTCTCTGCTTCTCTGTCCTCCTGAACCTGTGTCTGGAAGGATTAGAGAACTCCGGTTACGTCTTTCTGTCACTCAAGGCAGCTTGGCTTTCATAGGCAGAGCTTGCTACAGCTTTTCAGGTTACCTGCTTTGCAGTTTACAGCCTAGGTAAGTCCCTACTGTGTGCTTGAGTTTCAAATCTTGGGAAGTACAAAGACTCAGATTCTGGCCAGGTGCTTAATGAGACCAAAGTGGTGTTTCTGTCTTTATTTGCTGGCACTCCCATTTGAACCCAGCCTTAGCAAGGCCTCTTCTTCCATAGGGCCATCATAAGGCCATTGTGAGGAGCTCCTGTTGACACCACTCCCTGAACTGCTGGGCTGGGCAGCTTGTTACATCTTGTAAAAACACTGTGTGTGTGTGTGTGTGTGTGTGTGTGTGCTCACACACACATATGCTCAGGTGCTCAGGGTACATGTAGAGCAGGAGTGTGGAGGAAAGAACATGGCCTCTGGTGTCAGTCTTTAATTGCCTTCCACCTCTTACTTGAGACAGGCTTTCTCATTGGCTGTAACTTTGCACATGAGTCAGGCTAAAGATGAACTCTAGGAGCTTGCCAGTCTCCACCTCCCATCTTGGCACTGTTAGTATTGTGGGCACAGGGTACTGAGCCTGCATTTAAAATTTTCTTAATTAAATTAATTTTTTGGCAATTTAATACATGCCAACAATGTGTTCTGATCACTCTCTTCCCCAGGCCTCTTGCGCCTCCCTGTCATCCCTGTCATTTGTCTTTACTTCCCACAAGTCCCTATCCTGGATTCATGACCCTTGGCTTGGTTTTTGTGACCTCTTTCACAATTTATCAGTAATACATAATTCAGTGGTGAGTAGGGTCCACTGAGTCCCTCCTGCATCTGTGCCTGGCTCATGACAGCTCCGTCTTGTGCAGACCTAGTACAGGCGGCAGCAGCTGGTATGAATTTAAGATTACAATGGTTATTCCCTGCCCATAAGGTATTATCTCACAGCCTTTCTTCCTACATTCTAGCTCCCACAGTCTTTCTATGCTCTCCTGCAATGTGCTCTAACCCTCCAAAGGGGATAGTATCAATGTCCTATTTGGGGCCGAACATTTAATCATGACTTACTCTCACACCCTGTTCAGCCACATGTCTCCCTGTCCACTGGAGAGACTTCTCTAAATAAGGTCAAGAGCAGAATTTATCTTTGAGACTACACATAAATATTTAGAAGGCAGCTTGATACTGTGTCAGTTTAGTTAAACAGCAGTATTGGGTTAGAGCTTATGATGTTCCCCAAACCTAGCTTTTTATGTGGATTTGGGGATCTGCACTTTACCTTTGCCAGGCAAGTACTTTATTAAGCCATCCCCTGAGCCCCAACACTTGGAATTTTTATCCCTCCCAATAATCCACTTTGCTTGGCTTCTTCTAACTGTAATGGAAATACATTTAGTAGACAGGAGCTCTGAGTCAGTGGGGGATGGGATGAACAGTGCATGTTACCATGGCATCTGGAATGGTCTGGTCTTCCTTTGGGATCCGGAAGGACCTTCTGTTTATTCCATCATTTATCAATCTGCACGTACTATCCATATTTTAGTCACTAAAATTTGTAACTTTCATTTATACCAGAAGCCTTTCAGAAAGGTAGATGGACACACGGTAGCTTTCCAGTAAATAATTGGGTTTTCAGTTGTTGATAATTATAATCTCAGTTTATAAACCCAACCCTAACTTGTAATCCCAGGGTTCAGGAGACAGAGGTAGAAGGACTACTGCAAGTTTGAGGGCAGCCTGCTCTCCATAGCTAATTCCAGGTCAACCAGTGCTGCGTTGTGAGACCTTGTCTCAAAAGACCAAAGAAACAGCTGGGCAGTGGTGGTGCACTCCTTTATTCCCAGCACTCAGCAAACAGAGACAGGAGGATCTCTGAGTTCGAGGCCAGTCTGGTCTACTGGGTGAGTTCCAGCACAGCTCGGGGTAGTACATGGAGAAACCCTACCTTGAAAAACAACAACAACAAAAACCAAACCCCAAAGAAATAAGATAAGATGCCATCAAGTCCCAGTGCCCGCTATCAAGTTTCTTCCCAGTGGTGCAGGACCTAAGTTATACGGCTTTATCTGCAGAACCTAATTTTAAATCCGGGAAGGGAAACATTTTGTATGTGACTAGGTCTGTATCTTTCATCATCTGGTTCTCATTCTAAGGATGAGGACACCAAGGCGTGAAAGGGTAAAGCAACACAGTGGTGGCAGGACTAGGATTTGACTGGTTTTCTGTCAACCAAGTCATATGTTTCTTGCTGCATAGCAGAAGTACTGATTTCCCAAGAGTTTATAAAGTCAGCCATAGATCCGTATACTGAGAAGGAAATTGCTCACAGTGATACAGGCAGTAAAAGGCAGAGCCAGGTGTGGACCCACTGGATCCTGATGGTCAGGCTGGCATCATTGGTCATGCCAGGCAGCCCGTGTGTCCTTTTGAGTTTCCAAAACGAGAGGCCTTCTTAAAAAAATGCATGTTCCAAATG
This sequence comes from Acomys percivali, assembly GCA_907169655.1. Taxonomy (NCBI): domain Eukaryota; kingdom Metazoa; phylum Chordata; class Mammalia; order Rodentia; family Muridae; genus Acomys; species Acomys percivali. The sequence goes on from OU015749.1 coordinate 85,341,342, forward strand.
CATTGAAAAGGACACACACATACACACACACACACACACATCTGCAAACTCCATGAAGCTATTCAGCAAGAATGTGGCAGCTGGCGTGGCCTGGGCTCTGAAGCCACATGGACACACCTGTTCTCCTATACCCTACATCTATTTCTTTCTCTCCAGGAAGAAAAAATGCTTATGGACATGCCTATATTGACAGTTCAGGTTCCATGGATTCCCTTTTGGGGTGTGTGTGTGTGTGTGTGTGTTTGTGTGAGTGTTGGACACATAAGAGCCAGGGAGTGATGAAATTAAAGGTCTTTCTTTATTCCTACCAAAGGGAGCTCTCTGCAAGGTAGTTAAACCATGATGAGATTTATGAGGGTTTTCTAACTGTGCAGCAGCCACCCCTGGCTTTCAGTGCAGGGCCACTCAGCACAATTCCTTTCTCACCAACTGTCTGCTATGACACTGCGGTGCTAAATAGCAGAGCTGCTGGAATAACAGGCAAGGGAGAGAGAAATTAAGCAGCATCAGCCAGGGAACAGACTTTTCTTTCCTTCCCTCCTTTCCCTCGTCTCTTCCTCTTCCCTTCTTCCTCTTCTTCCTTCCCTTCTCCCTTCCTCTTCCTCTTCTTCAAAGGTAAGATCCTGTTACATAGCTCTAGCAGGCCCCATCCAGCCTCCTGTCTCAGTTTCCCTAGCGATGGCATTCTAGACAAGTGCCTCAATGCCCGGTTTAAAAGATAGTTTTCTTAGCCAGGCAGTGGTGGTGCACTCCTGTAATCCCAGCACTTGGGAGGCAGAAGCAGGCAGGTCACTGTGAGTTCAAGGCCAGCCTGGTCTACAAAGCAAGTCCAGGACAGCCAAGGCTACACAGAGAACCCTGTCTCAAAAAAACAAAAAAACAAAAAAACAAAAAAAAAGGTTTTCTTAGCCAGGCAGTGGTGGCGTACTCCTGTAATCCCAGTGCTTGAGAGGCAAAGGCAAGTGGATCTTTTGATTTTGAGGCTGGCCTGGTCTACCAAAGTGAGGTCCAGGCCTGCCAGGCTGCTTATACAGAAAATCCATGTCTTGAAAAAACAGTGATATGGAAGTGTACGTCAAATACTCCCTTTTCTCCTCAACTTGCTTTTTGGTCATGGTGTTTCACCATAGCAACAGAAACCAACTAGGACAAGTAGCTTATCTACTGTAGAGGCATTTCTCCAAACTCCCCCAAAATTTATGTTTGTGGGATTTTATAAACAAAAAAGGGAATGTGATAGCAACTATTAAAACTGACAGGGACAAGATACATTTGCCAGGTGGCAGAGATGTCCTGTGTGGCAAACAGGTCTAAGATGACAGCCGTGCAGACAACAGAGGGCAGTGATGACAACACTCTGTGTTACCACTGAATCTGACGCTTGTCAGGACGGCTCAGAAATACACATCGATTTGATCATGCTGCCACCTTACAAGATGAGATGTAGGTTAGCATCATTTTATACATAAGGAAGGTGGCAAGTTTACACAGGGGAGGTCAGCTAAGTGTGCATCTGGTGTCAGTCTCAGGGCTTTGGACCACGCTGGTGCTTAAGCCAAATGCTGATGGACTTGATAGAAGGACGATGCAGCAGCAAGCGTTCCAGATCCGGGAGGGCAACGCTGAACAGGTAGATGGCACAGGAAGATCTTGCATCCAGCCAAGTGATCGCCACTCTGCAACAAAATTGACATCTGTCACTGGAAAGAGCAGATGATCTTCCTTCCTAGTCATCTGTCCTGGACCTAAGTGGGACACTAAACACCTTGGAGTGAGCACTGTAACAGGGTCAGTGCCTCCCAGGACATTTATGACTTATCAAACCCACAAGTAAGCACACACCTAGTCACATGTCCCTATGGCAGAGTCTCTTCCTTGGCCAGGCAGATATGTGAGTCTCTGTCTCAGCACCAAGTCCACAAATGGCGGTACTTTCTCAGGAAGTGCTTGCTTCTCTTCCTATATATTTCCTGTCTTCTTCCAGCTCCATCCTCTCTGCTCATCCTACTGTGGGAGAAGCTCTTCAGATTAATCATAGCAGGGTTTCCTGTGAGCATTCATTCTGCTTGGATGCTAGAGGTGTAGTAAGCACCAAGGATAAGCTCAGGGGCTTGTGACTCAGAGTCTAGTCCTTTGGCTTGGTGAGATCTGCTCGGGGAAGAGTCACATAGGGTCTTAAAGACTTCCACTTCAGCTCATTGCTTAATACGAGAGGAGGCTGAAGGTTCAGAGCGCTGTGTTGTGTAACTAGCCATAGCCGTCTCCACGCTGTCCCATGAATCTTAACTCCCTTTTGGATAGCCCCACCCCTACTTTGAAATGTGGTTACTTTCCTTTCTAAACATCTTGTAGGGACATTGCCCTTCAGTCTAGTGTGGAGAACATGACTGAACTGTCTCTTGATCCCCATCAGAAAGTACATGCCACACGGGCAGTCTTCTCCCAAGGAAGCTCTGATTTGCCTTTCTGCCCTATTCTTATGCTTCTTAAGTGAAGGGAAAGGAAGAAGGTTTCCCCTCGCATCTGTTGCCCCACAGGTTCCAGAAGGCAAGGTTGAGTCCTCTCTTGTGGCCTCTCCTCCCTTCCTCTCCTTTAGCCTTTTCATGCTGAGGCGAAAGAGTCACAATTCCTAAGTTTATAAGCCTAAAAGTCAGCTAAAGGTCAGTGGCTTGGCTTCATGACCCCCAAAACAATATCTTTAAAAGCTTTCTTTTTGTTTCATGCCCAAGTTCAGTTTGATTTATTAGACTGTAGCCAGCCTTGGCTCCAGGCATCCAAACACATCAAAGAGGAACTATGAGAGCGAGAGAACAAGATGAGACCCTTCCTATGTGGGGCCTGGAGGAAAAGGTACAGTGGGTGGGTTTCAGGGGAATTCCCAATATTTTTATCTGGGAGTCCTCAATATGTGCACATAAGCATTTTGGAAAGCACCCAGAAAAATGCCAGGCTAAAAATACTTAGGAAACAGCCTTGATCAAGGAGAAAGCAGAGATGAGTGTGAGGGCTTCACAGAATGTGTGAGACTCCACACAGGAGCCAGACTTGGTGCGTGGCTTAGGCTCCTGTGCCAGGCAACAGAGCCATCATCGGCTGGGTGTAGCCAGGGGAAAATGTGCCAGTCTGGTGCAATAGCGAGGGAAAGGTATTTAAGGAGCACCTGCCACCCGACATGGATATGACCACTGTTTGGGAAAGCCAGTGATGCCGGATGGCTGCGTTTCTATGCTGTTTCCATGAAAGTTCACGTCGTAAAAAACGAACTGGTGGAATGCCATTTATTGAATTACTCATTGTTGCACTCGTCATTAAGAATGGACACTTCTGGCTGGGTCTGCTGACACCGGGCTGTACATCCCAGGCCTCTAGAGGCGGAAGCAGGAGGATCGCAAGTTGGAAGCCAAGCTTAGGCAACATGGTAAAGACACTGTCTCAGAGAAACGAGCGAAAATAAATATGTGAGATAAATAAAAAATACCTGCCTCCAAAGAATGAATAAAGCATTCTGCATAATTTTTATAAATTATTTGTTCACTTTTTTAAAACTGAAAGGGATGATTACAAATATTTATGGCACGGCAGCATGTTCTGATACTTGTACACATTGCAGAATGACTATACTGAGCTAACTCACAAACCTTGCCTCGTGTTTATCAGCTGGGAGTTAGGAACACAAACTCCATGCTCTCTTAGCAATTATCAAGCACGAGTACATTGTTAGTAATTACAGTCACCGTGTTATACAACAGAACCTCAAACCCTTTCCTTCCAGCTGAAAGAGTGCCGTGCGCGTTGGCCAGCCCCTCCTCAGCTACCCTCTGTGACTTGTGACAACCTTGTGTTTACTCCTCAATGCCCTTTATTACCATTGCAACTGGCCTTTATCCCCTTCCAAACCTCTGTCTACTCCAACTTCAGAGCCTGCTTGCTAATTATTTTTTTGTAGTTATTTGTATTGTTTTTAATTCTGTGTCTGTGTGTGGCTATGTGCACCTGTGTGTTTGTGTCCCTGGAGATCAGAGGTGTCCGATATCCTGCAGCTGGCGTTATAGGAGATGGTCAGCCATCCTACATGGGTTCTGGGAACTAAACTCCAATCCTCTGCAAAAGCAATTACATGTTCTAACCACTGAGCATCCCGTCCCAGTCCCATCTTATGTTAATTCTTAATTACATGTTCCTGACATGTAACTATGAAAATTTTGTTCCTTGATTCTCTTCCAGGTCTCTGGAAGCATGTCCAATAGTGACCAGACTCTTGGACTCTAGTTAGAAACTCTCTTAACTCCCTTCAATGTTCTGTATAGATGGTTTTAAGTTTTACACAACCATTTGTATAAACTGTGGGACAAAAGAGAAAGGAATGTTGAGGCGAGGGGACAGTCTTTTTCTTGAGCCCAAGAAAAACAAGCAGAATCACTTACTTGTTCCTTTTTCTAAAAACGTACTTCCCAAATGGATGGAACTAGAAACAATCATCCTGAGTGAGGTAACCCAGACCCAGAAAGGCACACATGGTATATACTTGCTTATAAGTGGATATCAGCCATATAATACAGGATAACCATACTACAATACACAGACCTAAAGAAGCTAAATAACAAGGAGGACCCTAGGGAGGATGCTTAATTCTCATTCAGAAGAACAAATACTGGCTGGAGAGATGGTTCAGAAGTTAAGAGCACGGTCTGCTCTTCCAGAGGTCCTGAGTTCAACTCCCAGCAACCACATGGTGGCTCACAGCCAACTATAATGTGATCTGATGCCCTCTTCTGGCCTGCAGGTGTACATGTAGGCAGAGCACTATATCTGTAATAATAAATAAATAAATCTTTTAAAAAAGATTTATTTATTTATTGTATATGAGTGGTTTATCTGCAGAAGAGGGCATCAGGTCACTTATAGATGGTTGTGAGCCACCATGTGGTTGCTGGGAATTGAACTCAGGACCTCTGGAAGAGCAGGCAGCTCTCTTAACCACTGAGCCAACTCTCCAGCCCTAAATAAATAAATCTTAAAAAAAAGAAGAAGAAGAACAAATAGACTAGATGCTGGAAGCAGTTGAAGAGAAGGAACAGCAAGAGAGTCTACCATAGGGGTCCTCTGAAAGACTTCACTCAGGTGGAGATCTAAGCAGATGCTGAGACACAGAGTCAAACTCCAGGGTGGAGCCACAGGGAGTCTATAGAAGAGTTGTGGAATAGAAGGACCTGGAAGGGTCAGGAGCTGCGCAGGAGACCAATGGAGCCAACAAAACCAGGTGGAAGAGGGGGGTGCTGCAGAGACTGAGGCCCCAACCAAGGACCATGCATGCTGTGGACCTTCTGCTCAGATGTGGTAGATAGGCAGCACAGTCTCCTTGTGGGTCTCATAATATGGGGAGGAGGGACTGCTTCTGACATGGACTCTGATTCCCACACGTTGATCACTTCCCTCTGGTGGGGTGGCCTTGCTAGGCCACAGAGGAAGAGGATACAGGCAGTCCAGATGAGACTTTATAGGCTGAGGTCAGATGTTAGGGGAGGAGAGATCCCCTTTCTGAGGACTAGGAGAAGGAGGGTGGGATTGGGAGGCAATGAGGGAGGGGGCTACAAACAGAGTGTAAAGTGAACAAATTAAAAAACAAAAAGAGATGACACATAAAAATGTATATGCTAGCTACATAGTTACATATACCTTTGCCATAGAATCTGTGGCTTTGTTTGATATGTGTTCACTATATAATGATCAAGTCATTAGTATGTCCATCCTCTAAAATACTTATCATTTCTTTGTGTCAGGAACATTCAAAATCCATGCTTCTTATTATTTTGAAATCCATGTTACTGTTAACTGTAGTCACTCTACTGTGCTATACAACTCTTGAATTTGTCCTAATGGGATTTTCATAGCCAATCACCAACCTTTCTTTTCTTCCCTCTTCACATCGTCCCAGCCTTGGTAACCCCTTCTCTCTGCTTCTGTGACATTTTTAGCTCATTCATTTGAGCAAGAATATACAGGATTTAATTTTCTGGCCCTGGTTTCTTTTACTTTGTTCATGTTTTTAAATTAAAAAAAAATTATAGTTTGAAGAAGAGACCTGTTTTTGAGGAATCAAGTCAAAGACAGTACGATATGAGCAACCACCCACAGGACACAGCGAAAGACATTCCGACAGTAAATGTGACATTATGCATTTATATTATGCACAGATCAAGGTAAGTCACCCTGATGTAATTTGGTTAATCTGTTCCTGGCTGTTCCCTCAGGAATCCTCTCTTCCTTGGTACCTTAAATTATTCCCAAAGTCTGTTCCTTGAAGAGGACAAAAGTCAGATCCCTGTGACCTTCTGGTTGTGCAGTGCTGTGGCCAGCTGTGAGAGACGATTAAGTTAGGGGCCATCGGTGACTCAGGAAAACTGAGTGATATTGGTGGACTTTTGGGAAGTTTGTCAACAAGCTTAAATACCTGCTTTGTTTTGCTGAGGGTTGACCCACTGGGTTAGTTTCATTTTGAGTGCTCAATGGAGGTATACTGTATATAGCAAGCACCCAGGTTGCCTTATGGGCAAATGAACACGGGAGTGTGCTGAGGGGGAAGGTAGGCTTTGCTTCCACAGTGCTTTGAGTTCTAAGGCAGAGAAAGCTGAATGTGTTAGTGGGTGGGATCCAGGGGATTGAAGCTGCTATACTCTTCCTGGGTCCAGAGGCTGCTTCTTCCTCTTATGCCTCCCAATACCCTATTCTCAGAGGAGACTGAGGAGCAAGCATTGATCAATGCAGCCACTTGTGCCTTTGAAAAGCAGAGCTCCCCTCTTTTAAAATTAATTTTAATATTAGGTGTATCGACGTTTTGTCTACACTTACGTCTGTGTGCAGTGCCCATAGAGGTCAAGAAAGGACGTCAGATTCCCTGAAGAACTAGAGTTCCAGATGGTTGTGAGCCATCACGTGGGTATTGGAATTGAACCCAGGTCCTCTGGAAGAGCAGTTAACGACCAGTACTCTTAACCACTGAGCCATCTCTCCAGCCCCAGAACTTCTCTCTCAATTGAAGGATTAGTTCATTGGCCTCACTTATAAAGTCCTTGCAAGAGGGCCTCATTCATGTCAAGGCCTTGGTAACGGCCTGTGTCTCTGAGAGAGAGGAAGGCCTCATTGGGCCCCCTTTTCCCTTGGCTCTCCTTCCTGTCAGATACAGTACACTCCCCCATCCTGCTGCTTTTGGTGAATCTGAAGAGTCTGTGTCTCAGCTGTTCTGACTTCCTGATGCTCCAGCTCAGGCACCAGACAGCCCCCATCACACAGCCCTTACTGTACCCAGACCAGCAAGTGAGCCCACTCTCTCCCTACTCCATCCATTGACCCTGTGCTCCACTCAGGAGACCTATCCCTGATTCCCCCATATAGCCTCCATCAGGAATGACCACATGCCCTCTGTCTTCCACCTGGGCCACGGATGGGTGCTGTGCTTCCGAAATTCTGTCTGGGATAGCAGCTGCTAACCCTTCGGGAGGCAGTGGGGACCTTCCACTAGAAAATAAAGGCAGGCAGGCAATAGTTTTACTTAGTTTCTGCATAGTTGGTGTTTAATAGGGATCTGTTTCCCAGATGAATAAATGATGTAATCTGTATGGTAGAGAACAGAAAAGGCAGGGGCAGAGAGATCTTTGACACAAAACAGACTCGGGGAAGGAAGTTGCTATGGTTTGGATGTGGCTTGTCCCCTTTGAAGCCCATGTTGAAATTCTACTTTTGGTGTAAGAGTTCTGAGAGCTGCTGGCTATTCATGAGGCTTTTGTGTCCTTAAGAGGGCTTAGTGGCTTTCTCTCTGGAGGGAATGCATTAGTTGCAGAGTGTGGGGGGCTGCCTTTGTCCCTTATCTACCTGTCCACTTGCCCTTGCAATGTTCTCTGCCATACTGTGAAGTGGCATAAGGCCCTTGACAGATGTTACTGCCCAGTCTTGGACTTCTAACTTCCCAAACTGTTGATAAATAGAGCTGTATTCTTTATAAATTTCCCAGTCTCTGATATTCTTGAACAGCAATAGAAAAGTAGAAAATGGAAAAATAGAAAAGGATGGGCATGCAGCTCAGTAGTAGACTACTTACTTGGTGTGCATGAGACCCTGACTTCCATCTCTAAGATTGCTGTGAGTTAGGCCAGGTGTGGTGGCCCACACCTTTAATCCCAGTACTCAAGAGGCAGAGGCAGGCACATCACTGTGAGTTCAAGGCCAGGCTGGTCTATAAAGTGAGTCCATGACAGCCAGGGTTACATAGAGAAACCCTGTCTTGAAAAACAGAACAAAAACCAAACATATAAACAAACAACAACAACAACAAAAAAGATTGCTGTGAGTTTAAGGGTAGTTTGAACTATATCAGTTGGGGCTACAGTGAGATTATGCCTCCAACATCCCCTCCTCCACCAAAACAACAACAATAACAACAAAAACCAAATAACTGTTAAGTTCACTGTTAGTGTCAATGCTTTTCTTACTATAAGTACTCCTTCTGATGGTCCTATGTTCGCTATAATATGGCAGATCTCAGCCTGTAGTTCCACACTCTTTTGGGGATCGAATGACCCTTTCACAGAAAAGCAGATATTTACATTATGATTCATAAGAGTAGCAACATTACAGCTTTAAAGTAGTTAAGAAAATAATTTTATACTTGGGGGTCACCAAGGCATGAGGATCTGTATTAAAGGGTCCCAGCGTTAGTAAGGATGAGAAGTGTCGCTCCAATGAGTTAGGAAGGTGGGTTGGGGCAATTTGACTCCCTGATTGGCGGTTGGTAGATTCCCCTTTGCTGTGCTGGTTCCATTGAGTAAAAAAGACAGTCAGATAATAAATAGCCTGCCAGACCTCTCTGAGGCGAATACTTCCATTTTGAACATTCCATAGACGCCTTGAGAAAACTACCACATAACTGGAGCTGGTTGTTTTGGCTTCTGGAGGCACATGCTCAGTCAGAGTTTTTTGCTAGCATAAGCCTCAGTGAACTCTAGGTGACTTATAACCATTTTTCCCCCTGGGCCAATGAGAAGTAACAGAGGGACTGCCAAGACCCGGGTGCTAAGAGGGCAATGCTGTAATTGGTGTAAACACAAGCTTTCATTTGCATGCGAGTCATGCTATGTTTGGTGTAAACACTCTTCTCTGGCTGTGTGTCTACACCAGCTAGTTGGCTTACTTTGTGAAAGTGTCAGTTGGGAATCATGGTTTTTTTTGTGTTGCTTTTCCTCATCTTAGACCCAGTAAAGGGCTTTCTCTTCAGTGGCTGTGGTCTACAGTTGGTGCAGTGATCTACAGTTGGTGCAGTGGTCTACAGTTGGTGCAGTGGGCTGAACAGGTGACAAGACAAAGAAGCAGCAGAGACAGAAGAGTACACTGAGTGGCAGAGGTAGCAGCAGCTAAGTGGTTTGTGGGGTGTGCTGCAAAAGCAGCAAGACAGCTGAAGAAGGGGTACCTCAATGGTAGTGAAGGGAGTGACAAAGGAAGGTGGTGGAAGCAGAGATGAGACATTGGAAGCTCTTTGCTGGAAAGTTCGTGAGCACTGTAAAGCCTTAAAGGCCCCACAGACTCCACAGCTTGGGATTTAGAAGGCTGACCACCATGGAGTGCCGAGGAAACTCAATGCTCAGGTCAACCATTAGCGGTGAGTAAAAACAGCAGATAAGTGACAACAAGGGGCTGAAACTGTGTGTCCTAGCCTGTGTGGTGAGGTGGTCTAGCATGCTGTGCAATCCAGGGGCTCCTGGGAACTCAGCGGGGAGCTATCAAGGGAGGAGTAAGAGAGAGGTGCAATTTACATTTCTTCATCATCATTGACTAAGAGTTTTCTATGTCTTTCTTCTTGGCAAAAAAGAGGACAGTTCCATAGAACTGTTCCCCTCAGGCATTAACCGCTGCTTCTTTGACTTCTGTTCGGTTTCTTCTGAAAACAAAATATAAACAAAACTATCAAGTACTTATGAAGCACAGGGCACTTGCTAACAACTGTTTCCATCAATCTTTCCCCAGCCCCGTGGTCAAAAGTTCTAATTCTTCCTTTATAGGTGATAAAACTACACCGCAGAGGACAAGCAACTTATTCCACTCACCTCAGGCAAGAGGCAGATTCAAGAGTTGGACTCTGGAATGTCTGAGCTGCAATTCCAGTTCTTTCCATATTATAAGTGCCTGGTGCCATATTACTTAAAAGTAGGCAGAGGCCCCAGATCCACAGGTCCCAAGTAAGAGGGTAGTCTGCCCAAGAAGACGGTGGAGGTCTACAGATGTGAGGAACAACATGACCAGAGCCTGAGACCATAGAATGGGATATCATTCTGGATGGAGAAAATGCCAAAAGCTGCCATTCACTGAGCTTGTTCACTGTGGGCAACACTTTCTTTGCATCGGGGCCCAGTGAGGGTGGCATAATACCTTTCTCAAGTTTACAAGTCCCACAGAGACATTGAGTATCTCCTGAAGGCTCTAGACATGGAATTTGAGCTGAGACATAGTTCTTGCACTATGCAAGGCTGCCTGCTTTTAAGATTAGAGGAGAAGTTTCCAGATCTTAGAGATAAGGTAGGTTGAACAGTAAAAAAAAAAAAAAAAAAAAAAAAGATGGCTACAGATACCACATCATTTCATGCTAATTGGTCCAATCCTCCTAAGAACTCTTTGCAGTAGGTAATATTCATTGCATCCGAAAGACATGATATCCAAGTACCCAGGAAGGCACTTCATTCACTCACAGTGCTTTCTGTATCAGCAGCCTCTGTAGCTTGGATCGGGGATGTCTTCCAAAGGCCTGACTGTTAAAGTCTCAGTTCATTCCTTGATACAATTAGGTGCCCATCATGGTTCTAGAAGGTGCTCAATTTCAGGAATCTTAAGAGATGGGGTCTAACGCATTCAGGTGCCCACAATTTGGTCACTGCCTCTTGGCAAGATGGCCTAGTGGGCACACAGTGGAAGGGGATGCAGGCTATCCTGATGAGACTTAAGGGGCTGTTGTCAGAGGTCTAGGGGAAGGGAACAGGCAGAAGAGGGAGGGAGGATGGGAATGGGAAGATAAGAGGGGGAGGATAATAATTGGGAGGTAACGTGAATAAATTATAATAAATGAAATATACATTAAAAATTTGGGTGAAGGAGGGGATTGCTGCAGAGACTGATGCACCAACCAAGGACCATGCATGGTGAGGACCTAGACCTTCTGCTCAGATGCAGTAGATAGGCAGCACCGTCTCCTTCTGGGTCCCACAGTATGGGGAGTAGGAACTACTTCTGACATGGATTCTGGCCCCTCATTGTTGATCACTCTCCCCTGCCTGGGCCATCTTGACAAGCCACAGAGGAAGAGGACACAGGCAGTACAGATGAGACTTGATGGGCTGAGGTCAGATGTTAGGGGAAGAGGGCTCCCCTTTCAGGGACTAGGGGAGGGAGGGAGAGGGATTGAGGGAGGGAGGGTGGGATCGGGAGGTGATGAAGGAGGGGACTACAATGGGATATAAAGAATTTAAACTGCAGAGCAAGCAGATAACTTATATTGCTAATCCCACTACACAGGAATAGCTGAGACTGGCTGAGACACGAATGTCTATGCATAGATAATACTTCTTATTGGTTACAGAATCCATGTGATTTAGGATTAGATGCCATTCTTTGCAGGGCCTGAAAGAAGATTTACAGGTGTCTTTCTTCTGCAGAGAATGAGCCTCAGACTCCTACAGAATATGACATTTAAAGATGTTTTTATTGTTTTAAGAATTCTTTGACAATAAGACAGGTTAACTCCTGGCAATACCCAGCCTACCGCAAAGAAGATGATGAACATCAAAGAATCTCCTTGTGGAGATGGCTTCAAATGTGGCAAACCAGCAACTGGGGAAAATGTCCTTGTTTTGGCTACAGAATTCTGCCTAAAAATAGGCAAGCTTGAATGCAGGCAGAGTCGACAGCCAAACTCTGCCAAGACAGGGTAAGCAAGTCCTCAATAGTTCCTGCCTCACAAATATGTCTGTCAGATATATTGGGCTAGAAGGCTGAAGATGATGCTCCAATGTTATAGAGAGTTTTGGGAGACTGTTCAGGCAGCAAACTGTCTGTCATTTTTTTCACCATCTAACATGTACTTCCAGTTCACTCAGGTAATTAATTTTATTCCTTCTCAAATCTCTGATGGGGTTGAAGACCAAATAGTTTAGTTTTATAATTAATCTTAGTTGTTTAGGGGTTAAGATGTTTTTAGGTCTAGATAGATGTTTTAAGTTGTAGAGATGAGACATGATAGATATTGATTTACATTCAGAATTTTAGGCTCACCAAAATAAGATGTTTTCTTTAAGATTGCCAAATACAAATAGCCAAAACACTATAAATGTAACATTAATATAATTCCTGATTCTTTTGTGGTTCTTCTTGCTATATGTAGTTTATTTTATATGTGTGTAATAATATAAATGTATATGTAAAAATATTTTTAAAAAAGAGATGGGGACTAGTGGGAAGTCTTAGCTCTCTAAGGTATGTGTATGGGGGAAGCAGCTTTGGGACACTAATCTCTTCTCTGTTTTCAGACATGGCCTTCAGGTGGGCAGCTTCCCTGCCACACTCCCCATGCATGATGTGCTACCATGGATCCTAAGTATCAGGGCCAGTCATGGCTTGATCTCTCCAGAACTGAACCAAAATAAACTGTGACTTTTTATAAGTTGATTTAGTTCGGATCTTTTTTTTCTTATATAGCAACAAAAAGCTGACTCACACAGGAAAGTAGATTAAACCTGAGGCAGAACAAGAAGCTCCAGCTGCTACCACTCTGTTCTCAACCATCTAGTCGGCTATAGCACTGGGCTGGGCTCTTGACTTGCTGCAGGGCATGCGTGCGATCCATTGCTGTACTTTACCACAATCGTCTCTAACACT
>OU015749.1:85356753-85367568 GCA_907169655.1 Acomys percivali
TGAGGGAGAGCAACGCAGCAATATGTAGCCTTTCCTCTGGCTTCCTTCCCTTCCTTCCATTTGGGAACCTTCAGGAGATAAAGGAGAAGTGAGAGAAACAGCCTGTGTGGGCTTTGTTATTATTCAGGCTCTCAAAGGGGCAGCAAGGGATAGGTACCTCTGCTCATGGGACTGAGTGGGGGCACACTCACCAGAGGCAGAGGCCGTAGTGTATCCTTCAGCAGCCACAAATAGCTTGCAGAAAGGCAGGCAGGAGGCACTCCCTGGGGATATACCTCAGGGAGGGACAGAGGAGCTTAGAAAAGCACCCTTGTGAGTCTTATGAGACACAAAGAGCCTTGGATTGGTGGCTTCAGGCTAACACCGTAAACACAGATTAGGTTCATTCTGTTAATTTTGATTCATGATTCCAATAGTGTAGCTTGCTTAAGGTTAAAAAAAAAAATCCCAGGCACACCTTCACAGAAGATGGTATCGAGGTGAAAGCATTTAACTGAAGGCCTTGTAAGTATTACTTGGGTCTCTGGGACCTGTCCGTCCGCCTTCATGCAATCCCACTTCCCATCGAATCTTTGACTGTTGATGAAGAAAGCTGTCTTAGAGATGACTAAGTTGCTTGTGTCCTGGTTCAGCGGCCCCATATGATATCTTAGTCCGTTTTCTATTGCTATAACAACCCACTTGGTGCTGAGTAGTTTATAATGAGTAGCAGTTTATTTAGCTTACTGTACTGGAGCCTGGAGTGTCTAAGAGCATGCCTCTAGTGTCTGCTTGGCATCCGGTGAGAGCTTTCTTGCTGTATTATAACCCGTCAGAAGACATCACATGATGAGACATAGTGCGAGCTTAGGTGTCTGTTTCCTTTACTTAGCCACTGATGCCACCACATCATGTAGGCTCCACCTCCAAGATGTCATCAAATTCTAATCACTTTCCAAAGACCTCATCTCCAAACACCATTAACACATTAAACCACTTGAGCCCTTAGAGCAACAGTTCTCAACCTGTGGAAGGTGTGTGTGTGACCTCTTTGTGGGGGAGAGGGAGGATCCAATGACCCTTTTCACAGGCGTTGCCCAAGATCATGCTGCATATCAGATATTTACATTACAATTCACAACAGTAGCAAAATTACAGTTATAAAGTAGCAACGAAATAATTTTATGGTTGGGGGAGGGTAACCACCACAGGAGGAACTGTATTAAAGGGTTGCAGCATTAGGAAAGTTGAGAACCATTGCCTTAGGGGGACACATAGGCAGCACCAGTCCTCCCAGGAGTCCACTGCCTCAGACACTTCCTAGCTTCCTTCTTGTTTTGCTCCATGAGGCTAATCTGACAACCTTCCTAACACAGGTGAAACTTAGTGGATAGTTTCTGCTTCTCTGAGATTTAATGTGGTGGCTTCCTTCCTTCTCTCTTGGTCTTTGGTTGGAGTCGATGACTTAGTGCATCCTCTATGGCCTGAAGCCAGAATTTTCTTTCCATCCAGTTATACCTGCAATACCTAGTCTCCCTAGCGCCCTTCCTTGCCCCCTACCATCCCTTTTGTAGGCCCCATTCACCAAACGCATGCCGCTGGATGGTGCCTGGAGCTGTTCCAGGCAGGGCTGGGCCTGGGCAGGCAGGACTAAGTACAAGTCTGAGAGTGCCATGAACGGCCTTTCAATTTGGAGACCAGCTCCACAGACTAATGGGTCTAAATCAAGATGTTCAGATTGCCTTCTGAGTGCTCTAATACAGCACTGACCATGTTCATGTAGCTGCTATCTCAGCCCCTCTTGCCTTCTCTCACTGTGCTATACCTAGTTGTATTTTGTAGCTTTCATCACAAGGAAAAGAAAAAATAAGAAGAATAAGACCAGGGTTTCCCCTATGTCAAACCATCATCCTTGCATTTGTTTATTTGTCTGTTTGTTTGCAAGTCTTTGTGACAGAGCTTATGTTAATCTCTCATCCTCCACAGGAGAGGCCAGGGCTCCAAGATGTTAAGCAAACTGCCTAAGTTTACAAAACTATTAAATAATGAAGCCGTGAATAAACCCACTGCTAACCACTGACCCAGCCTGACTCTGGACCTGTGCTTTACTTTTCTTATGTCTGAAATAAGATGGTGTTCCTTACTCCTTCACAGTTTCGGCCAACTCAATGTTTGGGCGAATACTGATGATTATTTGGCAAGATTTCAACCCAGGAAAACACACACAGACACACACACACACACACACACACACACACAGACACACACACACACACACACCACACACACACACACACACACACCACACACACCACACACACACCACACACACCACACACACACACACACACACCACACACACACACACCACACACACACACACCACACACACCACACACACACACCACACACACCACACACACACACACCACACACCACACACACACACACACACACGAGCACAGTGTGGAATAGGCTAAGAAGAGTTCACCAACTTCTCCGCTGTATGCTTTCACTGCCCTTTGGGTAAGCAGGTGCTTTGGTCAGGCCGAGAAAGAGCTTCACATCTGCAAACACAGCTGTCCTCCTGGCAGGCAGATGCTCATGACAAGGTGACGGATCCAGAAGAGACCTCTGTGGCAAACCACGGCCAACTCCATGCTCTTCTTCAATAATAGCAGGAGTGTAATTATAATCCAGAAGTGTAAATTCCAGTTTGCTTACATCCCTGGTATGTTTCTTTTCGAATGTGACTTTCCAGCTCTTTCTCTCTTCATGCCATAAAATATTTGCATATTTGAATGTCAGATTTTCCAAGTGCTGGAAGCAACAGGCTTTGGTATGTTCTTGAGTTATTTTGTATAGCAGCATCTGTCTCATTTCAGCAGCCATCAGAGCTGTGAAGTGACCCAGGAGCAGCCTGGCAGGAAGAGAGAACGTGGGATCCATGGGATATTCCTTACAACATGGAACCAGTAGAGGCCTTGAGGGGTCCATTGGTTCATGGCAGCTTCAAGACATGCTTTGCCCCATTGATTTTTTTTTTTTTAAAGGGAAGATTAGCAAAGGAAACAAATACTGAGTGATGACTACAGAATGTATCTTTGGAACTTGCTAGACTAATTACTGAGGCTCCAAAATCACTTTAAAAGCAACACATTTTGTTTTGCAATATACATTCTTGTTGCCAAGTTTTTTTTCTTCTTCTAATTTCAATCACAATCTACCTCACACTGGAGAGTTGATTGTGGTAGAACTGGAGCTTGGTAGAGAACACTCCTATTAAAATATCAAGTTCAAAATACTTCTTGACTTTTCTGCATATAGAATGATGTCAGGAACATTCTCCTAGAAAATGTTCTCAGAGTTCTAAGCAGCTCCCTTCTGAAATGACACCTTCTGGTTAAGTGACTATAATAATAGATGTTTATCGTGTGCCAGGTAACATGTAGCTAAATCTTCACAATTCCCTTCAGAGGTAGCTGTTCCAATGATCTATATTTACAGAGCAATAACTTGATACTTTTCTAAAGCAAGTCACTATAAAGGGTGGACATTGGATCTGAGTGGTGATTTTTTTGGTATCAATACTGTGCACTGTATTGTTATTATTTATGAAGAGACAATACCAGCAAGCTTTCCTAAGTCCGTGTTACAGTTGGTGTTAATTGTCAACATGACAAAATCTAGAATCATCTGAAAGAAAGGCCTCCAGGCATATTTATGGCAGATTACCTTGGTTAATAGGAGTGGAAGGACTCATCCACGCTGGGTGACACCATTCCCTTGGCTGGGACCCTGTACTATGTAAGCAGGGGAGGTGAGCTGAGCAGTGGTATGCATTCAATACTCTCTGCTTCCTGGCTGTGTATGTGATGGAACCGGCTGCTTTAATCTTCCACTGCCTTGAACTCCTTGCCTTGATGAACTTACACTCATCCATCAGATAGAATAAACCCTTTCTCCATGAAGTTACTTTTCTCATGGCATCATTATCACAACAGAAGCTAAGACGCCTAGCATCTTGGTGTTTGAAAGTTCAGTCTCAGCCAAAACACTATGAAGGTAACATTTATATAATTCCTGATCATTTCGTGGTTCTTCTTGCTGTAGGTAGTTTATTGTATATATGTGTAATAATATAAATGTATATGTAAAAAAAGAAAAAGAATAAGAAAGAAAAAAGAAAGAAAGAAAGAAAGAAAGAAAGAAAGAAAGAAAGAAAGAAAGAGAGAAAGCTCAGTTTCTGGCCTATGTGCGTGTAACATTTCTAGGGCCCTAAATACAACAATGTGATGACTTTGAGATCAAGCCAACTGGAAACTCTTACTAATTTCACAAAATGTATTCTGTACTGAAGTGTTCCAGGGAAGTTGCTAGGGACCTCGTGATTGCAAAGCACACATCTTTATCCTTTACACTGAGGTGGTGATAATTATTTTTGAATCTTACCATGTGACACTGAGCAATTTAAGTAGATACAAGTCTTTTGGTTTGCTCAGCTCTTTCATAGATATCCCCCAAAATACTATTTGCCCTTGATCAACAGTTATCTCAGAATCCAAACAAGGATCCCAGCTAACTTAGGCATACTGCTTTCTGTTCATTCACCCACTCATTCATCCTGTTGGTCGCAGAGTTCATGTTTATTTTGTATCTAGTATGTGCCAATGAGAACCATAAGTCAGACACGGTTTCTGTTCTCACTGGGTCTAACTGGGATGGCAGATATTGACAAATAAATACAATCATAATTATTATGAATGCTAGCAGAACAGAATATACAAGAGGCTTGGCTCTTGACAGGTTATCACTGTAGACAGTGTGCTATTACCTGGATCTTAATTGTCCCCTAAACGTACACATGCTTAGTGTTTTGGGACAATCACAGTAAAGGCTTTCATACCTGTAAATCCAAGCACTCAGGAGGCAGAGCAAGTGGATCTCTGTGAGTTTGAGGCCAGCCTGGTCTACCACACTAGTCCAGGACAGCCAAGGCCTCTGTTACACAGAAGAACCTTGTCTCGAAAAACAAAACAAAGCAAACAAACAAACAAAAAAGAGGTTGGACTTATGTGGAGGACTTAGATAGGTTGGCAGTATCATCTCCCAGGGGGTTGGGTAAAACCATTTCTTCCTCTCTCTTTAACATTCAGGTTGGGCTCAATTGTCTTCCTCCATCATTCACTCCTAACATGAGGTACCATGATGTACAGCAGAGCCAAGTGGACATACACTGATATCTCAAACTCTGAGCCAGATAACCCTCTCCTCTTTTGAAGCTGATTTATCACTTACATTTATTACATTATAATAATAAAAATCTGATTCATAATACCTGGGTGGGTGTCCAGTAAAAGACACATGCTTCTGAAATTCAGCTTGAGGCTGTGGAATACTGTCTGTCCCCTGGGTACTATGTGGTCATTACTGTGTTGAAATCAGGACAGCTGCAATTAACACTTAGGGCCTTCTTGGGATTGGGCCTGCTCCCATTTTCTCTTGAGGAAGCTGGAAGACTTGTGACATACATGAGGGAGTGCATAAAGGGCCCAGAAGCAGCTCATGAGCAGCTCACAAGTCTGTGCATGAGGCTCAGATCCTCTGTGAGGATAGCCCTGCAGCTGACGATTGCTGGAAGAGGACATGTGGTCCCAACATGCTCTACTACTGTGCTATGAACTTTGTTGGTGTGGCTGCCTAGAAATTGTCTTTGCATCTGTAAGCATCATACATGCTTTTGTAATTAAACACATTGGCTCACCAAGACAGACATAGGGGGGTGCATTTCAACTAAAAAAAAAAACAAAACAAAACACATTTCATTTGTTTTGTGTATAGTGGTTGGAGCACGTGGAGATCTTGAACCTTCTACCATGTGGACCCTGTTCGGGAAACTCAGGTCCTAAGGTTTGGTTCCAAATGCCTTCCCCCCATTGAGCCATCTCAATGGCCTGGTAAGTCACTCCTTTGGTCTTTCATTGACACCCTATCTGGGGTAAAATAGGTGTTTGCTTATGTCTCTGCAAGTCCATGCAACATCTATGCTGGTTGTCTAGGCTGAATGCTGGCTCCATCAAAGTGAATCTCCCTAATTTGCATAGGCCTCCATCAAGGCATCAGACAGAGAATAGCTTGGTGTGGAGCTCTGGGGGAAGAATAGCCTGACCTGTGACGGCATGGACAAAAAGGATGGGCTGTAGCATGAACGAGGTCATGAAAGGGCCAGGCAAAGCAGGTGATACTTGGAGCACGCCTTGCCATCACACAGACATTAGGTTTCCATTTCAGTGCAGGAAGAAGCCCTCATAGACTTCATCATCAGTGTCTTACAAGCTACCACTTGGGCTCTTAATATCCTCATCTTTGCCTCCCTTGGATTTGACCCTGGTTGTCCCAGTACCTCATCCATAAACAGGGATCAATAGCATCTCTCCCAAGGCTTTAAACATTTCTTTTGTTTAAAAATCAGAGAGGGTGACACAACTAAAGTCCAGATGAGAATTCTTTTTCCACGCTCTCTGAGCACAGAAGTAATACTAGCCAAGATTTATAGGGCATTTCTGAAAAGCCAGGGTTTGTAAGAGGATGTCTTGTTTCTACACTGTGTCTAGAGTCTGTATACACTTTCTCCTTGGATTCCTGTTTCTGCAATGCCAAAGCTGAGGTATGAAGTTCAAAGTCATGGTCCCCTAGTTAGTGAGAGGAGATAGGAAGAAAAACCACAGGGCTCAGCCTATGTGGACAGTTCCCAACACTCTCCATCCAAGAGTGTATGTACTTTATGTTCAGAACCAGAACTGTCACACAAGCTTCAAAGTTGCAGGAATTTTCGGGAGCCCACACTCCTATTGCTTACCTTCTCCCTTCAGCGGCAGTATCTTGGAGGCAGGATGTCATTTCCGTTCCTAACACTGGGCTTACCTACCTTTCTCATACGGCTGCTGAAAGCCTCCGTGACTTGGACAAAATATAGAAAATGCGGCTTTGAAAGAGCAGATGCCTCCATTGTATTTTGGTATCTGTCGGAAGGAGTGCCTGTGTTTAGAGACCCGCTGAGTTCACGCCGACAGCTCTGCAGGTAAAGTCTGTCTTGAAAGGTATCTCTTCTGGCTTCAGGCTGAGTTTAGAAGTTCTAAAGTGAGGGCTCTAGAGGTGGTGACATCTGGGCCATGTCCTAGTGACATCTGGGCCACATTGCAGGTTCTTGGTGCCTGCAGCTTGAGGTTTATCTGAACATGTGTGACACTTTCCTTATCTCTCTGAATGATCCAGACTCTTCCAGCCTCTGACTGATGATGCTATTTTTCCTGAGTACAGTGAAACAGGACAGTGGCAAGAACGAACAGGGAGCTTGGCTCTAAGTGGAGTTCCACTGTGACCTTGAACGAATTAGGCTCCTAGGATCTCACCAGGCTGATGGGAGGATCAAAACAGAAGATTCATGGGCGAGCACTTAGCAAAGCTTAGGAGGCTCTCAAAGTAAGAAACAGCATGACTTCTCAGCTACCACTTCTAACCTAGCAGCTGCCTCTGCCCCTGGCTCAGAGTCTTCGGCGGGGTGGGGTGGGGTGGGGTGGGGGTAGAGGAGGGGGTCCTCCTCTGTATTAATATTGTCCCCAGAGGTACAAAGGATGGCAGACCTAGGAAGGGGTATCAGCCTTGCTTTTGTGTCTAAATTAAATGTGTTTCTGTCAAAGCTGTCAGCAAGATGTCATCTCCTTCGCAAGTACAGTGAGGGAGATTGGAACATGCAGAGAGCCCCAAGGGGATAGGGTTTGGGAGGCTGGGACCAGCTTTGTCAAAGCGTGGGTGGTATTTCATTAATGGAATGGCTCAGGGGGGCTTGTCTGGTTTTCTTCTACATCTGAATTCTGCCTTCACCCCAGCTCAGCTTCTAGAAACCCCAGCCCTGTCACAGTACACTCCTCTAGGCCCGGCTTCTTTCTATGTCTGGATAGCACGGTCCTGCCAACGGGAGGGTAAAGGGAGGTAGAGGAGCTGGAGAGCTTCTGGGCAGGTGGAGGGATCTGAGACCAGAAACTGGTTCCAAACAAGGCTGCCTGCCTGGTTGCTGAGCGCACAGATGCTCGGAGAGATGCAGACACCATCCCGGTGTGCTCAGTCCTGGATTTAGTACGGCTCATCCAAGATGGTCTGTCACCTTAGAGGAACCCTTGCAAGCGGCTGGAGATGTATCTCAGCTGGTAGAAAGCTTGCCTAGCATGTACAAAGCCCCGAGTTCGAGCCTCACTACCAAATAAACCAGGTGTGGTGGTGCATGTCTGTAATTCTGGCACCGAGGAGATGAAGGTTGGAGAGTCAGAAGTTCAAGAGCATCCTGGATACATATTGTATTTGATACCAACCTAGAACATGTAAGACCTTGTCTAAAAAAAATAGGGGTGGTGGTGGTGGTGGGGAGGAGGTGTAGGAAGAGGAGAATGAAAGGGAAGAGGAAGAGGAGGAGGAGAGGGGAACTCTTAGTGATTAAAAAAAGAAACCTTCGTGGTGGTATATCAGGTGGAGCCCTCCAGCAGACCACCTCAACATGATCGTCTAGTCTTTGTGAGCTCTCATCGCTCATCTGTGTTCCCGTGGTACCCTCACCCCGACTGCACACTTTCACCGTCTCCCAGCAAAACTTCTTACCAAGAAATAACGCATTTACAGGCCTGCTCCCTACCCCGGCTCCCCAGGCTGGAAACACTCCTCCTTTGGAAGAGTAACAAGAACCTCCAGGCGGTCCAGGGAACAGATACCCACAGCCAGCTCCTGTCTTTGGAGAAGTGGCCAATGTCAGCCTCTTTTCCCTGTTGCCTGGCTGCCTCCCTGAGAGACTTGCTAGCACCCTCTTTTCTTCTGTGGGAGGAAGGAAGCCTCCACCCACCACGCAGCAGCAGGTGTTGTCTTCCAGGTTCCTTCCTAGCTACCTGCAAGGTTGGTGAAGGCACTCAGTGCGCTAGTGGCAGGGCTGACACTGGAAATGGGTTTTCTAATTTGCAGATGAAGGCCTTCAATCTGACCAGGACTTCTTTTCTCCCCCAAATATGAAGCCCTTTGGTGATTTGGTGACATCTTCACCACAGTAGTCTCAAGAGAGGGACAAAGTGGCTTGCTTGGTGCCCACCCCACCATTCCTAATGGCGTCCGCACCTCTGCTCTCCCTACTCCGACCACAAGGCTGCAGTGCCTTGTGCTCCTCCACCAGTGTTGTGCACCAGGGGCCCTGGCTTCCCCATCAGTTCATCAGCTGTCCCATCTGTTGCTGCTGTCACCTTTCACAGCCCCTTCCTCAGGTGCTGGCAGCATAATGGCAGTCTCCATTTTCGAAAAGAGGTTTCAAACTGGCATTTAGAGATCCCTAGTCAGCAGCAAATGGTCTGAAAAAAACAAAAAAAACAAAAAACAAAAAACCAAAAAAACAACTCTAATCATATGTTTCCAGAGCTTCAAAGGCGGCTTTGTCTCACTTACTGTTTAAGATCTCCATGTCAGGACTTACGTCGCCTGGAGACAGGTCACAAGAAGGGTGCAGACAGATGACTTGAGCAACCTCAGGAGGTTATCACACTTCTCTTGGAGTACAAGAGCAGAAACTTGAGGTTTGACTCAAGACTGGCCATTATTTATCGTTCACTCACTCACGGTATATGTAAGCTTCTACTGTGTGCAGGCATCTTTTCCAGATGAGGCTGCTATTAAAACTAGCCTCCTGAGGTCCTGCCACGAGGCCCTCCACATGTCAAGTGTTCTAAAGTGCACAGACAAAGGCAACTACAAACTCTCTGCTTTTATGCAAACTAGGGACCTTTTGCTTGCACGTGATTCATACTTGTGTAAATAGGGAAGAGGTGCTGGGAGGCAGAGAGACAATTATCCTAAGAGCCCTGAAGGTACCAGGAAACGGATGGAGGTGGCATGCATTCCCACAGTTCCCCGTGTGAGGGACTCTGGCATCTGGAGCTAGAAGTGTTGAGAGTATTTCCCACATTTGTTCTCCAAGACGAACCTTCACCTGACATCCAGCATCTGCTCCACCCAGAAGGCTCTGCAAGAGTGCACCGAGTCAACATGTAGAAGATCACAGGTGTAACCTGCAGCAGGCAGGAGGCGGGAGGAAGATGACAGGGTGTGGGCGGTGGAAGGGCCCCCTTGACTCCTTTGCACTCTCTACGCCCCTCCCATTTCACATGCTCATCTGTGTGTATGTGTGCACTCTCTCTCCTTCCCCCACTCCTCTCTCAACCTGCTTCAGGTATTGGAGGGAGACAGGGAAAAGGAAAGTTCCTACCCTCATGGAGTTTTGTTGCTGGTAGGAATGACGGACACTAAATAGATAACTAAACTACCAAGTAATGAGGGAAATAGCTAGGGCTGCCTGTGTGTGTATGAGTGTGTGTGTGTGTGTGTGTGTGTGTGTGAGTGTGTGTGTGTGTGAGTGTGTGTGTGTGAGTGTGTGTGTGTGAGTGTGTGTGTGTGTGAGTGTGTGTGTGAGTGTGTGTGTGTCTGTGTGTGTGTGAGTGTCTGTGTGTGTGTGAGTGTGTGTGTGTCTGTGTGTGTGAGTGTGTGTGTATGTCTGTGTGTGTGAGTGTGTGTGTGAGTGTGTGTGTGTGTGTGAGAGTGTGTGTGTCTGTGTGTGAGTGTGTGTGTGAGTGTGTGTCTGTGTGTGAGTGTGAGTGTGAGTGTGTGTGTGAGTGTCTGTGTGTGAGTGTGTGTCTGTGTGTGAGTGTGAGTGTGTGTGTGAGTGTCTGTGTGTGTGAGTGTCTGTGTGTCTGTGTGTGTGAATGTGTGTGTGAGTGTGTGTGTGAGTGTGTGTGTCTGTGTGTGAGTGTG
>OU015749.1:85367578-85384669 GCA_907169655.1 Acomys percivali
TGTGTGTGAGTGTGTGTGTCTGTGTGTGAGTGTGAGTGTGTGTGTGTGGGGTGTGTGTGTGTGTGTGTGTGTGTGTGTGTGTGTGCGCTTGCTTTAGGTGACTTCCTTTAAGGGCTTCCTAGGAGAAGTGTATTTTTTAAACATGTACTTTAGTATAGACCTGAATAAAGTGAGGGAACAAGGCAAGTAGAGCTGGGGGGATGAGGATTGTAGTGGAAATGAGCCAGAGTCAGTGTAGAGGTCCTTGGGTGAGACCAGTGGCCTGCATGTTGAGGCTGGCTTACTTTAGAAGTACCAAGGAAGGAAGATGAGGAAGTTGCCAGATCCCAGGGGACCTTAGGGACTAACAAAGTCTGTGTTCAGAGGCAGTGGGCAATCTTAGGGGATTATAGAGTACAAGCTGGTTTCAGCTGGTGTACATTAGAGAGCTCGTTGTGGCTGTGACATTTTCTATTTCTTCTTCTAGAGGCGATTAGTGCACAGCGAGTGCACAGCGAGTCTGGATAGGTAGCCTGCAAAGGCCCATATGTTAATGGGCTCGTCCTAGCCCACAGTGTAGTGCTAGAAGGTGTGAAATCTTTAAGAGATGAGACCCAGTGGGAAGTGTTTCAAGTCACCAGGGACAGCCTTCAAAGGAGATGCTGTGACCCAGGTTATTTCCTGTCTTACATTCTGGCTAGGAGGCTGCCGATTGCCTGTGCAGTCTCTCCCAGCATGACGTGTTGGCTCACCATAGGCTCACAGCCAAACCGGTTCTCTGTATAAGCCAATGTCAGGAGTTTGTTAGGTTCACTGTAGCCGGGCTAGCACTGGGCGCTGTCAGGGCACAATGCTTATGCAATGCATGTTTGTAGAGTGAGGTGCAAGGGAAGTCACTGTGTCCCTGGAAGCCACATCTGTGTTAGACCTATAACCTTTACTATCTAAACAGAAAGCAGTGCTTGCCTCAGGTTGAGTGTCATTCTGCTGCCTTCTGTCACCTCTGTGGTTACTTTTCATCATACTCTTGTTTCAGGAACTGGGGCTGTAGCTCAGTTGGTAGGCTGATCTCTGTATAACCTTAGGTGTGGTGGTGCATTCCTGTAACACCAATTCTCAAGAGATGGAAGCTAGGAGAGCAAAGGTTTAAGGTCACATATATATATCTCAGATCAAGGACAGCCTGGGCCAGGTGAGACCCTGTCTCAAACAAAACAAACAAACAAACAAAAAATCCCATAACAACAAAAAACCTGATCATTTCAAAGAGTACGATGGTTTCTCTTTATTTTCTGCCAAGATCCTGACCAATAAAAACTCCTAAAGAATGCAAACTGATTCCCGTGGCTGGACATCAGGCTGAGGATCCCTAAATTGAATTCTTTTTCTCCTCCCTTTCTTCTACTTTTGCCTCCCCCTGTCTTCTCTTCTTCTTCCTCTTTTACTGCTGGGGACGGGACCCGGGGCTTTGTATCTTTGCACAAGTACCCTAGCATTGAGCTATAGTCTCAGCCCTCCTTTTCTCATGGAAATTTGTATTTATTACTATTACACTTTGTGTGTATGTCTGACTGCAGGCAGCGCATCGGCCAAGGCATCGTGGATGGAGGTCAGAGGTCAACCTTTGGGAGTCGGTCCTCTTCTTCCACCATGGGTTTTGGGCACAGAGCTGAGGACTTCCAGGTTGTGCAGAAATCACTTTCCCCTGCTGAGCATCTTGTTGCTACTTCTTTTCTTCTTTTCAAGAGGCAGATTGTTGTGCGTTCATCCATATGGGTCTTTGAGGAGAGACATGAACTCCCACTTCCCGTACTGTTTTATCTAGGGTATTTGGGTAAGGTCTCCCTCTAGAGCAAAGGACAAATTTGTTGTGGTCCAATATAACAATGACCGGTGTCAGGCAAGCTGGCCGTCCGTTGTGAAGGATGTGTGCTTCCTGTGGTTCCCACCCTCGCAGCAGCAGCTGGCCTTCCCCACTGATTGTGGGGGCTGGGCTTTAGGAAATGTTGATTTTTGGCCACTGCTCTTGTTTCTGATCTGGGAGCCATGAATGCTGCCCTCATTCATAGCTAAGTCTATGGCTGGTTTCCATGTTAGCTCACAATTGGAGTAAAAGCAGACCTTTCACGATTCTTACTGGAGACTTCTGTGTTTATGGCAGGCTCTCTAAATGCCCTGCTACCATCTTTAAATTTTTTTTCATATAATATATTCTATTCACAGCATTCCATCCCCCAAATCCTCCTAGATCCTCTCTACCCACCCAACTCCATGACCTTTCTTTCTCTCTCTCTGGGAAACAAAAAAGAAAATAGAACAAACTAGAATTTAAAACAGAACAAAAAGAAGGAGGAGGAGGAGAAAATACACACACACACACACACACACACATACACACACACACCATAAAAATACAAAGTTGGGAACTATATTATACAAGCAAAAGACCAATAAGACAAAAAAAAATACCCAAATACAGAACTATGAGACAAAAAGCCTACAAAAATATTGTGTTTGTATTGTGTTTACCATGTATTGCTAGGCATGGGCTCTACTGTTTAGTATGGCTAATATACCCAGTGATGTTGTATGTTCAAAATTAAAACCATCCCCTTTGTTCATACTGCCCCCTTCTCCTACAACACTCCAGTTTGCATAGAAGACACTTTGTCCCAGTGAAGGAAGCTGTACCTGTTCTCTGTTTCACTCCTTACCATGTCCAAGTCCTCAGCAAATTCATGTGTAACCATCAAAATGTCAGTGATACCCTCTGCTTTTCCAGGCCCCACAAAGTCTACAATGGGCCCAAGCACTGGGGCCATTATGGTCCCATCCTGCCACCAAACGGACCTGGCTCTAGCCCATCCGCTCCTTACGTAGTCCTTTAGACCACATACCTCGTGTTCTTTATGAGTCTTTTTTCTTCACAAAATTTTCATTTTAGGCCTGATGAAATGGCTCAGTGGGTATAGGAGCTTGTAAGCTGCTGATGTAAGCTAAGTGGGGCTCCTGGATCCCACATGATGGAAGGAGGGAGCTGAGATGCTGGTTGTCTTCTGATGCCCACACACATGTGCATGCTCATAAGCGTGCACACACACACATGTGCATGTGTACATACACATATACACAAATTAAAAAATACATGTAAGAATGAACAAAAATGAAAATATGTAGATGAAATAAGAGCACATATTATCAGAAAATTGATTTATAATCTACAGTGTGATTTATTTATGTTATCAGACCATACTGCATTTGCACCTGTAAGTTACATCATAACACATTACAACCAACAATAAGACATCTGAGATTTGACAGAATTTTTAAAAATTTTTGATGTATTTATTTTATGTGTAGGATACTTTGCACAACTGTATGTCTGCACCACAGGCATGCCTGCTGCCCACAGTGGCCAGAAGAGGGCACCAATCCTATGGAACTGGAGTTATATAAAGTTGTGGCCTGTCATGTGGGTGCTGGGAATAGGTCCAGGCTTTCCTGCAAGAACAGGTACGTTCAACCACCGAGCCATCTCTTAGGCCCCTTGGCAAGACTGTTATTGAACAGAAGCCTTAAATCCTGTGGATACCTAGAAATTATTTCAGTAAGCAGAGCCATGCCTACCTGTAGAAGATGATTAGACAGCCAGCCCCACAGCTGCACCCGCAGAGTCAACTAAATCTGCATAGGAAGAACATACGAGGAAGCTTTATATGTACTGAACATGTATCCCCCCCCCACCACCTGTTACTATTCTCTAAACAAGCTGGCCTAAGAACTGCTTTTATAGTGGGGTGTGTGTGTGTGTGTGTGTGTGTGTAAATTGTGTTTAGAGATCATTTAACATTTATGGGAGGCTTGTGTAAGTTACCTGCAAACACCATACCTTTTTATATAATAGGCTTTTTATATAAGAGGTTTTAGCACCCACAAGATTCTTGCAGCCAGTTCCCCATGGATACTGACAATTATGGCTTCTCACTGTGCCTTTTGCCCCTCTTTATTTTGAGAATTCTCTTTGGATAATTTCAACCGCGTGTCATCTGACCCAAGACAAAAGCAATAGTTCACATGGTGCACAGTCTAATGATTGGGTTATCATCCTTCAGAGGAGGGGGTGCTGGTGGGTTCTTCCACCAGGGCAGGGATGCAGCTGACTGTGAAGGCAGCCAGCTGGGACTAACACTTGGAGATCCCTTCCTGTCTTGGGTGTTCTCTTCCAGAAGGAATATCACAAAGGTGTGACTTGAGGTGAAACTCTAAAACAAAAATGTCGGTTTCCATGACTCCTTCCCATCCTCTCCCCTCTGCTCTCCTCAGGTTCCCCTCTCCTCAGGTGTCTGATCTCTTAGCAGGATGAAACTCTGCCGTGGCAATGCTGAGACTCCTCCCCTCCTCAGCTGCATATTAATAACAGCATTTCCATTTTTAAACAAAAAGCTTCTGGAGACGGTGTCAGAATTAAAGGCAGGGGCTGGAGAGGTGGCTCGGTGGAGAAGGACGTGCTTAGCATACAGAAAACCTTGGGCTCGATCGCTGTGCTGAGAGATGATAGAAAAATGAAAGGAAGCAAAGCAGAACATAGAAGCAAGGAGTCGATACCACAGAATGGAGCAAAAGGGTTCTCACGTGTGGGGTTGGTGGGCCTGTCGCTGGGGCTTCTGGGTGCATTTCCTTCTGATGCCACGTGTGGTCTCACAACTATTGAACTCAGTTTCCAGATGGACCATCAAGGAGCAGACTCTCTGGTGAGCTCCAGAGACCTGGCTGGCCACAGAAACCAGTGTGCTGCTTAGGTTTTTTGTTGTTGTTGTTTTGTTTTGTTTGTTTGTTTGTTTGTTTTTTTAACGACACAAACTAGAGATGCCCAGGAAGAGGTAACCTCAGTTGAGGAATGGCCTGTGGGTATGTCTCTGGGACACTGTCTTGATGGATGATTGATATGGGAGGGTCTAGGTTACTGTGGGCAGTGCTTCCCCTGGCCTTGTGGTCCTGGATTGTAAGAGAAAGTAAACTGAATCATCAAAATGAAGTTAGTAAACAGCATTCTTTCCAAGGCTCTTACCTGTAGGTTCCTGCCTTAGCTTTTCTCTAATTTGAACTCTAACCTATAAACACCTTTCTTTCCCAAGTTGTTTTTTGGTTAGTGCTTTACTCATAGTAGCCTAAGGAGGTGGAGTCTTGGGGTCAAGCTGAAGGTCAGTCCACTTTGGACACACTTTTCCTTTACCAAATCCTGGGGCGAGGCTGATCAGTTCCGTCCGAAGTTAAGAGGGTCTGAGCACAAGGCAGGCTGAGTCTGAGGCCTGATTTTGGGGGTCTAGAGAGAGTGAGAGTGCTGGTGAACACACTCCTGTTTAGCCCTGCTGAGAGGTGAAGCAGACCCAAACTGCTCTGGAATGGCAGTCATGGGTCGCTTGGGCTGGTGAGACCCGCCAGGAGACAAGAGCCTGCTGTGGTCACCAGCACAATGTTTGCCAGTCATGACGACAAGCAGGGTCCAGCCCCAGGGGAAAGAGCTGGTGACATAAAAGCAGATGGAGAAACTATGTTTCTGATGTGAAGGCTGGAGGGGCAGAGAGGCCTCCAACTCTGCTGTGAACAGATGTAGGGGCTCACCATAGACAGCCCCTTGAAGGTCATATAGGGGCCCAGTGCTCTTTCCTAGGAGTGCCACGACTGAAATGGCTTTGATAAATGCATTCTAGGCATACTTCTCCCATAAAGTGGGCATCAGCTTACACTGCTTTGCATCTTTGGATGCTCGGAACACCACCACCATGCACAGGATAGCTTCTTGATTTAGGTTTAATGCACAATCGCAGGGGTTCCTTGGGGAATACAGAAATGATGACACGAAGCCCATCCTCATAGGGTTTACATCCTAGGGTAGCAGAGAGGTAGCAATGAGGTAAAACGTAAGGAACACTTGTTTTCTGGAGAATTGCGGGCTCTGTGGGAAATAAAGCAGGCGAGTTGATCCTGTGATGGAGGACCACTTTGAGTTGAGTAGGTCAGGTGGTGCTGTTGGAGCTGAGATTTGATTGACAAGAGAGAGCCAACTGAAAAATCTAACCTTTGGGACTAGCTAACTATTGGGGATGGGAAAAGATGACCTCAAGCAGTAATGTGAAACCCTAGGCAGCAAATACTCAGGGGTGTCTGAGAAGAAGAAAAGACATCAGCTGTGTGGCTCTGTGTGGCAAGAGTAGAGAGCTGAGCTTGGAGAAGATGGCAGAGGCTCCAGCCACACTCTTTCAGTGGAGCCCTGTTGGCATTTCGGGAGAGGCAGGCACGGATATTAGGTGACATTTAAGCATCTTTAGCCCTCGCCTACTAAATGTTAGTAGCACCTCCTCTCCCAATTCATTCTGACAACCAAGAAAAATCCCCATAACCATTTCCATTCCCACACACTGCCTCATGAGGACCCCTGGAAGATCACTGTATTAGTCATGGCTCTCTGGAGAAACAGAGCCAACAGTGTGTGTATCTACTTACAGACCAAACACACACACACACACACATGAATGCATATGCGTGTGTGCACATACACAACACACACGCATGCATGCACTTCCACACAATGCACACACATGCATGCACGTGCGTGTATGCACACACACATGCACACGCACACACCAAAAACGGTCACCGTTTCCATGGTTTGACTTTATAATGGGGTAAAAGCCATAGGCATTTATAGAGCTGTGCTTAGAATTCCAAGTTTCCACCTTTTTCAGGGCTAGTGCTATGCAGTAAAATCCTCTCTTGAGATAGTTCTTAGTTAGCTATGCAGCTGTAAGGGCACAGTTGCTGAGCTATGAGTGGAGCAGGTTAGCTGTGTTGAAGGTATTTTCAGCATACTACTTTTTTACCTTACAATGGATTTATGAGACATAAGCCCATCTTAAGTTGGGAACCCCTTGCATAGTGTGTGTGTGTATGTGTGTGTGTGTGTGTGTGTGTGTGTGTGTGTGTATACAGATTTATTAGCAGGATTGGGTGGTGCAGTTCTGCAGGCTGAGACATCCAAAGATTTGCAGCTCATGAGCTGTGAAGGTCAGTGGGTGGCCCACTGGAGGCTCTCACAGGGCTGCTGCTTCATTTCAAGTGTGACCATAGGGAAGAGCCATTGTCTCGATTGGAAGAAAGTCAGGCAGAAGGAATTCTCTCCTATACAGTGACAGTCAGCCTAGTTGCTTTGTCCAGGCTGGAGGAAGGCAGCCACACTGGGGAGCGCAGCCTCCTTTCCCGAGCCTGCCAGCTCAAATATTAAATATTGTCAGAGTCACTTCAAGATTCAAGAACAATGCTTGACCAAATACAGAGTTCTTTAAGGATCATTACACTTCTTTGATTGTGTGTGTGTGTGTGTGTGTGTGTGTGTGCACATGCACACATGTACAATGTGAATGTGGAGGTCAGACAGAGGACAACTTATAGAGACAGGTTTTATCCTTCAAGGTGTTCTTTCCAGGATTGAGCTCAGGGCGCCATGCCTGGCTACAAAGTACTTTTACCCTGTAAGCCCCATTACTAGCCCCACACAACCAAGTTTATGCATACATTTAACCATCATGATCATGGGTGAGGCAGAGCTTAGGGGTAAGGATAGAGTGACTCAGCTGGATCTCCTGACAGAAGGTAGGAGACAGTTCGTGGTTATCAAAACTTCTTCCATCTCAGCTTTATCGTGGTCAGTTTGGGAATGGGTTATAATCTGCCTAGTAACAATGGTGACATTATCTTAGAACCTTACGGACCTGTTCAAGTTGCAAAGCTGATGACTGTCATTCACAGGGACCAATTTCACCTCCCTGGCAGTCTTGCAGGTAGCCAAGTGGGCATACTGATTACTACTCTTAGGAAGAGAGAAGCTGCTTGGAGAGGCCAATAGATCTGCCAAGATTATCATCAGGGCTGTGGGAAAAGAGGGGCTAGAGTGAGAGTGAATTGGGCTTTTTCAAGTGGAAGGGATGTTGCAACCATGTGGGGGCCACCGAGGGCGAGCAGATCTGCAGCAGACGGGACAGTACAGCACACACTGTAGACAGGTGAAATTCAAGGACATTGGGTGCTGCCTGGCTACAGTAATATAGCAGAGCTGTCACTTAGCAAGGAGATGGTGTGGCTGACAGAGCCTGCTGCGGGTGGCAGCTAGGGTCAGGGTGACTCAGAGGGAGCTGAGACCCAGTGCTGGCAGGGAGACGGCCAGACGGTGGGTTGGGAAGAGTCCCATCTGTCACCAAGTCAGGGGCAGGCTTTGCCTCAGTGGGGAGGCTGAAGTGGCACACAGGCAGACATCTCTGTCTCTTCAGCCTCTTCCTAGAGACCCGCAGGCTTCTGCCTGAGCCTGCCCTCCTGCTAGGCTGCCTGGGCCGTCTGTTATTGATGGAGAAGGGACAGAGAAGTCAAGTGGGCATCTTCAGCTGAAGCAACCCAATAGCTAGGAGCTAAGTAGTTCACACTGGAATTTTCGGAACCAATTGCTGTGCCTCGGCAATGGAAACCCCCGGGGATGTTTCATTGTGGAGGGGACTGCACCACCTTGAGGGTGGACAAGTGTTTCTGTAGAACTCACGGTATTCACTGTGTGTGGAATGAAGGGACCTGGGATTCCCAGGAGAAGGATGATAAGGCCATGGCGTGGGGGTGGGGGTGGGGTGGGGGTAGGGGAGACACACATTATTGGGACATAAGGGCACAAAGACAGGAAGAAACATGTGAAAAGGACAAGGCTGCTCTCGAGGCCAGAGAGATGGGCAGCCTGGTACAGCCTCTGGAGGTAGAGAGGTGACATGCAATGACAACAGAGCTAAGGGCAGCAGCCTTGCAGTATGGCCCATCTTCTCTCAAGAAAACCTAATCAAATTAGGTGTGATAGCACATGCTAGTAATTCCAGCATGTGGGAAGCCGAGGCAGGAGGATTGTGAGCTTGAGGTCAGCCTGGGCTACATAGCAATACCAGAACAAACAGGGGATCTGAAAATGATGAAAATAACAGCCCATTCTTCTTTGTAGTGCTTTTGAAGTTGCCCGGTGTTCTGGAGATTTTTGTTGTCAAATCTAGACTCTAGCCAGGATCCTGTTTGGATCTGTGCCCAGCATATGAGCCCACAGGCCTCCTGGGTATGGTGTGCTGGCAGGGTGGTTCGTCCCAGCTCTGCCCCTCTTATTCCTATCCTTTTGGCTCCCTCTACATCCACCCCTAATACAGTCCGGGTTTTCTGTTCGCAAATAGGCATCCTGGTCTTGTAGTTTCACTACCACTCTGTCCTGGGTGTTTACTGCTGCTCTGGCTACCCTGATAGCCTTGGCCTGGCTTCCTCTTACATAGCTCAAAGGCACTCACTATTGGGTTATGACAGACTCCAGACTCTTGGAGGTTGTCAGAGAGTGTTGGATAATGCTTCACTTTTAAATACTTAGAAGGCCGGGCAAGGTGGCACATGCCTTTAATCCCAGCACTCGGGAGGCAGAGGCAGGTAGATCGCTGTGAGTTCGAGGCCAGCCTGGTCTACAAAGCGGGTCCAGGACAGCCAAGGCTACACAGAAAAACCCGGTCTTGAAAAGCCAAAAAATAAAAAAATAAAAAAATAAATACATAAATACTTAGAAGGATAAGGTTGCAGGAAATCTCAGGTATATAATATCTGAGTTATGAGGATGGTACATTTTGTGAAAGCTCCTGGTTAAACATTGGAAGGCTTACCATGCCTTTGAAAGAAATGTGAAAGAAAGGGGGGGGGGAATACATGTGTGTATACATATTTGTATGTACACATGTATATGCATATATGTACACAAACCTACAATTTATACAGTGTTCTACATGGACTTCAACATCAAATTTTGAGTAACTTTCAGCAATGAACTAAATATTGTTTCCTTTAAAACAAGAACATGAGGTAATTAATTGTTTTTAGAGACAGAGTTTCTCTGGGTAGCCCTGGCTGTCCTGGAACTTGTTCTGTAGACCAGGCTGGCCTTGAATTCATAGAGATCTGCCTACCTCTGCCTCCCCAGTGCTGCCGTTAAAGGTGTGCACCACCATTAAAGATGTGCCTGGAGTGAGAATAAAATTTTAAAAGAACAGAAGATACTCAGACATTTAAAAAGTAAAATCTTCTTTTGCTCTCAGATTCATTGTAGTATATTTGGCAAATAGAAATGTATATATTTAAATTTTACCACATGATGGAAAACTTGTTTGTAAAAGTAACTTTTATTCCCCTGGCTCAACTGTGGTCTGGGAGGCTTACTGCCAACCTAGACCTGGTCCTGGAAGCTTCTAGCCTCTGTACAGTCTAACCTAGACCTAGAATGTTTCCAGTCTCTGAGACTCACTGCTTAATGAGATCACCCTTACTTGTTCTTTCTGAGCTCTGGGCTGGCTGGTTCCACTCAGCTGTTCTGGCTTAAACTCCTCTCCCAGCTGACTTTTTTAAACTGGCTTCTCTCTCAGCCCAGAATTGTTCTGCTTGGCCTCAAACTATCTCAGCAATCTGCTCCAATCGTGTGGCTTTTTCAATTTTCTGGTTTGTTCTATCTTCACCTGAGTGCTCTCTCTTTGCAACCCACCTGTCTATGACTGTCCTGGTAAAACGGCCTCCTTTCTCTGCAAAACTGCCTCTTAAGTAACTTCCCTTTCCTCTTTCTTCTAGTGAGAGTTGGGTGAATCCCATTCTGTCAGATCTTCTCTGATTTGTCACCTTTTCTGCTTTTTGAATAGACATCACTTTCAAACCTGAGTGCTACAAGCTAACTTTACCTCTGTTTGGGATTAAAGGCTTGTATCACCATGCCTGGACCTAAGCTTTTCTTTACCTGACACTTGCTCTATAGTAGGCTGGCCTTGAACTCAGATCTGTTTGCCTCTGTCTCTTGGATTAAAGGCATGTTTGTGTTCCAGCCAGATCACACAGGCCTAGAAGATCTTTGGATATGATCTCTTACCAGCCAGATCACACAGACCCAGAAGGTCGTTGGATGTGATCTCTTGCCAGAACAGCCATCTCTCTTCCTCTACACCTGCTTATTGATTGTGAAGTGTTAACCATAACCAAGCTGATGGGGATGTTCCTTTTTTTTTTTTTTTTTTTTTTTTTGGTTTCTGACAGTAAAACTGGGTAAAATGTGTCCAGGTGATTTTCCTTCATGGAAAACCTTTCCTTCTTCCAGTCCCTGCTCACTCTTTGTCCAGATCAGAAGTGCGGCTTAGACCAACCGAAGGTCAGAGCAATGCAGGCCTTCTTGTCAATTCACTCTTGAGTACTGGAGGTGAGTCAGTTTAGTAGAGGCCTCAGGAAACTAGCAGTAAATAAAAAAATGTGTACGAATAAATTTCTTAATAGGACTTGGCTCACCAGAAGTCCCATTAATGCCCATTGTTAGCTGGAGGTTCAGAAGAGCTGATGGTGTAGTTCCTGTCTAAACCTGGTCACAATCTGGGAAAGCAGAGATTGAATCGCAGCCCAAAGACAGGAGATGAGAAGCCATGGGCCATCCTGGGCAGGCAGAAGAGGCCAAGTCAGGGAGGCATCTATGTTACTGAATCAATTTACTCAGTGTTAATCCCGCCCAGCAACACCCTATTTCTCCCCCAGTCTTGGGCGTAGGGTCTCTGCCCTACTTGTCACTAGCCGGAGACCCATCCTTGTAAACTGTCCTTGAAAGACCACTGTTAAGAGGGCGGGTGCTAGGCCTGGCAAGCAGGCAGCAGGAAGTACTTTAATACTGCCTCCACCCTTTTCCTCTGCAGGGATCCTCGGGCTTGCAGACTGGCTCCCCTAGGGAAGCAGCTGCCTGTGGCTGATCACACAGCCTGTTCTGTAAAGTAGGTGGGTTAATAGTATTCACCACTCAGCAGGGGGTACTTAAGGCTACTCCCCCCCCCCCTCGCCATTTTCAAGTTCAGCCTTGTTGCTGAGTTTTTCTTCTCAGTGCCTTTCTCTTTACCTAAGAAAGAAAGATTGAGAAAAGAAAAGGAAAGACAGAAATCCCTGAGTCTAACCTTTTTTTAAAAATTTTTTTTTGTAGCCCAGGCTTTTGTTCCCTGACTAGCGAGGCTCATTTCCCAGCTAGCTAATAACTTAAAATAATCCATTTATACTAATCTATATTCTCCCACGTGGCTGGTTACCTCTGCTCAGGTGCATCTGTCTTCCTCACATCTTCCATGGTGACTCTCCCATGCCTTGCTTTATCCCATAATCCTTTCTTCCTACTGGATGTCCCACCTTCTATTCCACCCTTTCCAATAGGCCATAGGTTTGTTTTGTTCGTTTGTTTTTTATTGACAGGTGTTGTATCCATACAATACACAAGATATTCTCTCTACATAGCTTTTTTGGTTTTGTTGTTGTTGTTTGTTTTGTTTTGTTATTTTTGTTGTTGTTGTCTCTACGTAGCCTTGGCTGTCCTGGAACTTGCTATATAGACCAGGCTGGTCTTAAACTAACCAAGATCCTCTTGTCTCTGCCTCCCAAGTGCTATGATTAAAACAATCACCATACTCAGCTATCAGGTTCAGTTTTTGTTTTCTAAATAAGCATTTAATACCCCCTTTGTCATTTCTATAATAAATATTGACTTGGCACACATCTGAACTCTGATACCCTCAGAAGTAGGAGAGACAGTTGTTAAAAGGGGGCTTCCAGGCTTGGGTGTAGCTCTGTGCTAGAGCATTAGCCCGATGTGAAAGAGGATCAGCAAGGTCTCTCTTCACAGCTTGAGAACAATTGGAGCAGCAGATTGAGGTTTCCTCAATTTGTAAACTGCTCAGTGCTTCAGGCTGTCATGGGCCTTGAGATACCCTAAGAATTGGAGAGGAAAAGCTGGGCACGGTGGTACATGCCTTTAATCCCAGAGCTTGGGAGGCAGAGACAGATGGATCTCTGTGAGTTCCAGGCCAGCCTGCCTGGTCTACAAAGTGAGTCCAGGACAGCCAGGGCCATTACATAAAGAAACCCTGTCCCCATAAATAAATAAATAAATAAATAAATAAATAAATAAATAAATAAGAATTGGAGAGGAGCCAGTTGGTTCTCAGGTCCATGGGAGAATACTCCAGGAGGCTGCTGTAGGGACCCTATTCTTACTCTGTGTGGTCCTTGTCATCACCACTGCATTTGAGCTCTATGAGGCCATGTCATTATAGTACATCTCCTTGCTCCTTTGGGACTGGAAAACAGTCTTCTATAAGAATTGTCTGGCCGCAGAGTTGGCACAAAGGCTCAGCTAGTAAAGGTGTTGTTGCCAAGACTGATGACCTGAGATCCCCAGAACCTATATGATAGAAGTAGAGAACTGACTCTTGCAAGACTTCCACATGTGTGCTGTGGTACACATACATGCACATGTATGTACACACACACACACACACACACACACACACACACACACGAAAGGAAGAAAGAAGGAAGGAGGGAGGCAAAGAAGGAAGGAAGGAAAAAAGAAGGAGAAGAAGAGGAAAAGGAGAGGAGGAGGAGGAGGAAGCGGAGGAGGGAGGACTTCCTCGTGTCAGAAATACTCAAGCACAAAGAGGCTAGCAGGGCTCTCGAGTCCTCACAGGGAAGTGGACAAACTATACTTCTAGGCTGCAATATTGGTTTACAGTGCTAGCTCCCCTTGGACCCTTAACTCACTGGCTTACTTTTTCCTGCACATTAGCAGCTAGGGAGAAAGGAACGACACTCTGGAAAGAGCCCAACGTGTCCATTAGGTGATTGTTATTATGTTGGTGCCTGTTGCAATGATATAAGTCTGTGGTCTTAATAAAATCCAACATTTTCCAATTAGCTGTTGCTTAATTAGCATCATGAATATTCAAAATCCTCATGCCCTTTTTGCATCCTTCCTCTCCAGTCTTCTCACACCAGCTGCTACATCAGACTGCAGTAGTGACACTCCTCAGGAGTGGGGGTATGGAGAACTCCGTATGCAGAGGACCCGAGGTGTCTCTCCATACTTCCTGGATCAAGAGGCCCAGGCTGTCAGATTTCCCTTATTCAAAAATGCAAGTGACACTGGTTTCCTTACTTGCCATGGAGTCTGTGAGATTGATCACTTCTGGAAAGGACTTGTCCTGAGTGGTAAAAGATGGGTTCTCTCAGCACAGACTATAAGAGCTATTAGAAGTCTGGTGGTTTCTCCACTCCTTCCTAATGTCTGTCCTCTGGTTCCCTTTCTCTCTTTTCTCTTCTTCTTCCTTCATCCTCTCTAACCCTAACCCTAACCCTCTCCTTGAAAAGAAAAGAAATGAGGTGAGGGGAGAGGGAGGAAGAAAGAGACAGAAAAAGAGAAAGAGAATGTGTGTGTGTGAATGCAAACATGCACATGTGTGCGTGCATGTGTGTGTGTATGTGTAAATGCAAACATACACACGGCATAACTTATGTGCCATAGCATGCATGAGGAAGTCAAGAACAGGCTCAGGTAAAGGTTCTCTTTTTCCACAGGGGCTTTTGTTTTCCTGCCGTGTATACCAGGCTAGCTGTTCCTTGAGCTTCTGGGGCTTCTCCCATCACTATCCCCTCTGTCTCCAAAGGGAATTCTAGAATGATAGGCACATGCTCCCACGGCCTCCGACTTTGCACCAGTTAGGGAGATCTGAACTCAGGTCCTCACACTTGCATGCCAAACACTTTACTCAAGGAGCTGTCCCCATAGCCTTTCTTCTTCTATGAGCAAAAGTCCCCTTCCTTCGAAGACCTAGAGCCTTGCCTACGTAACAGGAAACCAACAGAGCTCCAGTTTCTCTGGGGTTGACCCACGCTGCCTCCCACTCCCCATCACCTGTCACGTCACTTCTGGCATGGCATCTGCAAACCTAGGCACACATCTTGTACAATACTGACTCTGGCCCTTTGTTCCCTAGGAGGGAAAGTAAGGAGCCAGGAAAGGGAATAAGTCACCCAAGACAGAAGACCGCATTAGAGACAGAAGGAGGGGTTTGAATCCAGGCTTTCTGTCCCGGCCCAAGATATTTCCCAAGGCACTAGGCCTTCAGCCCTGGAGAAGTGGTAGCCTCAGGTTGGGTCAAGGAGGCTCTCTAATGGCCTGGACATCCATTTTTATGTCCCCACCGGGTAGTAGAGAGGGGAGGGAAACGTCCATTATTTGCCCTCCAAGTTTCCCCTGGCTGCCTCTCACTCCACCGGGGCTGGAGTACGTGGTACTGGCTGTAATTTTAGGCTTTGGTTTGGAGGATTTCCCAGCAGTGCCTGCAGCTTCGTAATGCAGGCTGTCAAAATGATGCAGGATTGTGCTCTGCCAGCTGCCCGGCTGACTTCATTCAGATACATCTAATGTGACAATTTTGTCAAAGCTTGTTTTAAGGAGTTGTTTTGACTGGGTGTTAATGTGGCCTTCTTAACCAGCCAATTGCTACATCTGGTCCCTCCACACCAGCGACCAGAGGAAGATTTCTCTGTGGGTCAAGTCTGGCCTGGTCTTTTCTAGGCCAGGGGTGGCCCAGTCTATTCATGGGACAGTGGCTTTCCTGTCCTTTGCTTGGCTGTGAAGGTGACAGTGCTAGGTAGAAGGTCAGGCCCCTGAGGTTCAGAAGCAGAGCAAAGAAAGGCAAGCTTAAAGTAGAGAGGACATAAGAAAGCAGCTCGGGCATGGGTGGTGGGGTGGGGGATGGGGGGATGGGGGGTGGAGGGTGGGGGGTAGGGTTGTGCTAACAGGGAGAAGAAGGAGTGTTGCAATCTCGGAAGTGAGATGAGCTCAGTCAAAGGAGGCCTTGGGAGCTCCAGAGTGCAGTGAGCTGGCAGGAGTGAAAGTTCTGAGCTGAAAACCCTTGAGAATTTCCAGGCTTGGTCAAATGACCTGATCTGAGTTCTGATTAGTCCAACATAGATGTCCTCTGAGAGACTTCACCCAGTAGGGGATTGGGACAGATGCTGGGACTTGCTGTTGGACTCTGGGTGGAGCATTAAGAGACTTATGGAAGAATGGCAGGGGTGGGAGGGGGTGGGGGAGGGGGCCAGAAGGTTCAGGAACCTCACAAGAAGACCATCAAGACTCAGATCTGGACCCAGGGGGACCTGCACAAACTTGTGCACCAACCAAGGACAATCATGCAGAGAACCCAGGTCTAGCCGATGGACAGCTCATTCTACCCAGTTGTGGGTGCTCCTAATTTGGCAGGGAGACCACTTGGGCACACAGAGATAGGGGGAAGCAGGCTATCCAGATGAGACCTGATAGGCTATGGTCAGATGGTGGGGAAGGAGCCATGCCCATCCCTCACCCCCCAACCCACACATCAGAGGGCAGAAGAGGGAGGGAGGGTGGGAATGGAAAGATACAAATAAGCCAGGGAATAATAATTGGGATGTAATGTGAATAAATTATAATAAATAAACAAAGTGAAAAAAAGTCCCATCCGACAATAAGAACAATGACCCTTGGAGGTAGCGGATAGAATTAAACACAGTATCATAGGTGGAGACACCTAGTCTATGGCAGTTGCTTCTGCTTCTCCCATTTGTGGTTGCTTCCTGGCAAGACATGACATAAGACAGCAGTGTCTGCCAGGAAGTGGTCCACACATTCTCCAAGGGCCACTTACTTCCCTCATGCTCAATGGATTGTACATAAACACCCCTACTAGATTTCTAAGTTCTTTATAGACCAGAGCTGGAGTTCATTATATCATATACAGCCATGTACTGCTTACTGTTGGGGTCAGCTGCGCTGCTAAGTAATCCTGCCATTTAAGTGTACTGGCACAACTAGATGGCATAGGTTACCTACTGTGGCCTCTTGATGTGATCACATGACACAGGAAATACTAATTCATGGGATGATGCTAGTATATTGTAGCTTCCTGTGAACTTTTGAAAAATAACGTGGGGCCAGAAAGCATAGTGTGGGGGTGGGGCAGGGGGATGGCTCAGTTGGTAAAGTGCTTGTACAAGCATGAAGATCTGAGTTTGAATCCCTAGCACCCACATAAAAAGCCAGGTATGGAGGTTCATGCCTGTGACAGGAGCAGAGGCAGGAGCTTGCTGGCTGGCTTCCAAATTCATGGGCTTCAGGTTTAGTGAGAGGCTCTCTCTCTCTCTCTCTCTCTCTCTCTCTCTCTCTCTCTCTCTCTC
>OU015749.1:85399536-85411228 GCA_907169655.1 Acomys percivali
TTATTATTATTATTATTATTATTATTATTATTATTATTATTATTATTTTACAACAGACTTGTTGAAATGTAACTGTTGTAAGTAGGAGGCTATCTGTGGTTTACTCTGGTACTGTGTTTCTCTCTGATTCTCTGCCTATCAGTCTCTTTCTCCTCTCTCTATGTGTCTTCCTCTCCAAACCATGTGAGGACATCAGTTGCCTGCCACAGAGATTAATTCTCCGTACTGTCACTATAGCTGCAGCACCTGGTTCAATGTTTAGCATTCACTAAATATCTGCTGAGTGGGGCTGACACCATAAACTGTTCTTAGCTCAATTTGCACCTTGTATGTCAAGGTTCAGTAAAGGAGAAGACTCTAGGTAGCTCCAGCAAAAAGAGGTTTGATGCAGAGTTGTTGCATTTAAGCAGTCATTGCCGGGGCAGAAGTAGGTTGAGGGTTGAGACTATGAAGCTTACTTACAAGACAACAGAGGACTGAGGAAACTGTAACCCTACATGCCATTCAGACAATGCTCATTTGGATTAGAGCTGTCGCTGGCCTTGAAGGGCCTTTCCTGGAGATGTGTAGATGGGAGAAGAGCCCGTAGAGCATAATAAGAATTAGGCAGTTAGATCCAGGGGCTACTATAAGCTTATTTTGAAAATAAAGTGAGTACTCGCTTCAGCAGCACATATACTAAAGTTGGAACAATACAGAGAATATTAGCATGCCCCCTGTGCAAAGATGACACACAAATTTGTGAGGCATTCCATATATATATATTTCTACTCTAATATGAGTTACTGTACCCATATAATTCAATTATAATATGAGGTTTACTTTCAATGCTTTGAAAGTGCTATCAAGCTGTTTAGGAGAAATAAGTTATACAAATTAAATGTTAGTAGATTAAAGCATGGTCATGTCAATTGCTAGTCTACTTTTGTCACAAGAATATACATCGTAGGTACAGCAGATAGATATGACTCTATAGAAAGACAAGGCCTTCCAAAACCCCAGAGAAATGCCAAATATGGTATTTAAAATGTTTTTATTACTTTAAAGATTCACTGACAATGAGACAGGTTAACTTCTGGCAACACCTAGCCTACCTCAAAGAAGATGATGAGCATCAAAGAACCTCCTTATAGAGATGGCTTCAAATGTGGCAAACGAGCCACTGGGCAAAAGATTCTCATTCCTACCACAGACAGAGTTCTGCCTAAAAATGGGCAAGCTTGGATGCAAGCAGAGTCAATGGCCAAACTCTGCCAGGGTAAGAAAGTGCTCAATAGTTCCTGTCTCACAAATATGTCTGGCAAATATATTGGGCCAGAAGGCTGAAGAAGATGCTGCAATGTTATAGAGAGTTTTGGGTGACTATTCAGGTAGAAAACTGTCTCTGTCGTCTTTTCATTTGGAAAGCTACTAACCTGCACTCCCTGCATACTCAGATAATCAAGTTAACTCCTTCTCAAGTCTCTGAGGGAGTTGAAGACCAGGTAGCTTAGTTTATCAGTGAAGCTTAATTGTTTAGGGGTTAAGATGCTTTTAGGTCTAGATAGGTTTTCTAAGTTGATAATGACAATATGTGATGGAGATTGGTTTACATTCAGAAATTTAGATGCACCAAGATAGGAAAGATGTCTTCTTCAAGGCTGTCAAATATAAATAGCCAAAACACTAAGAATGGAACATTTTCATAAGTCCTGATTGTGTCACTGTTCTTCTTGCCATAGGTAATCCATTGTATATATGTGTAATAATATAAATGTATATGTACAAAAATAAAATAATTAAAAAAATGAAAATAAAGTGAGTACTGGATTGATTGTTCTAAAAGACTGTTCCAACCCTGAAAACCATCATCACGCTGCAGGAAGCATTTTTCCATCTTCCACTTGCCTTTCAGATCTTGTGGGAGTATATACAAGTATTTGAATCAAAATCACACCCAGAAGAAATATGGCTGCCAGGTGGTTTGGAAATACTTTCCAGTCTTTCTGTACAGATGATTGGATAGTGACGATGAAACGCAGATGGTGGAACCCCATGTTTCTTCTCCATGGGAACTCTCAACTGCTTTGGTCTCTGAAGGACTAATGAATAGCAAGAAAACGCTTCATTCTAAGTGCTTACAACTGGTAGGGTGTGAGAGCTTCTGTTAGGCTGACAGTCCTCAGCTTTCAGGAACGGACTGCAAAATTCTGCATGGAGGAGGGATGGGAATGGATCCCCAGAGAGGATTTGAATGACACATGAGTTCACAAGGCTGGAAAGCTCCACTTTCTATTTGGGAGTCAAAGTTTAGGTGTTCCTAGGGCAGTGGTTCTTTAACCTTCCTAATGCTGTGATCCTTTAATACATTTCCTCGTATTGTGGTGAGCCCCAACCATAAATGTATTTTTGTTGCCTGTTGGCAAAAGTTATTGTGTAATTAAAATGCTTATTTCTGGACAAAAATGAGTCAGGATAACATAGAGGGCTAAGAACAGATGTAAACTGCTCAAGATTGTGTTGTAAAGCCTTATAAACAAATACAAAGGAATTTTAATTATTTGTGGGATAGCAGATTAAGAAATAAGCTAAGAGAAACACTGTTTTATAAAAATAAACATTAATCTTTGCTACTTCATAACCGTAATTTTACTACAATTATCAATCATATTATAAACAGCAGATATACAATATATCTGCTATGTGGCCCCCAAAGGGGCCTTGACCCACAGGTTGATAACTACTGTCCTGCTGCCTATACAGCTCTGAGAACATTCTCTGGGAACACATATCATCTGCTGAAATCCTATTGTCTTATTTTATTGGCTGGCAGGGTGAGGCCTAATGGACCCTTACTGTTACCCAGACAAATAAGAGGGAAAATTGGAGATGAAACATCAAAGGGGAGTTCCTTCATAGACTGAAAAGAATCTCAGATTTTTCCAATCTCTTACTTATACATACGGGAGGCTACAATCACCTGCTTATCATTGGCTGTCCCCCAAGTAGTCACAAATAGGATAATGTATAAGGGGAAAAAAAAGAGGGTCTTTGCTTTTGGCAGCTTCAGTAAGATGACTCTCTCTACTTTGTGACAATTGGTACTCCCCAGGCAAAGGAAACTGATTCTGTTTTGAGAACAGCCAGAGGACTGACTGCTTGACTAATGTCTCCACTGTTGGGCCTGGAAAGATGGCCCAGTGGTAAGGATTGCTTACTGCTCTTACAGAAAGAGGTGCTTGGTTCCCAGCATCTACACGGTATCTCACAGTTCCAGGGGATTTGATACCCTCTTATGGCTTCTTTGAGGTCCTTCATGCATGTGGTGACTATAAGCTCTTGAAGGCTCACACACCTACACACAATTTTGAAAAATTAAAAAAGTAATGTCATTCTCTATGATGTCTGTGAGCATGTCCATTAAGATAGACAATTATTTTTGGAGAGGTCATCAAGGAAATTTAGACACTGAGAGTGTGTGACCAGGGAGACCTTAATAGTCTCCAAGGGATTTTCCATTTATCATGTTCTTTGCATCTGTGATTACGGACTCAAAGGAAGCCAGTGGTGTGTGTGTGTGTGTGTGTGTGTGTGTGTGTGTGTGTGTGTGTGTGTGTGTAGACATAACAAAACAGGCCACAGGGCTGTTTAGTCAGAGGCCATAGGCACCTGCCTGGGCAGTACTGAGTGGGTGCCTTCTGCTTTCTCTCTGTGCTTGAATTCCATGTCTGGCTTGGATAGGGGTTGGCTGGTGGTCGTTGGCCTGAGCTG
Organism: Acomys percivali; assembly: GCA_907169655.1. NCBI lineage: Eukaryota > Metazoa > Chordata > Mammalia > Rodentia > Muridae > Acomys > Acomys percivali. The sequence continues at coordinate 85,403,287 of OU015749.1, forward strand.
GCATCCATAAGGCAGGCTCCTCATTTCCAATTATTTGAGATGTTTTTCCGGGATCTCTTATCTTGGGATTTATAATGGTTCTGCCTGGTGGAGAAGTGGTGGCTGGGTATGTGTCCAACACCCACAAAGAGACAAGCCCGCAAGACACATTCCAGAAGAGGAAGAGCAGGGTCTACCACCGATTGCAGAAGAGCCTCTGCTCAGAGGTATGCACCGTATCATATGCTGGGCTCATCCCATGGGTGACTGACAAGTAGTATATGCTCCTAAGCGTAAGGCTTAGGAGGGTAGCCAGAGGGAAGATGAGGATGTGCACGAATTCTGTGCATCACCTGGCTAGCTCCACACTTCCTGTGGCCCCCAAAGTGCCTCCTCTTCTGGTTAACAACATGTATCTGTGCGCTTCTTAGACATGTAGGTAGGTAGACATGAAGATGCTCATGGTGTATATCGAACTATATATTTGTCTACATATGGGCAACCTGTACATGGAGGTCCAGAGCTGTCAGCGCACATACCCTTCCATGTGTTGGTGCACCTCTTGGGTAAGTGTGAGCGCACATGTATGCGCTCTGCAGCGGGGCAGGCCTCTGTGCTGGGCTTTGCCTTGGGCTGTTTGCTTCCCAGAGGCTGAGTTTGGATTTGTCCTCTCTGTTCCAGGTCGATGGCATTGATCTGGGAGGAGTGAAGAATCAATTGTAATTTGGTTGGAGGGCCCGGCGCCAGAGTGTGTAAAGAGTAATTAGCGGAAGAGGAGCTCATGCTAAAAGACCACTGCCTTTGATGGGGGCTGCCGGCCCCTGGGCACAGTGAGGCATGGAGGTTGGGGGAAGCTGTTTCAATAAGTCCAAGGGCTCCTTCTCTTAGCACCCTGCCTTTTTTCTGTTACGAGGAGGCTCGGGACAAAGTTCAGAGAAGATTCCCCCAGGGAGTGCTGGGGACTGAAGGCCAAGCTCTGAGACTCTCTTATCATTCATTGCTGCTCTCCAGTGTGTTCACGGGGTCTTCTGACACACAGTCCGTGTTCTGCTCTCATGAACCCCTTACATACTAATGAATATGTGCGTTGTTTATTCAGAGCTGCTGGCTTTTGATGTATTTTCACTTTTGCTGTCTCATTTGGACCTTACATCCCAAATAGGTAAAAGACAAGTACCATACTCCATCTACAGCAAGGAGACAGAGGCAGGCATGCAAGGTCATTGGCCAGAATCTCGGTGGGAGGTTCTTGGCAGTCACGGGTTCAAGGCCAGCCCTAATTCTAAATGGTAGCCGGTGCCCCCATGACACAGTGATTCTCAAACAAGTGGCAGAGCTTGTGTATTTCTCAGGGTCTTTGCTTATCTAGAGATATGCTGATGGAGCAGGATGTGATCCAGGTGGCTTTGGGAGGACCAGTCCTGCTAGTCATTTGGCAGTTCTGCGTCAAGATGCTACATGCCTGAGTCACAGAGAGGTTTGCAGAGAGCGGGTTTTGAGGTCTCACTACCCTTGCCCAAGTTCTAACTCAGAGGTCGTGGCGTCACTCTTCAGAGGCGGAGATATTCTCCTGTGTTCTGGCTGTTCTCATGCAGGGGGTTTATGAACCATGTCTGGAGACACAGCATCAGAGTGTGAAAAGAGAGACTTGTGAGGCAAGAGAGCAAGCTGAGGACAAAGGGTTGTTAAGAAGGAAGGGTGCATGGTCATGTATCCCATATGGCCATGGGGAAGAAAAGAATATTCAGAAGAGAGGACTTGTCTTAGTTGTGAATGAAGAGGGAAGGGCCGAGTGGCAATTCTGAAGTGTAGACAGGTCTGAGGGCTAACAGGAAACCCTCTCATCCATCATTTCTGGCCTCGTCCGGTTTATGGAGGCTCCTTAAGACTCTGTCCCTTTGGTTTTGGAAGGGAGTCTTATGTCTTCCTTAAGATGTAGGGGTCCTAACTATATTGGAGAGCAGTGCCAGAGGGGCTGCAAAAGGAACAAGAGCCACATTGCATGGAGGGCGCCTTCACTGTTCTGCTAATGGTGACAGATTCACAGCCATTGCCACTAAATGCCTGAGATTGCTTTGCCAGCTTGCGGAGCACAGGAAAAGAACTCTGTGCTAATGGATTTATCAGCAGGGAGGGGAGAGAATTGGGGGCAGAGGACAGCCCAGGGAAAGGGAAGGTTGTCAGAGATTTTTGGAGATTGGTGGTGGTGGTGGTGGGGAGATAAGAAGTGCTGGAAGCGGTCCCTGTTCAGTGACCTTTCTGTCACTGTGTGCAAGCCACCTTAGGGGGAGAGGCATGTCTTCTAAAGAGATGGAGTTTGCCCCTGAGTACAGCAAATGATTCTCTTCTGAGAATTAGGCAGCCTTCTTCAGGAACCTGTAGGTCACACTAGGACGAATCAGTGTGGGAACCAAGAACAGTCTGCAGTTTTCATTTCTCTCATTAAATTAGCAAAAACGTTCCTCGGCCCCACACCCCATCTCCTTCGGTTGTTTGAAGCCTCTTGACTATCCTGAGAGCTGTCCTGGGACTATTGTGTTCTAGGTAATTTGGTTGAAAAGTGACGGCAGGAGGTACATCAGGGAAAGAGACTGTTGAGGCAATGGTTATACCTAAGAGGGGGATTTTAGGATGACTTGAATGTTTTCTTTTTAATAGAAAAATAGTTTGACCTCCTAGCTAGAGATGGATTGCCTAAAGAGGCAGGAGCCACTCCAGGATTCATGGGCCCCTTTTGGCCCATCATCTACCCACTTCCCTTCGTGGTATGGCGTGCCTGTCACAGATGGTACCCATCTCCGTCTTGCTTCCTGTATTCTGTGTGGTTCTCACTCTTTGTGCGGTTACTCATCCATGAGGCCGGCTGGGATGCATAACAATGTATCTTCACATTTGTATAATGCTTTACAGTCTTCAAAGAACTTCTGCACCTATGATGTCATTTGATGCATGTGGCATGCCACCAAGGAGATAGTGCAGTGTCTCTGTTAGGATTCTGCTCCAGTCTGCCCACCTGTGACATCATTGCCTACCTGCCACTGGGCATGGCTTTGCCCAGTATATAAAAGGACAGACCCACCTCTCCCCTTCTCTTACAGCTCCCTCTCTCTCACCCCTCTCTTCTCTCTCTCTCACCTCTCTCACCCGTGTCTCTCTACCTCTCTCTTTCTTCCTCTCTCTCCCTCTTAGTATCTCTGTTTCTCTCTGGGGTACCCCTCCCCCTTTCCTTCTCTCCCCATGCTCATACAATAAACTTCATCTAATATCTGTTGTTTGGCATCTTATTTTTAATCATTAAGTTGATGCCACCAATTTCATGAAATATAATATGTGCCACACAACAGATATGATATGCAGAAGTTTATTATGTGAGCGTGGGGAGAGAGGAAAAGAAAGGAGGGGTACCCCGGGGAAAGAGAGAGAGAGAGGAGACAGAGAGAGAGACAGAGAGAGAGAGAGAGAGAGAGAGAGAGAGAGAGAGAGAGAGACAGACAGACAGAGAGAGAGAGAGAGAGAGGAGGAGGGAGACAAGAGGTAGGAAGAAGAGAGGTAAAAGAGAGAAGGAGAGAGAGGTGAGGGAGGGTAAGTGGCAAGAGAGAGACGAGGTGGGTCTGTACTTTTATATAGCCCTGGGTAGGGCCATGGCCCATGGCAAGTAGGCAATGACCTCACAGGTAGGCAGCCCGAAGCAGAATCCTAACAGTGTCATTATTAAGAACATGGGTTCTGTTGATGGTTGAGCAGGTTCGTCTCCAGCAATGTATCTGATCATGGACAGGTGATTTCTCTTCTTCATCTGTAAAGTACAGCGAATAATAGTAGATCATTCCTCTTAGTGTCATAAGGATTCAAAGGTTTCTTTTTTGTGAAGTGTTTATGACATGCCTAGCACGTGGAAAGCTCAGTCTGAGTAAGTGTTATTATCGTGACTATCTGAGTCCTTAAAGGGGAAACTGAAACTCAGACGTGGAAGGTGGGTTTCCTGGATCACAGAGGGTGTGAGAAGCCAGGTCTCTTGGCTTATAGCCCTGAAACATAAAATGCTGTGTCACTATATTATTTAGTGTACTTTGCACAGGCCATTGCCCCCTCCTGGCCTGGGAGTTGATGGTGATAGAAATTCGAGGTGTTGCCACCCCTGTGGAGAGCCTATCATGTGCCAGGCATAACTCTGGGACTCTGGGTGCTTTGTGACTCACAGCAGCCGTGGGAGGCATATACTTTTTGTGGCTTGCTTATAAGCCTCCCTAATCAAAGGGGTTGGGTTGGTTCTGACTGCAGATGCTCTTCTGGATGCATCAAGGGGTTTCAGACTTGACCTCTGAGAAAATGCTAGGGGCTTTCCTGTCTTTGATACAGAGGTCCTGATCACCATGCTGAGGAACTTGGAAGAACTAGGGGACAGGATATTCTTTCTGGACATAGAATACCCTTTCTGTCCTCCCTTCCCTCTTTCCCCAGACCAAGAGGCTTTCCAATTATACATCTTTCTCATGTCCCCTTAGAACGCTGCACAAAACGGGGGAGTCTCTTCTCTTTCCACTCTCTGGGGTGTGAGGGCATGGGAATTTACAGATACAGCACCAAGTGTCTGAGAGGACACATCTACATGTGTGCATGCAGAGCAGTCTGTGTCTTTGAGGCAACTGTATGTATTTCTATGGCTCTCTCTGGGGCCGTATATATGTGTGAAAGTGCGTGGGCGAGCAGGTCTGCATGTGGCAGTATAGCACCTGGCTGTGTGGGTGTTGTGATCGTGTGTGTGTGTGTGTGTGTGTGTGTGTGTGTGTGTGTGTGTGTGTGGTATGTGGGTGCAGGCTATCAACTGTGTTCTGTGCAGTGCTGATGCTCTGAGTATGTTCTAGCTTGCTTGGTTTCATCTTATCTGCACAAATGTGTAATCCCTCCTGCCCTGCCCTCCAATTCCTCAAGCTTTTACCATCTACTTTACCCATATCCATTGACATACAAATAACTTCCTACCACCTTAGTGCAGCACTCAAGTGTTCATGAAGACACATATGCACATGTATTCTAAGTGCTCACACAGAAGTGGTTCTCCTGATCCCTTCTGGGCTGTTTTTCGTGCCCCTTTTCTTTTTCCTGGGAGTGGCACTCCTTGACTTGAATACCTGACAAATTCACTTCTAGAGCGTGGCTCTGGCACAGTAAAGAGGATTCTTTACCTACTGGCATGACCACGTTTCTTTCTAGAAATGTAATTTGTCCTCATTAAGCCCACTCGTGGTTCCAATAGGCTCCTGATAGCGCCACCTGCTGGTGCCTGTTTCCTAGCATCTGTAGCTAGGGGAGCTGAGTACCCTATAAATCAGGCTTAAGATGAAGCACAGGTCAGCCTGGATGTTGGGTACTATGCGAGCATGAAAAAGGTGTATTCTGTGTGGGGAAGGACACTTGGGACAGGGTTCAGGGAGGAAATAAAGAATGTTCTTAGCATGGACACCCATGCTGAGAGTCCTGTCATGGCCGACCGCAGGCAACTTTGTGTGCTGTGGTTTAGTGTGTGTGAGCCCCACAGTACCAGGGGGAGTGCCACACCTGTCTGCAGAGTGGCTGTAGAGTGAATGGGTTTTGTAGGTTATGCACATGTGGTGCTCTAAAGAGATTCTGGGTACCAAGCTATGTTCATTGATATGTGGTTTTTCCATACATGTGCTCTGGCACACACATGTATATCCTCTAAGCTAGCGTTTGTGCAATGTGATGCTTTATGTGTTCATGTGGAGATATGGGGTTGTATTAACATCACATAACAAGAGTCTGTTTATGGCAAACTGATCATCCCATCCCTGAAAGTGTCACCATTTCCTCCTACAGAGGATATCTTTTTTCTTCTGCCTTTGAGATTGCTTCCTCTTCTCTTCCTTTTCCCTTCATACACCTTTTAAAATGTCCATCACTTAAGTATGGAAGGTTGACTTTATGGAATTCTGTGTGCATTTCTTAACTTCTGTCATCATAGGGTCCAAGGACAGTTGAACTCAGTCCTTATGTCCTTCCTGTTGGCCAGCAATAGCTTGTCCACTTGGATGATGAATGGACGCCCCACTCCGGAACCCACCATGGGTTCTGTTGGCCTCATGCATCAGAGAGCCCCCAACAGGCACAGTAGCTCAGGGCATAGAAAGGCCTCTTCTCCCCACAGTAACGGCTCAACCCGCCTCCCTAGTGTTGGAATGTGGCAGAGTCTGCCTGGTGCCCCTCGATTAACCTTGGGAAGTTGCCAGGCAAGCAGCGCTCGTGGCAGCCTGCCCCTCTGTCCCTTTCTCTTCACATTCCTCCTTCTGTCAGCTCATTGTGCTAGGTCTCCCATGAAACTCGCTTTTCAGAGACTCAAATGGCCTCCCCTCAATCTCTTACCAGGCAGCTGCGCCCACACAAGTCCGCAGGCTTTTACTTTTCTAGCTTGATTTCCTAGAAAGGGATGGAGTTTCTCTGTCTGTCTGTCTGTCTGTCTGTCTGTCTGTCTGTCTGTCTGTCTCTTCCTCCCTCCCTCCTTCTGTATACAGGCACCTACCTTCTGATCTCTCAGGAGTCAGCTCTGGATACAACTATTTTCCATTTCCAAATGCCTTTACCACGATTACTTTACTTCACCCTGCTCCCAGGAACACACCTCATACACACAAATGCCTCTTACAGTTAGGCTTTCATGGTTCCAGCAAACTGTCCCCTGTGTGGATGAGTCTCTGTCTGCCGGTTGCCCCTTGTTTGTAACTACCGTGGGATAGACATTGGCTGAAGGCAAGCTTCGGGATTGAGTACTATCCTCTTAACGGTCAACCAGAGACACAACAGCTACATCCCATGGAACATTCAAAGCCCACTCTGTGTTCTATTTCCTATGAATCTGGAGATCTTGTGGGCATAGCAGTCCTTGTGGGCATAGCAGTCCTTGTGGGCATATAAGTCCTTGAACTCTGACATTTGACTGGCCTTCTGTTAATGCCCAAATTCGCACCATTTTCCCTAGCAGCCCTATTGCTATTAACTGCAAGTTGTGTGAAGGCAGGGACCATGTGGAGGGGTGGTACACCACAGGTCCTCTATATGCTCTTGGTATGCAAGATGCTGAAGGGAGATTACACAATTACGGTGACAGTGATTGAATGATTGGTCACTGACAAGAGTTCTCAGCATGACTCTGAGGGGCTAAAAGCCTTATTTAAAGATGGATACACCACTGTTGGGGTGAGATGGGGATGGGACTCAGAGCTTGCAACTCTGAGGCCAGCAGTCTCTCTCCAGACCTCATTTGCCTTGTGTCCAAGCACCATGGAAACTTGTTGCTGTGGTATGTTTTGTCCTGGACATTTGCCAAGAGAAAATTGGCTCTGTCTCTAGGTTCCCCTGACTCTGCAGCCCAGCAAGAGGAGGACAGAGAGGGAGAGGAGGGCGAAGTGAGAAGAGGGCTTGTCTTAGAAGGGCCATGGAAGCCCAGCAGAGAGAGAAGGGGAGGGAGCGAGTGGGCAGGAGGATGCTGAGGGGAGGGTTGTTGAAAAAGGCAGGGGGTGGGGGGCGGGGATGGGACTGCTGCTTCCCTCTGCCCTCTGGCTCTTGTCTGGTGCCCAGCCCCTCCCTTCCTGCCTCCCGCACCTGGTGAACCACAGTTCATGCCAAGGCTCTGAGGAGGGGGCGGGGGCAGGCAATGATATAAAGAAGCGTGCATCTACTGGCGCTCCCGCACAAGGCCCTTTTGTGTGGAGTTGAGAGCTAAGCGTGGAGGGGTCCGGGAAGAAGAGGTCTGGGGTCGAACGGGTGCCAAAAATAGACCCCTGCAAATTCTCCAGCTGTGGCTCCAGGGCGCCTGTTCTCCTCCTCTCCCATTCCCAGCCTGTCCATCTGTGAGTCCACAGCAGATTTACAGGCTTCTCCTCACACCACTGCGGGGGCGAGTGTGTGTGTGTGTGTGTGTGTGTGTGTGTGTGTGTGTGTGTGTGTG
>OU015749.1:85411238-85464559 GCA_907169655.1 Acomys percivali
TGTGTGTGTGTGTGTGTGTGTGTGTGTGTGTGTGTGTGTGTGTGTGTCTTTGACTCCCAGCCTCTGTGCCTTTGGCTTCATTGGAACCAAAAGTGGCGCTCTCTTCTCTGCCCTTCCATAGAACCAGACCTTATTTGCCACCTCCCTCTATTAGCCCCATACTTATCCATGTTACAAGCATTTGCCAACTCCTTGGTCTCATCCTCCTCTGCTTGCTCGCTTCCTTATTTCCTCGACGAGCTCTCTGTTCTTAACATGGAAACTTCTTTGTGTTATAAACTAGCTAGCCAGGTCAACTTATTACCTTTCCACATTCATTTGCCATGAACACTTACTGAATGCCCACTCTGAGGAGGACAGTAGAGATGTTCACCATATGGGCTTTTGCCCTTGACAGGGCATAGACCCACAACTTACCTGCCTCCGCCCCTCCCCACCAGTACTCTCCTTTTTCTCTCTTTACTGAAGACTGAGCTCAGACCTCACCCACCTGTACTGCCACACTCTTCGAGGTCTGTGGGCGCTGTTGTGTGCATGTGGCTTGTCTTCAAAAGGTTCATGCGTTAAAGCCTGGCCACTGCTGAGCAGTGTTGAGAGGTGGTGGGACCGAGGAGCCAGATCGCTGAGTGAGCTGACCTTGGGTGCCGGGGAAAAGGGAGTTCTTGTAGGACCCTGGCCTTCATGATAGTGAGCTGCGAGAGTGAGCCCACACTTTGACTTGTTTTTTGGCCTCTTGAATTGCAATGTGTCCTTTCACTTCTAGTATGACAGTATTTGTCTATAATTAGATCTTGCAAACCTTCACCAAAAAAGCCACCAGATCTTAGAATTTTATTCTCTAAATCTAAGCTAAACAAATCTCTTTTTCAAACTATATATATATGCATATATATATATGCATGTCATGGGTATGTCGGTGAGGTGCCAGAAGACATTAGAACAGTGTCAGATCCTCTGGAGCTGGAGTCACAGGTGTCCGTGAATCATCTGACATGGCTGCTGGAATTTGGTCCTCTAGAAGAGCAATAAGTACTGTTAACTGTTACTGAGCCACCTCTCTAGTTCTCAAACCCCTCACAGGAAGTGAGATTGGGCAGTGAGTAAAAGTGCTTGCCAACAATAAGCTGATGACCTGAGTTCAAGCTCCAGATTCCATGAGGGTGGGAGAGAATCTACTCTTGAGGGTTGGTCTGTAGCCCATAGACATGCTGTGGAGTGTGTGCTCATACTCACATACACCACACATATGCTCCCCCCAATAACAACAATGAATAATATAAAGTAAAAATGTTATCCATATTTGAATATTCTCTTATAGTAACCAAAGTGGACCCAGCTACTATCTTTCTTGTGGTGTCACATTGACAGATACACACATGGTCAGACTCAAGTGTCTATCTGGGTGCTAAGTGGCTTCCCCCTGCTGTGTCTTCCATGTCCTCCTCAATGCCTGGCACAGTGCTGGTTGGAGATCTGTGCCCAGGGTCTACTTGGCCACTAGGAAGTTGTTTCTGCTGACGCTTCTGGGCCCGAGTTCTTGGTCTCCGTATTGCTGGCATAAACCAGGGCCTGATGATTTTGTATTATCTTTCTAACCCTTGGCTTCTAGCAACTTTTAGTTGGTTTCAAGGTGCCAGATTTTTTTTTTTTAGTTTACTTTTTATTTTTTAAATATATTTCATTAATTTATTCATATTACATTCAATTGTTATCCCATCCCTTGTATCCTCCCATTCCTCCCTCCTTCCCATTTTCCCCTTACTCCCTTCCCCTATGAAGGTGCCAGATTTTTGAGTCCATGGCCCCATGTGCTTCTGGAAAACTTCTTTGCTATTTTAGAATACTTGACCACGCAATCCTTCAGGGAAAACTTCAGATCCCATTTGCCTCCTGTACAACATCACAGGGGAATGAAGTTGGGTTCCTGGGGAGTCTATGGAAGAGGAGCGGCCTGTGACAATAACGATGCTCGAGTCCTCTCCTGCAGACCTCAGCTCCTCCCGCCTTCTACCTTTCCTTCAATAATTGGAATAAAAATAACTTAAATGAAAGGGAGTTATCCAAAACCACAGCTTGTTGTGGCCACAGCTTGAGGAATCCAGTAGTGGCCAGATTTTCAGCTGTCTTTTTGACTTCCACATACTGGTGTGTAGAAGTAAGAGCCATTTTAGCTCACCTATGCCAGCACCTTGCCACTGAATCCTTCAGGTCTGGGTAGGCACAGGCATAGCCAGGTGTACCAGGTGAGTTGTTCCTAGAGGCCAAGAAGCACACCCCATAATGCAGCCTGTGGCATGGTGAGGAAGTATTGAGTGGTGATGGTGGCATGCTCTGGGGGACAGTCCACGACGAAGGCTGTCATTCAGATCCTGGGTTCTGTGTGACAAACAACACACTGAGCGACAAGCCTCTTTTTTGTGTTCCTGAATGAAACTACCACAGTACAGCATGTGTCTTCTTTGAGGGCGTTCAGAGCTGGCTTGTAACACCAAGAGAAAAGAGGAGAAGTTTTGGTATAGTTGAAGATGTTAGAAACCCAAGTTATGGTTGCTTTGTTCCTGTCTTTCCAGGCAAGAAATGAACACAGCTTGTCTAAAATTCCAGGAACTGTTTTCTCCTGCACTGCTACAAACACATGTTTAAGAACTGTGACTTTAGGTTCACCATACAAAAACTCTACGTATGGCTGGTTGGTTATACCTGCTGTGCACATGTGGAGTATATGACAGTGTCCTGTGCATCTGCAATGTGTGCAACACTCATATCTGTCCACGGTGGAAAAAGAACAGTGAAGCAATGGAAAGCTTCACCTGACATGGATATAGGCTTCTGGAAGACTCTTGTCTTGGGCTTTGGGCTCATCTGGATGGCACACCACGAGTATCCCATGATGGTCAGGACAGGCATGTCTTACCTGGACTGGCTAGCACCACCTAACTAGGGGTGACCTTTAGGGGTGATTGCAGCTGAGGAGCACTACTCTGGGTATCCTGGGAAGCTTCAAGTCAGAATAAAGTTTGAGTTTTAATATAGGGAGAAGTTGTCAATAATTTGTTTTAGAGGAGGCAAAGATGGACCAGTAGGCTAGGTACTGGGGTCTGTAGAAAGAACTGACCAGAGGCCACAGCCCAAGAGACAAATGGCCAGTGAAAGAGAAGGAAGCAGAGCAAGGTGCGTTCAGGGTTCTGTTTGCATTTCAGTCAAATGGACAGTAAGGGTTTGAGAATCTTGCAGAATTTCTCTTCAGTGACCTGCATCAAATACTTTAAGATTAGACATTAGAAATGGAGTCCAATTTCTTTTACATTCAGTTCCTCCCCTCTTCCCATTCCTTCCTCTTCCTTCCTTCCTTCCTTCCTTCCTTCCTTCCTTCCCTCCTTCCTTCCCTCCCTCCCTCCCTCTCTCCCCTCTCTCATTTCTTTCTGAGACAAGGTGTCACTATATAGCCCTGGCTGCCTTCCAACTGACAGACATCTACCTGTCTGCCTCTCAAGTGCTGGAATTCAAGGCATTGCTTCACCAGGCCTTGGTACGAAGCTCTTCTACAATGCTCTCTCTCTCTCTCTCTCTCTCTCTCTCTCTCTCTCTCTGTTGTATTTAGAGAAAACAAGGAAGCACCACTGGCTTCTCACACTGGCTAGTCTTTTGCACGTGTCCAGCATACAATCCCAGGGACTAAGAAACATGGTAGCCATTTAAATTAAAATGAGGACGTTCTTGGATGCAGCCATTGTAGCCAAATCCTTTTGTGATGGTTAGTTTTAGGTGTCAGTTCTATTGGGCTAAAGCAGTGGTCCTCAACATTCCCAGTGCTGTGACCCTTTAATACAGGTCATGTTGTGGTGGTCCTCAGCACTTCCTAACTGTAATTTTGCTACGGTTATGAATCTTAATATAAACATCTGATATGCAGGCTGTCTGATATGCAACCCTCAAAGTCGTCATGACCCACAGGGTGAGAACTACTGGGCTAAAGGGCACTCAGATAACTGGTAAAAGGTCACTCACTCTGTGGTGTGTCGGTAAAGCAATTTCCTGAAGACGTTAGTACCGGAGGAGTGTGCTGAGCGAATGTTTGCCTGCACTACTGCCAGTGGGCCTCATTTAACCTGTTGAGAGAAAGACAGAAGAGCAAGGGTAAATTGCCTTTTTTTTTTCTTGAGCTGGATACCCACCTCCTGCCCTTTAGCCCTGGCATGCTAGGCTCTCAGGGCTTCAGATTCCATAACTCCCACCTGCTTTGGGGCTTTTGGACTCATGCTGAATCACACTCCCAGCCTCTCTGGTTCCCCAGCTTTCAGACAACATATCGTTAGGCTTCCCAGCTTCCATAATTGCCTGAGGCGATTTCCATAATATCATTTTCCCAGAGATTTCTTCTAGCGTTCAATTTTTTTTTCTCCTTTTATTTTGAAGACTGTTTCCACAGCAAATTGTACCATTCCAGAAATGGTTGCAATGCTACCTCCATTTCACAAGCCCCTCTCAGCGTGTGGTGCGGACATTATTGCAAAGGAGAGGCAGACATCTACATCTGTAGACTTGAGGCTGTGTCATCCAGGGCAGGGGGCTATAAAGGGTATTCCCACATGGTTCTGCTGGGATGCTGGCTCTTGGAACCCAGCCAGCAGGCCGCGAGGAAGCCCAGACTGCCTATAGAGGAGTCTGCATGAGGATGTGACGTGAACCGTCACCGACTAGCCTGGCTAACAAGCAGCTAAGAACCAGGTGCGTGAGTCATCTCGAAAGCAGCTCCACAGGAGCTGATGTTTGGGGTTCCTACCAAGCACTGTGCAAATAAATGATGCTTGTTATTTTAAGGCACTGTATCATTTTGGAATTTTTAAAATAAAATATTGTGAGATAATTAGAACTGTTTTCAAATTGTATAAACACCAGTGATTTTTTAAAATTTATTTTGGATAAATTCCTTTGGTTTACAGCTTCTTCTCTTCCTTGTTAGTAGCTCCTCCAACTGGTGTTCTACCTCAAATTCTACCAAGGGCCCTGAAGAAGGTAAGCACAAGCTGCTGTTTTTAGTTTGATTGCTCAGTGGGTGTAAAGAGGGAACTTTAGCTGCCACTGGATACCTTTTATATGTGTTCTCTGAGGGCTTCTGGGCACGTAAGAGTAAGTAGCTAGTGTGATTTTTCTTGGAATAACTGATCAGAGTAGAATTATGTATTTCCAAAAGCAATCCTTTTCATGAGGCTAAAAGATGACATATATTCCTATATCCAACCTGTATAGTACCAGGAAGCTGTTTTCATTAGGGGCATCCACAATGAACCAAGTCTACCAATTCATGGGGGTTGGCTTATATTTCTCCTTCACATGCCTCCTGGAAGGGGTCCGTGCTGCCCTTGAGTATTTGGCTTGATAACCCTGCAAGGGATGGAGAGTTTGCCATCCTTCCTGAATCAAATGCCCAGCCATATGTCAGGAGGGAAAGACCCAAATGGCCTCATTCCTCTCTGCCAGTTGCTACAACACGCCTCTCTTGAGCTGATCTGAAATGAACCGACACATGTTGTATGATAATGGTCATAATGCTAATTTTTCCCTTTTCGATTCAAATTTCTTCCCTTTCCTCTCTGCCTTCACTCTTGTGTTCTGTTTCCAGTAGCATTCTCCAGATGAAATGTATTATCTTTAGACAGTTTCCTTTGAACATCTCTCTCCCCAATTCAGTTTATTGTTTTAGGTTCTAATGCTCTTTTTTCCCCCTTTCTGGTCTGATATACAGGTTTAACTTCCTAGCAGAAACCACCATCCCCTGAGGACAAGCAAGCATGATGGGGATGGAGAATGGGCCTGCCCTATCTTTTCCTTAGCTTTTGGGACACTAGAAGAAACTTTCTCCAAGTAGATGTTCCATAGATGTTAAACAGGTATGTCTCTTCTACCTCAAGGATGTAAGGAACCGGGACCAGCCTGGGGCTCAACATTGTCTTTACCCCAGCCTCAGAAGACATAGCACATCATCCCACAGGGTGGCAAATAGCTGCCAAGAACTTATGAAAGGGGCAGAATCCTGGGGTCATCAGTTGTATTACTTAGTTTTTGCTTGCTTGCTTGTTTGGCATCATGAAATATCCAAGGAGGTAGACTCCACAAAGGAAAAAAAAAAAGATTTGCTTAGCACACAATTCTATAGGCTCAGAGGTGTGGTACCTGCATTGGGTTATTTTTGATGAAGGCCCCAAGACAGGTAGAGAATGGCACCAATATTAGTGTGCTGGCAAATGTCTGGATTTCAAGCCACGTGGCAGGTAGAGGGAAAGGGGAGGGGGGGGAGAGACCGCCTTTCTCCCTTTATAACAGCCATCCTTCTTTTGTTTTCTTTTTCTTGTAGCTCAGGGTGACCTTAAGTTTCCTGAGTAGCTAAGGATGATCTTGCACTCCTGACCATCCCAATGCTGAGATAATTGACATGAGCCATCCAGCTCTGCTCATGACAACCTTCTTATGAGAACTACCAGAAGGATTTGGGAGGCCTCCCAGTGGCTTAAGGACTTCTCAGTAGAACTCACCTCTTTGTTTATTTTAAACTCCATGTATATGTGTGTGTCTAGTGCAGGTAAAGAGGTGGTAGATCCTTTGAAGCTGGAGTTACAGGTGGTCAGCCACCTGATAAGGTGGCTCAAGTCCTCTGTAGGAGCTGCACATGTTCTTAACTGCTGAGCCAGCTCTCCAGCCCCTTGGACCCCCCCACACCTCCCCCTGCCCCACCTAAAGGTTCCGTTCTCCCAGCATGGCCACCTTGCCGATCAAGTTTCCAACAACATGAATTTTTGTGAGGTCACAATTAAACCATATCCTAGCTGCATGCCCCATTCAGCAAATGGATCCCAGTATGTCCTGATAGGCCTAGGACCCAGAGAAAGTATGTATGGGTGTATGTGAATGCATGTAAGCATGTTTATGGGTACACATGTGTATGTTGTGTTGGAGGTAGACTTGTTATCCTGGTGCATGTTGCTTGCGAATCAATGAGGTCTAGAGTTTGTGGCTTTCGTCACAGCCCCAGGAAAGGCAACTTGGCCTTGAAGTGGAGCCTGAAGAAGGGGCATATGAACTATTTCCTCAGACTCATACAGCATGAGCGAGTGTGTTCACATGAGTGGAGCAAATGGGCAAGCTATTCAGAAGTCGGGTTCTCAGGATTACTACATTCAGACAATAAAAGTTTATCCGTGTGTTTGTTTCTCTGCCTAGGATCCCCAGCTTATCACCTTCTAGGTGGCCATGAGAGCGGGAGTTCCCCCTGAAAAGAATGGCCCTCCACTATTCAAGGCCACTTTTTGTGTGAGATGTCGGCGTCCACGTGCACACAGTTGCCTTTCCAGCAGCAAGGCTATTTGTTGTTCTGTGGGGGAGCTTTGTGCCCTAGAGCAGGGCTCTGTGTTATTTTATTTTATTTATTTATTTTTTTAGAGCTCTCCTTCATTGTCCCTCCGTTTCCTTCTCTGGCCAACCGCCCCTCCTCACGGCTGCTCCCAGTCCTAGAAAGAATAAACGCCTTCACTGCGGGCCTCAGAGCGCTGGTGTGAGATGCTTATAGACGTCTCCACGACACTCTTATTCCTTGTGTACATACAACTGTGTTGGGGGAGGAGACGAAGAGATGCTGGAGTAGGAGCCTGGGATGTAGGAAGCTCTTTCGGCTTCCTTATTTATCTTCTATGCTGGAGTAGGAGCCTGGGATGTAGGAAACTCTTTCGGCTTCCTTATTTATCTTCTTCTGCAGGGATGAGAAGGATCTTTCCCTTTTTCCTTGGTTCTCCACCCCAGCCCCTAATTCTCACCCACTCCACCTTGACTTTATGCTGCTACAATGGGGCTGGGTTCTGAGTGAGGTAGGAGGGGAAGCGGCATTTGTGTGCAGGAGAAGAAGCATTTATTTAGAAAGAGGAGGAAAAAGTTTAATGGCTCAGAGTTGGGATTTAGTAATCATGAGAAACGATGACCAGCAGTGGGGGTGGCAGTACGTGTGCACATGTGTTCCAGAGGGGTCTGTGACTCGCAGCAGCTGAGCCAATGACTCATTCTAAATTTAGCGACTTCTAGAGGTCATTTTAGTCATCCTCCTGCCTTTGGGCTGGAGGATGCCTAACTTAACGCCAACCACGTTTGGTGGAGATGGTGTGTTCTGAGAGAATAGTGAGCAAGGGAGTGGGGGGGGGGGGCAGGGAGACACCACGTGACCTCTTTGAACCGATCTCCAGCAAAGGACGTTCCCTAGTTTCCCGAGGATGCTTGGGTTTCCCTATCCCTGTCAGAGCGTGATCCTCCCGGGAACTGCTTTTTTTTTTTTTTTTTTTTCCGTGACAGAAACCGGATGTTGGATTCTCAAGGTGGGCGGGGGCTCTATCCCCCTCGGACCTGTCAAAGGTTATTGGGACTCCGAGGGTCCCATTGGCCAGTACGGGAAGCTACCATTTATTTAATCAGAAACTTGCCATGCAGTCTGAGCTGAGAACAGAATAGAGCAAAGACGCTACAACGCCTTTTCCCAGGCAATGCGCATGATTCTGCGGCTCTGTCCTTGCTACACTTCAACGCACCTTGAAATGGGCTCGTCTCCTTCGAGCAGAGACGGACAAAGAGTTAAGCCAATCAGACCCTAGATCTGTTAGCAACGTCCAATAGGCAGACGTCAGGGGCGGGCCACCAGGATAGGCCCGGCTAGGCTTCACCGTGGACCTGGCTGCGCTCTGCCTGGGTTGGCAGTGCAGGTGCCGCTGCGCTGGGGCCCGGGAGGCTGCGCGCGCTGAGCCGAGCGGAGCCAGGGAGGGATGGAGAGCGGGCCGCCCGGGCTACTGGAGCACCGGCAAGGGGCGTAGGCAGGCGAGAAGCGGGCACTGGGGCGCAAGAAGTGTTCAGACGCAAGAGCACTTCGCGATAGGATGAGGCTCTTGGCTGGCGCGCGGTAGTACTATGATTTGGTATGTGGCCACTTTGATAGCAAGTGTGATCAGCACCCGAGGTCTTGCGGCTCAAGGTGAGTTGAAGTGCAGCGTTCCTCCTCCAACCCTCCTGGTGTTCTCAGACCTTCGCTCAGGGCTCTGGCTCCCGAACCCCAGGGGCGAGGCTCCGGCTCCGGCCGGGCGCACCTACCCGCACTGGCGCTAGGGCCGGGGAGCTGCGGGTGGGAGGAACTCGGCGGGAAGGTGCGGGAGCTCATGGGCTGCGGAGAAAGAACGCCTTGGAATCGAAGTGGACTTGGCCCACCTTGGGCCCCGTGGTCCACAACCGTAGGTCGAACCTGAGCTTTGGGGAACCCTTAGTGCTCTAACTCTGGCTGCTGGAGACTTTGCGGGTCTTCAGGCGGGATTCCTTGACTTCCAGCCCCTCACAGCACTGCACGATGGAGGAGCCCTTGCAGGGAGACGCGGCCAAGAGCTTGGGACTCCCCGCAGCTGCCTCTAAGGGACCTAGTTCTCCACCCTGCGCTCTTCCTTTCCATACATCTTGGTGGGGGGAGGTCGAATTCCTTTGGCAGGTGACAAGCAGAATTGACCTAGCAGCTCCCAGCAGCATCTGCTTTCCTGGCCCTGGCGGCCGCCAGCGCCCATCCTAGCTAGCCGCACCTGGGCCCCGGCCAGGCAAAAGTTCCCGGGGAGGCGCCGTCTCCCCTCTGCGCTCCAGGCTGCCAGGCTCAGCGGCCGAGGGTAGGGGGCGAGTCCTCGAGGGAGGGGTCTGCTCCTCTGCGTTTCAAAGTCGAGCAGAATTTTTCTTTCTGCCTTCTCGGGTCTGAGCCCAAGAAGAAGCTAGGGAGAAGCCAGGGCGCGTGGTGCATACTTGAGCGCGAGAGCTTTCGTTTTGGAGATGGCAGAGCTCTGGCTGGCATCCGGCTCTCGGCCCTTGTATGGAAGTCAGAGCCGAGCCTGGAAGCCGCCCGGACTCTGAGCTCACGGTTTCTGCGGGTGGAATGGACCCGGTTACGGGCAAGTTCGCAAAGCAGGGAGGAGATGGCGGCGGGAGAGGAGTGGTCTGTGGGTGGAAGGCGGCAGGGTGGCAAGGACCTGCGGACCAGGGAGCCATTTAGTAGGGCTCTGCTGGAGGCTCGGGTTCCCCGGCTTCTTTGCACCTTGCCTGGGGGCGTGTGGTGGTGGGGGGAGTGGTTTGAGAAAGTTTCCGGATTGGAATGTGTCTCCTCTGCTACTTGAGAGGGGGTTCTGAACAAGAAAGGAGGGGGGAGGGAAAGACGGCTTTTCCATCCATCACCTTGATGGTCGGAGTGGTTATAGAGCTTTCCATTTGTCTGGTGGGAAAACTAACACAGGGTGACCTCAGGAGCTTATGGGGGAAAAGATGGATCTTGCTGTGCCTCTCCCCTTCCCCCTTCCCACGCAGTCTTTCAGTGACCTCCTCCTCCTCTCCTCTAGGTTTTGGTACGTTCTGCTGTTGGACTGTCTCTGAAAGCACAAAAGGCTGTGCTAGGATCAGAATTGAAGAGACACTGAAGGAAGGCTTTGAACTAGCCTCCCAGCCTCAGCGAGGGTATAGGAATGGACAGATTTTTTTTTTCTTTAACTTAAACACAGACTAAAAGAAGTCACGTTTATATTCCAGAGATTCTCAGAGTGGCTAGACAGGAGGAGGAACTTCCCAACGTTGAAGGTTGTTGGACGCGAAGGTTATTAGCACTTCTGTCTAGAATTCCGGCTTCTGTCTGGGGGCCAGGGTGACCTGATGGATCCTGGGGGTCTTTTTAGTCTAAAATGGCTCTAGGAAATAGTTACAGACATAGGTTTGCTGGTAAATTGTCGGGATTCAAATCCTGGCTGCCCGACTTGCTGACCCTGTGACCTTGGACAAATTTCTCAGGTTTTCTAAATGTCACTTACCTTAGTGGAAAGTGGGTTAGCTGTAGGAACTTGTAGAGGTTTAGGGTGTGTGTGTGTGTGTGTGCTCAGTACTGTGATGGAGAAGTGGATGGCTGCCTGTTGAGAAGAATGTGCTCACCAAACATCTTATTAGTAGTTCGGTATCTGTGGGATTCCTGGCTCCTCATCACTTCCTTTCCTTTGGGCTATTGAGGGAGCTGGAAGGTAGGAGTGTGTGAGGGGACATGCAAAAGGCTGCCTCAAAGGAAGCTAGACCCCTTCCTGGGCTGACCTTGTCTGGTAGAACCTCTTGTTTCCTGCATCCCAGTGAAGTGTGGGTGGGGCATAAAGAATTGCTTGGAAGTCCTTTACAAGGTCTGCAAAGCTGAAGTATTGCTGGCTGCCAGATGCTATAGGAAGGATGCAGAGCCCCGCCTACAGAGGGAGAAGGGTACCTGCTTGTCTTTGAGGCTGGGGTTGCAGTGCTGATGAGGGGCCTTATGGGATCCAGATGTTCTATGAGTGGCAGAGGTGACTTCTGGAGAAATCCTCTAGCCCCGGGGACAGTGAGAGGCTTCGTTTAGAGTCATCTGAAGTAGGACCCATCAAACAGCCAGGTTGCAAGTCTAGGACAGAGGTGGGCATGGACTCTTCCTTTGGGTGCTGCTCAGGCATCTTGGAAGTAACAGAGGTTGGTAGCGTGGTCCAGTTGGAAGGGAAATGAAAACAGGAAAAGCAGAAGCAGGTGGATCTCTGTGAGCTTGAGGCCAGCCTGTTGTACAGAGCGAGTTCCAGGACAGCCACAGCTGAATGGAGAAGCCCTGTCTCAAAACTAAAAAAGAGGAACAGAGGAAGGCTACTGCTGTAGCAATCGCTGCTTCACAGACATCTGCCCAGCAATCTGGGGGAGTTTCCACATCATGTGGAAAGTCCTGAGTGAGGTATAACTGACGGGGAGGAGGGAAGGCTGCTTTTTATTCCTGATGCTAACCCCCACCCCCACCCCCCGCCGGCTGGAGTCGGTTGGTGGCCTCCCTGGCTCCTGTGTGCCCAGGTAAATTAGGGTCTGACTCAGATTCTGCTTGCAGTTGGAGCTCTGCCCTCTGTTCTCTCTCTGGCTTTGACCCACCCAGCATCCCTTGTTGATGGAGATGGAAAGAAATGTGTTATAAACCCCTGGGCAGCCTCTCAGCTGAGAAGGACCTGGTTCAGGAAGTGGGTAGTGAATGCTGGTATGAGTGTGTCCAGGACACTTACATGGAGGTGGAGGTGGTGGCAGCAGTGGGGGTGGGGTGGGGGTGGGAAGTGTCTGGTAGGAGGCCCTCTGCAAGAAGCTAGAGTGGGTCTGTGTGGGAGGAGGCATGATGCTGGGTACTGGAAAGAGTCAACTGGTCACTCTGGGCCTATGGGCCTGCACACACCAGTCTCTGGAGTTGTCAGCTCCCAGGTTCAGATGGTTTCATGTTTATACCTCTGAGACAGAAAGCTGGGATCTGGTTTCTCAAGGAGCAAAGGCTGCCTGGCTAGATGCTGAGAGCTGGCCCCTCCCTTCTTTGCTGTGCCTTGCACTTTCCAGGGTCTAGGTCTCTTCTCTGTCCCCTCTCCAGCAGGGTAGCCCCTAGCTCTCTTCTTTGCCTTTCCCCCAGTTCTACTGCATGCTCATTAGGTCTCCCTGAGTCCTCCAGTTTGTACTGAAAATGTGGGGGTGGGAGGTGAGGCCCAGTTAGGCAAGCACTGTGAGCAGCAAGATTTAACTGGTTCCCTTCGTCATGAGTGCTGCTCCCTTCTGTGGGTTTCTCAGCTGGGGCCCCAGAGAGTGACCCCCATCCCTCTGCTTCCAGGGGTGGCTTGAGCAGTTTGTGTGAGGAGAGGATCTGAATGAGCTGTGATTGGTAAGAGCTTGTGTGCGTGTGTATGTGTGCATATACATATGTGCCCTGGTGCTATGTACATTCCTATTTGCATGTGTGAGTGTATATTTTTAAATGTTTGCACACACAATATATGTATACATTGTATGTGTATATATACACACATATATGTATATATATACATATATATACATACATACATATATATATATATATATGCCTGTACGAATGTATACATGCCTCTGTAATTGGTGTTTACACATGAACACATGCCCTTATAAGTGTGTTTGTATGCACATACATGTATCGTATCAAGACAGAGCAGTTATGTACAAGTGTTAGGAAGGAGCCCCTCTTTCGAGTACTATGGGATGCAGGGAGACTGCTTGGCAAACTGCTTCCCTGTGCGTTGTTCCGCACCTGTATCCAGGCAGCCCAGATGTTCTTTGAGTTGGAGGCTCCAGGTCAAACCTGGGACTAAAGAACTGCTTGGGTTCCAATGGAGAAAGCCCAAGTAATAGGCCAGAGGCTTGGGCTCGGGGGGGGGGGGGGGGGGGGGGGAAAGCTGACTGCTTCTCCTGCTAGGAGGCATTAGCTGCCATGGCCTGGCACAGACCAGGGTGGATAAAGCTTGGGTGCCTGGGGAGATGCAGGAGGATTGGGGCTGGAGGAGCAGCTTGCAGGCAGGCTTCTGCCCCAGGGGCACTGCCCATGGGTGTGGCCTGGTCTGCCTGAGGCAGCTGACCTATTTTTCTTAGAAATCTTCCTGCCTTCCTGTTCCTCTTGCATGAGTAAGCAGCAGAGTGGTGAGTAGGGATAGGGCCTCTGGGAGGGTTTTGCAAGTTCCAGGAGGGTCAGGGCTGTGACAGAGGTCTCAGCCAGCTTGCCAGACCTTCTGACAAAGAGGGGGCCAATAACCTGACCTTCTAACTTTTTTTTTCCCTTGGTCAAGTGGCCCGTAGATATGGGGGTGTGGCATAAAACTTGCACTTGGGCACAGATTGTACCTGTGAAACATTGCCTCATCCTGGTTCAGAGCAGGGATGCTGTCGCTCTATCTGGAGTAACCTCTCACTCACTTCCTATGCCTGCCTGCCCTGTGGTGCCCTCGCTGGCCAGCCTTGACTTGTGCATAGCAGATTGCCCTGGGAGGCACACAGGCTATGCGAGGACAGGCGTCCATCCAGTTGGTAGGGCTAGGGTTGTGGCTATGGGAGGCATGGCTTCACTTTTCTGCTGAGGAGCCGTGCACTGAGATTCAATTACAGACTTCCTTCCTGCCCGTGGCTCCTGGAGAAAGGGCTCTTGGAAATATAATCTAGCCCAGCAAATTAAGGTCACTAATAGCATCGGTATCTCATGGTGGCTGGGGGTGGGGTGGGGTTGGCAATCCAGCCAGAAGGTTGGAGGTGAGGGGTCTCAGTCCACCTAGTACCTTGCTATTCCTAAAGTTGTGGCTTATCTGGCTTGGCTCACTATCCCTCGGCCTCTTGGGAGGGGTGCAGAAAGGCAGTGAAAATACTGATGGGGGCTACGGCAAGGCAGGGCTTTTCTAGAATGTGAGAGTCCTTCCTAGGCAGAGGAAGGATAGATGACATAGATAGCCTCATACCCACCCATCCTGCGTATGTCGAGGATGGGACATCCTCACATCCTGGGTACTGGTCTCCTCTGCAGGCCAGGCTCTCTGTATGCCCCTTCCCTGGTACTCTGGTAGCAGGAGCCAACTTTCTGCTGTCCTCAGGCCCTCCTCCTCTGGATGTGTGCCTCCCACGTGGTGAGAGAGCCCAAGTCTGCTGGCTTCCTGGAATCTCCTGGAGCCTCCTGGCCTGTCGAGGAGGAGGGATTGGGGGGACTATTGGGGGCTGTGTCTTTTTTGGACTCAGCAGGGATTATTTTCAGGCTGGCAGATGGAGGTGGCGGTGGCTGTCGCTGGTATTATTAGACAACAGGCCTGTGGTTTGAGAGTCTGGTGCCCAGAGGAGGAGGAAGAGGAGGCTGCAGCGAGGAGCCATGGAGGCTGGGTATTCTTCCTTCCTCTCAGCCATAATCAAGCCCAGCAGGGCTTCCAGGAGCAGGTAGAGTGACCTTCACCAGAGTCAGCCAGCATTGCTGAGTCTCTCTTAACTGCTTTTGGGAGGAAGGCCCATCTGTCTGTGGTCTTAGGACGCAGGGTCTGGACTCTGAGAGCCTCTGGAGAATGAGGATGGAAGCTCTGATTTGAGGGAAAGAATGGTGCATAGGGGAGAGAGGCCTTGGTTCCCAGGGTTCTGGAAGGAATCCTGACCCACCATTTGTTACCTAGGTAGCTTTGCGGGAGCCGCCTAACTGTCCCTGTTTGCAAGACAGAGATAGCAGTGTTGTGTCAGAGGCCATACTATGGGCATGTACCATTACACTCATAGCACAGACTCTGTCTGTAGTGGAGCTGGGCACTGTATTCTACTTGCCTGCCAGCGGCGGCCATGAGTTTCTACACCTGCCTCTTGTCTCTCCTCTTGGTGCTTAGGAGTGGTTTTCTGTGGTCAGGACCCTTCCTCCCCCAGTTCTTTGCTGGCTCTGGGTTGTGACGGTTGAGTGTGGGTCTGTGCCAAGCCTTGGATGACTTGTGGTTCTGTGCACACAGGGTGTCTGCTGGCAGCTCTGGACTTAGCTACCCACTGGGTACCACCTGGCCCAGAGAATGGGAGATTTGTATCCTATGGGTTTCCCAAAAGGTCAGCCAATCTGTAGGGGCCCCCGCTCCATCCACCTGCCCTCTCGTGTTCTTTTCCTGCTAGCATGGCATAGCCCTAAAGTGGGCTGGGCGGACACTCAGGATTTAGATTTAGTAGGCATACATACAAGACCATCCTATGCTCTCTTGAAAAGTGCTGTGTGGGGCCCGGGAGATTTACTAGTTTCCTTCTTATCTTGCCTGCTCCCTGGCAAAGCCAGTCTGAAGGAGGGATTTGTGGTCACTATTTCTAGGCATTTCTCTTGCCCTCCCCCTTCCTCTGGTTCCTTCTAGCTGTTCTGCAGGGTCCTGCTGGGCACAAATATGTCTAGCTTATGCAGACTCTGCTCTGATTCTTAGCTCTAGGGCTCTCTGAGTTCCAGTGTCTCTTTGTTATGGCTACTGACCGGAGTATCTCCCTAGTTGGGTTGGGCATGCACTCAGCTTGCATGAGATCCATTGGTGCCCCTTTCCTAATTTCCTGATTTGAGTCTCTTTCACGCCTGGACTCGGATTTGCTTGCCCCTCTGTTTGACTTCCCAATGTCTCCTTTTTCAAGCCCCTCTTCCCACTATACACTATACATTAGCTGGGCTAATAACTTCTCTCCCACTTGCCCCGCCCCACACACTGTGCTTTTCTGGAGAGATGTTTACTAGACATATTTTGGCTCAGAGAAGATGAAACCTAGAGAGAAGTATCTGGGGATGATGGGGTGAGGGAGTGAGGTTACGCACCCAGCGTGTGTGCGTGTGCACATGTGCTCTCGGATGTGCATGTGTGTCTGTTTCTGTCTGCGTGTAAGAAGGAAAAGAGAAGATGACTATTTTGAGATCCAGAAACTCAGGAGAGCCTGGACTGAGTGTGGAGGCTGAGACATGGCTCTCCCTGCCCCCTCCCCCGCTTCGCGTTCCTCGTGGAGAAACCTGCCTCATTTTTGTCTTGTGTGTCGTCTTTGGGTTGCACTCACTTTGCAGCCACTGTCAGTGGTTGGAAGGCCCTGGAGAAGAGATGCTGGTCGGGAGTGCTTGTTGGGGTGTGCTTCATGCTTGGGGCTCAGGACCCAGACCAGGGGCTGGCTGAGGCTGGGGCATGTGAACATGCAGCCTTCCTTTCAGGTGGGAAGGAAGGTGGGAAAACTTGGCCTTATTGAGATGCAGTGAGAAGCAATCAGTGTGGGTGCAAATGAGCAGCTGGCACTGTGGGGACCCATGCCAAGGTTGACCTACCTCTGGGCATTGCCCTCCAGAGCCCTGAACTTGGCAGCCTGTTGTCCAGAGCAGACATTGACTATTGACTACTAGAGCTTCCTGGCCTTGCCCAGCTTCCTCCCTTCTGCCTGGATTCTAGGGCCAAAGGCGCTACCTTCAGTGGGCCATTTTGCTCACCTCCAGATAACCTGGCTCTGGGGAAAGATCCTTCCCCTTTCTCAGGCTCCTGTAGTTTGTCTCCTAATCTCCTCACAGGCTGTGCTGCAAATAGTTTTTTGCACGTGTGCATGCACATGCACATACACACACACAACCTGCATTATTCTCCCCCAACCCCTTCCCCTATCCTGTGGGCTATTCATTCTTCTTGGTCTAGTACTGGTCTTTGTATGCCTGGATTCAGTAGGCTTTTTTCTTTTTGCCCATGTGTCCTATGGGATGTGGGGGATGCAGGGAGGCACTCCCTGCTACTGGGCCTCCTCTTTCCTGGAGGGCCTGGGCTGAAAACATCCTGAAGCCAGGTTGGGGGAGGGGAGGCTGGGAAACCTGCCTGGGCCTCTGGCAGGTGAGTGCAACACTCTGCTTTGCTCCAAAAATACTCGGTGATCTTAGCTCTTTCTCTAGAAAACAGTGATGTCACCGAGAGCCAATAGGCTTCTGCAAGGGCTTGCCTCCCTCTCTGCCTCCTCCTTCTGCAAGTTGCAGAGAAGAGGGAGGAAGAGGGGGGGAGAAGGAGACACAGGCGACACACACTGACTCCTTGGAGAGGTACAGACGAGAAACACACATGCACATAAGAAAGCTCCCTGTTTCTGAAAAACAGGCGAAGTGCCTTCTCCTGTTATAGGCCAAGAGAAATGCATAGGCCTCATCAACGCACACACACACACACACACACACTCATACACTGAGAGAGAGAGAGAGGAAGAGAGAGAGAGAGAGAGAGAGAGAGAGAGAGAGAGAGAGAGAGAGAGAGAGGCAGGTAGACAGAATCATAGAGTGGGAGTAAGATAAAGAAACAGAGATGGAGGCATTGACAGAGAGACATGAGGAAGGAGCAGGGGAGAGAGACAGAAAGACGGGGTATACAACACACACACACACACACACACACACACACACACACACACACTCCTCATGCACTAAAAAGAGACAAAGACAGAGATGGAGAGGAGGAGTCAGAAAGAAAAGCAAGACCTAGAGAAAGGAGAGAAACTGGTACAGAGGACACAGAGGTAGACAGGGATCAGGAAAACACACACACACACACACACACACACACACACACACACACACACACACACACACAGCTAGACACACAGATATGAAGGACAGACAGAGGCATGAGCTCACAGGGTCAGAGGTGCAGAAAGAGGATTGGGGGATCCACAAAGCTCTCTTGCTCTCCAGCAGGCAGGCAGGGCGTCAGGCTTGTAACCACCCTTTGTGGCTGCTGTCCTTGGTGCTGCCCTGGAGAGCTGGGCTTGGAGGGTGGTAAAGGGAAAATGTGTAGTTAGCTTGGGGGAGTCGTGGGCAGTTGAAGAGAGGCACGGGTGAGGCTGTCCTTCTTATTGGAAGAAATGATCAAGGTGACCGTGTTGTCCCCTTCTCCTTTTCTGGTGTGAGAGGGGTATAGGGCTGGAGGTGGGCTTCAGGTTCTGTTTGCTCCGATGTGTGAACAGTGTCCCCACAGTTAGCTTCTTTCCTAGCTCCTCAAGGCTGCAGTTTGGGTAGGTTGGAAGCCCCTTCTGTCCACCGCCATTCCTTACCCTCTTCCCCATGTGGGTGTGCCCTTGCTAGCTCCCTGATTCTGATGTCCTTTGTGAAGGGTAGGGGATTGCTCCAGGGCGCCCTCCTTTGTCACCATTATCTTTCTCTCTTGGTGGTGATGTCTGGGGCGACTGTGAGAGTTTAATAGATTCAGGGCTTGGAAATTGGAGGGCTGCAGTGCCTCCTGCTCCCCTCTGCAGCAAGGCTGGCGCAGTGGGTTGGAGGAGGGGCTGGCGAGGCCGCTCAGGCCCGTGGGGCTTTCCCTCCGGTGTTGCCAAGCAGCCTCCTTAGCTTGTTAGGGATTCCCCACTCCTGTATGGAGCCCTCTTGTTTAGTGCTGTAACACCAGCCTGAGCTGGGGGTGGAGCGGCAGAGGAGGCTGGCTCTGCCTTCGCCCACCAGGCTCCAGTGGGAAGTGCCTTGCTTCAGAAAGATTGCAGAATGTTCATAGAGACTACAGCTTGGCAGGACCTCCAGGACCGAAGGGCCTGAATGCCCTGTGCTTCTTGGAAGGGTGGGATATACCCAGGGAAGGCAGGCCAGGCATGATCATGCCTGCTGCTTTTTGGGTCTGGGGTGGGAAGTCTTTCTTGTAAGACTAGAGAAAATGGGGCACTGCTTCCTTTCTTCTCCCCTTCCAAGTCTATACAGGAAGCTTGAATATCCTAAGGGCAGAGGGAGATATACATAAGAGGTGGGTGTCCAGGGTGCGCTAAGGACCCTTGTAGAGGGAAAGGGTAGGATCAGAAGTGGGAGAGAGGGTTGGATATCAGCATAAACTATAGGAGCAGGATCTTTTTTTTTTTTTTTTAATTTTTTTAAACCAATTCTTCATGTGTCACCTTGGCGGCTGTCCTTGTTAGGTGCCCACGGCCTGCGAGAGGAACCCGAGTTTGTGACTGCTCGAGCCGGCGAGGGTGTGGTTCTGCGATGCGACGTAATCCATCCAGTGACGGGACAGCCCCCACCCTATGTTGTAGAGTGGTTCAAGTTTGGGGTCCCCATCCCTATCTTCATCAAGTTTGGCTACTATCCCCCACATGTGGACCCTGAGTATGCAGGTAAGGTGTGAGCGATGAGCGCTGTCCCCTCTTTCTCTCCATCACCCTCTAGGTTTGGGCTGTGTTGAGCCTTCCAATTCAGGCCTCCGTGGTACCCACAAAGTCCCAGGTACTCTTCATTTTTTTTTTTTTCCTCTGTCACGTCTGATCTTTTTCTTGCCTGGCCTTGTTGTCTCTGTCTTTCATGGTCTTTGCCCTTTTCCTCCCCTCTTTGCCCTCTGGTGGGGTTTTAACCATAAGTAGGAGAGGAAGTAGGAGGCGAGGCAGACAGGAAGCCTGTCTGTTCATCCTGGGGATGTGATAAGGGGCCAGGAGTTTGGGCCAGGCTAGAAAGCGGGTCTCTTTGGAGGAAGCAAGGGGTAGAGGGCGAGGAGATTCAGATAGCTCCACCTTTTCCTAGGCATGGTATTGCTGAGTCTGTAGATTAGCTGTCTGCATGCTTCCACTTTCCTGGCTCTAAAGTTAGGGTATCCTGTGCCGAGCCTGGTACTGCATCTCCCCTTCTTGCTGTTCGTGCTCCTGGCCGACGTCTGATCTCACCTCCTCTGCCGCTACCCCCACTCCCCTTTCCCTGCCCCCCCCTTTATGTCTTGCTCTGTAATTATTCTGCCAGCGTGGTCTCCCTGTGACTCATTGCTGCCGCCTGCCAGGCTGCCAGGGAAGAGGGCACAGGGTGTGTGCATATGTGTGTCTGTGAGTGTGAATGTGTGCTGGAGCTGAGAGGAAGTGAGGAGACAGGCAGGACCCTCCTTCTACCTTTCTTTTTCCTATGGCTTCTGAGGTATGAATTACCTTCTCTGAGAATGCATGCATTCTTTTCTCCCTCCCTCCCTCCCTCCTGCCTTCCCTCCCTCCTGCCCTCCCGCCCACCTGCCCTCCCTCTCTCCCTTCTCCCATTCCTTTTCTTCTTTTCTTCCTTTGGTGCTGAAGATTGAACTCAAAGCATCGCATTTCCCATGTAGTTGCTGTACCTTTGAACTCCACCCCAGTCTCTGTGGGCAGGGTCTCACTACATTGCCCATTTGGCTTTTTACTCACATTTTCTCCTGCCTCAGTGCCTCTTGAGTAGCTGGGATAACAGGCCTATACCACTGTGCCAGGCCCTTTCCTGGTTGGCTTTCTTCTGAGCTGGTGTCTCTCACTCTCCTTTTGGCCAGGATTGATGTTGAGTGGCATCAGAGTTCCTACAAGGAAGGCTTGACTCTGAGGCAGGGAGGCAAACAGAGGCCTAGTGGTTTGGGTTTCGATGAACGTGGGCTAGAGTGGAAGGTGAGGCAAGAGGGGTCTCTGGGCTGCCTTGTCCACCGCAGCATGGGCAGGGACTCTGGTATGTCCTGTGTGTCACAGAGGTGGCTAAGGAAGAGCTGCCCACCCTTGCCTTGCCTGCCCCTTCTAGGCTGGTCTTTGTGGAGGATGTTTCAACTTGGTACTGGTAGCACGAATGGGAGGGACCAAGCATCTGGCCCTGGCCTGACTTCCCTCTGCCTGCTCAGGGAAGCCAGATAGAAGGAAGCTGGGACAGACAAGTCCTTGGCACCCTGCTGAGACGAAGATAGTCTGGGTCCTGCTGGGCTCCCCCATTCTATCTCTTTCTACATCCTTCTCTCTCTTCTCATCTCTGTACCCATCATGCCTTTCTTTTGACCTATATCTCCAAAAGAATAGGCATATTTGAAGGAGCAGAGGTTCTTGTCAGTGCCACACACAGCAAGCTGCCTTTGTAGGCTGGTGCAGGGCCATTTGGGGAGGGGCAGTGGCTTCATCGTCAAGGCAGTTTGCTTGTGCTTTGTCACCTGTTGCCTATAGTGGGTGCCGACTGTGAGTTTGGTGCACTGCCATGGAAAGTGGTCTGAAGGTTTGCCTTTGGCTGGAAGAGTGAGAGAGCTGTTAGATTTGCCTTCATGGCTTGGCCTGACGGCTCACTCACTGGGCTTTGTCCGCTGTGTTCCCCCAGGCCGGGCCAGTCTTCATGATAAAGCTTCTCTGCGGCTGGAGCAGGTGCGCTCTGAGGACCAGGGCTGGTACGAGTGCAAAGTACTCATGCTGGACCAGCAGTATGACACATTCCACAACGGCAGCTGGGTCCATCTCACCATTAACGGTGCGTAAATGTCTCTTGGGAATAGCCAAGGAAGATGGCCTCTGGGGCCTACTCTGGAGGAAGCCCCTCTACTAATAGGACCCCAATAAGCCATGCCCCATAAGATCTTGGTTGGTGTCTCCTTTACATCCCTTAGAAGTATTCCTGGCATTCATGGGTCAGTGCCATGCATGGAAACAGCCGGTCTCCAGTGTGCAGGGTGGCATCAGAGTTCCTCCAAGAAAGGAATCTGCTTCTGGGAATCAGGGGCTTTGAATTGGTCAGTGTTGGTGTCATTTCTCAGCCTCTGATGACTGTTAGCTCAGGAGTGCCTCTTCTCAGGTGGAGTTCTTTGACTCTCAGCATGGATCTTTCTAGGTTGCCCACTTTTTATTCGGGTAATAAGTACCAAGGGTCTTGTGTTCCTAGCCCTACACCGGGTGATAGGTAAATAATGTTGAGTAAACCCAGACCCATTTCCTGCTTGAACAGGGTTTACCAGCTAATAAAATGTGAGAATCCTGGGAAGAGGAACCGTTTTAATGGCTGTCAGTTATTTATAGCTCACGTTAAATGGATTGTGCTATGCACAGATGCTTTTCGTGTGCCTGACTAGGGCAGGGAGGCCTGGGTGAGCTTGCTGAGCTCCAGGCTTGGTCTAGGCTGGGGTGTCCTAGGTCCACAGTGGCAGTGGTCTGAGGGTCTTCACATAGGGTGAGGCTTTAATAGCATACATGCTGAGATGTGCTGCCTCCGGCATAAGTCTGGGGTTATAAATGCTGTGGCTAGAAAAGAAGAATCGATGTTCCTAGACTAGAAATTTCTCTCGAGATTTTTTTTTTTTTTTTTGAAGAATGGTTATGTCTCCCTTTCACTGGAGTTGGGAGAGACTTCTTCTCTTTCTGGTTCTGGGAGCCTGTCCAGAGTCTGGGGAGAACAGAGTATTTTAGTTTTTTCTTAAGAAATAAATATTTTTCTTTTCCAGAGCTGGGAATCAAATGCAAGGTCTTGGGCAGGCCAGGCACATGTTGTACCAGAGATATTTATATTTCGAGCTCCAGAAGAGATTATTTTATCAAGAGTGCTGGCCTATAGTGCAGGACACTTTCAAATTGGTGGCTCCAGGTCAGAGGTGGGGTAGTCACTACATGCTTGCTGCTCGCTACTGTTGAAGGCAGATTTTAAATCTTGTGGGGCTTTTCTCCAACATCAGCCCGCTTTGGCATGACCACTTAAGCCAATTGTTGTGTGCACAGGGAAAACTCCTCTCATAGGAACCCAAGTGGATCATAACTCTGAAGGTAGAATTTGCTGCTCAGGCCTTTCAAGATTGAGCGCCAAGCCAGGAGATCCTGCATCATCGCTTCCTTTTTTTTCCCCCCCTCTCCCTTCTGTGCCTTTTCCTACTGCCTGACACTGCCTTGAGGTGTGGCCTATCTCTCCCATCATCCTGATTGATAGTGTCTATTCTGGGAACCCAGACACCAGCTACGTAGCCAAGAATCATGTTCATGGAGGTGGAGTCGTGGGGAACTTGTGTTCTGCCGGGTATTGTCTTTGTTTGCATGAATTGATGACTCAGCCTTTGTTAATTTCTCAGGGTGGAAGAGATGCAAACCAAGGCTCACCAAAGATGTGGCTCTTTTCCTGAACCCACTGCGTATTAAGTCACTGGGGCCCGTTGGGTCATCTCTCTGAGTTTCAGTTTCCTCAGAGTCACTTTGTAGGGTGTTGCAAGATTCTGTGGGCTGCTATGTGAGATTGTGTCTTGGGCACAAATTATCCAAGGGCAGTTATGGGCAAGGCAGCAGCCACACTGTTCACAGTGAGGAAAGGGCAAGCAGATGCAAACGTGGGTGGCAGGGATAGCTGGTTAGAAGGCACTGAGGACTTTGGTCCTTTAAAAATCCTTTTGGCCAGGCGTGGTGGTGCACGCCTTTAATCTCAGCACAGGGAGGCAGAGGCAGGCAGATCGCTGCGAGTTTGAGGCCAGCCTGGTCTACAAAGTGAGTCCAGGACAGCCAAGGCTAACACAGAGAGACCCTGTCTTGAAAAACAAAACAAAACAAAAAACAAGCCCCCAAACTCCAAAGCAAACAAACAAATAAAAATCCTTTTGAATCTACCCAAAATTATCCATACGAGGAGGCATATTTCCTGATGTCCTCTTGGTGGCAGGCTCTGGGTATCATGCAGGGCACATAACCCAACCCTGGTGTTTAAGTTTTCCAATCATGTTAAGAAATGATCCGCTTTGTGCCTTTGGGAGCACCAAGGAGGGAAAGCCTCTGGGAGGGCATGGCCTATGTCCAGAATCCTGTCCAGAGAGGGACTTAGGCAAGAGCAGGGAGTAAGGTGGTGAGGGTCCTTCACTAGAGGGACCAGCGAATCTGCAAGTCCAAAGGAGGTGAGCACCTTTACAGATGGAGGGCAGGTAGGCTGTGGACACACTAGTGCTGGGCAGAGCACTGAGTCTGAGCAACCATTTGCTCTGTGTCTGAGAACCAGGCCTTAGCAGAGTCCAGTTCCTATTACCCATGAGCAGATGTGGAAGATGCAGAACAGAATCCAACATGTGAGAGAGAGAGAGAGAGAGAGAGAGAGAGAGAGAGAGAGAGAGAGAGAGAGAGAGAGAGAGAGAGAGCACCTTTACTCAGCCCCCCATTTCCTCTTTCCATAATTTCTTCCTGTGTAAATATTTCCATTCTGGATGGAAGGAGGCCGGTGCCATTCTTTTGTCACATCCAGAGTATGATGTATAGTGTCAGGCATTTGGTGGCGGGCACCTTTCAAAGGAGAAAGGCCAGTGCAAAAGTAAGAGTTACAACAAATGTTCTCATTTTCCCCCTGTGTTTTCTTTGAAGACTGGTTGGGTAGAAACAATCCCAGTTATTTCTTTATCACACACAAAATACCTCCACAGCCCAAGCCAAGTCTTGCTGTAGGTCTGGTTTATGGCTTGGAGGAGAGACCAGCTTATTTCTAACCTGCGCTATTAATTATAGGGCACTTGCAGGAGGAATTAAGCCTCGAAATGCAGCTGGCAAGCTAACACCTAATTCAGTAAATAATTGAGAGTCAAACCATTATTTTCCTGAAAACTTGAAATTGTTCAATGTACTTTCCTGATTAGCACCTAAATAATAAAGTAATTATGTAATTAGTAATTAATTTGTCACTTCAGGACATAATTTAATTTATTATCTTTTCTCTTAAGCTTGACACTAGAGGTAATAGAGGCCGTGGTTGAGTTAACTCGCTTTCGGGGGCAGGGTGGGTGGGTGTGGGCTCTGGCACTAGTACACATTCTCAGTGTCTGGAGGCTGCAATCCCTGGACAGATTTACAAGCACTTGTGAGGGCCCATCATCATTGCGTTTAGTGTCCCTCTGAACACTGGTTTTCTTGAGGATGTGTGTTTTATGTGTAGTTCCAAGTGTCCTTGTGTACCCAGCAGCTATAGGTGCTGGAGACTGGTGGCCAAGGTGGCCTTGTGTGGTCTTGCTTCTAAGAGGGTGTGTATACTTGCATTTGTATTAGACTATGGATGTCTATGCTGTAGGCCTTCATCACCGGCCTTCCATTCACAAAATGTTTGTTGAGCACGCTGCATTCCAGGAAGTACAGAAGATCTGAGTATTCGGTGTCACCAGGAAAAGACACATGCTCAGATGGGGCACAGAAATTGGGTCTGGATATAGAGTTCCAGGCTAATGCAAGAACTCTACAAATGGATGGTGTTGAGGTTGGAAGTTCTTGCACAGGGAGGCACAGAATGCCTGATTTGTTCAAGTCAGCAGGAGAAAGTGTCGGGGACAGGAAGCTGGTGCAGGCAGGAACCAATCCTAGTACCTTCTGACCGACTGATGCTGGGAGCATGGCTACATGGGGCAGGAAGGACCCTTTCTGAAGCTTGTTCTTAGTCTTCAGACCAAAGCCCCCAGGAATGACGACAGTAGTGATGGCAGAGCAGTCAATTTGCTGTAAACATTTGCCTGCAGTTTTTACAAGATCGTCCATAATCCTTATTTCATTTATCCCCTACATCAATTCTAGAGGGCAGAGGATGTAGATAAAGCCCAGAGAGTCCGAGGAACCTGCCTGAGATTATATGGCAGGCTAGTACTTGAACTTGGGTGCTTGTGAGGAACCCAGAATGGTCTAGCCTGGTAGCATTGGTCTTGGTGTTGGTATTCAGAACAGCCATTTTGGAAGACCATGGAACCAGTAGTCCAAGAGGTTAATGCCTGACCAGATTGTCTCTGCAAGCAGCTCAGGCAAAGGGGGGCTGAATTTCTTAAAAGCCGATTATCCAAACAGGATAGAGTGTTAATCACACCTTCAGTGCATCAGGGAAGAATTAAGAAGGTGGCAGCCTGCAGAATTCACTACTTACCTTTACCCACTGGAGTCAAAGAGGAGGCAGGCAGGTGGGAGGGTTTTATTGTTTGTTTTTTGGTTTTTGTTTTTTTAACCTACAGAATGAGGTAACGGTAAGACTGTGTCCTTAGCCTGGGACAGGCATTAGGCTTTGATGGCACTCAGTCAGGAAATCAGCAAATGAATGGACTTGGTGGAACTGGGGTACTCAGGAGCCCCTGTGCAGTGTGATAATCCTGGAGAGATTCTTGTTTATGTCCTGTTCCTAACCCTATGGGAAACTTTACTGAAGCTAAGTTCAGCCCGATGAATGGAGAATTTGTAGCTGGTCCAAAGTTACCCGCATTGTCTCTGCAAGCAGCTCAGGCAAAAGGTGCTGATTCTCTTAAAAGCTCATAATCCAAACGGGATGGGCTGCTACTCACACCTGTAGGGCATCAGTAGGTGGGTCCTAGGTCTCCCCACTCCTGTGATATACCGGAGAGTAGTTTCTGCCCACTTTCTTCTGTCGTCCTTGCATGCGGCAGAGCTCTGTGCAGGTGCATGGGGGTCACTTCTCCCTTTCCTGGTGTCCTTTGCAGCCCCTCCCACCTTTACAGAAACACCCCCCCAGTACATCGAGGCCAAGGAAGGTGGAAGTATTACCATGACGTGCACTGCTTTTGGGAACCCTAAGCCCATCGTCACCTGGCTCAAGGAAGGGACCCTCCTCGGTGCTAGTGGAAAGTACCAGGTGAGTGCAGCTCTCACCTGGGTACCACAGTCTCTCTTCTTAGTCTCTCCTCTGACTCCCACCCCCACCTATCTCCCATCTAATGACCACTGATGCTCTGTGTACAGGCCCAGAGTGGAGGCAGGCAAACTAATGGCTCAACGTGACTGAAGGCATTCTGCTGCCTCTTGTAGGGAGATGAACAAGGAGGCTGTTATCCTCCCTCTCCCTGTCCAGCGAGTCCCTGAGGCCATCTCCAGCCTCTCAGAGCTCACCTCTTTGCTTAGGAGACATTCTAGTGAGGCCCACAGGTTGATGTTGCACTCTTTCTGTGCCCCCAGGTGAGTGACGGTAGCTTGACGGTGACATCGGTCAGTCGGGAGGACAGAGGCGCCTACACCTGTCGAGCGTATAGCATCCAGGGTGAGGCTGTGCACACAACCCACCTGCTTGTTCAAGGTAGGGGGACTTTTTCAGCCTCTTTATCCCTAGCACTTGGCAGGAGGTTTCCAGGCCTGCTGAACCATGGAGAATGTTTTCTCATGGCACAGCCTGCCCAAGTCGGAGGGGGGGCATAGGGGAGGGGAGCCAGGTAGAGGAGTTGGGAGTGGAGACTGTCTCATATATATCACTTTCTGTGTCTCTCACCTTGGTCAGCTGGGGGGGGTACTGTCTCATATATATCACTTTCTGTGTCTCTCACTGTGGTCAGCTGGTGTGGCAGGGAGACAGGGACCATGGCGAGCCATTTTTGATTTCCTGTTGAGAGTGCATTCCTGCCACGTCTTCACTTTCCTCAGAGGAGGAGACACCCTTGGGTCATCTATCCATCAGTGACAGCATCAATATGTAAAGACAGAGCTATAGTTAAAGCCCCTGACATTTAAGCAACATTAGGGACATTGATTAGAACTGTGTTCTGCAGTCAGCTGTGAGATGTTGGCCAGGGTGCCTTGAAAAGGGCTGAGCGTTCACTGCCCAATATGGGCAGGGTGTCAGGGTGGGCTCTCTGCCTTCCCACCCTCTGCATGCTGGAGTGACAGTGGGGGGTGGGGGGTTTAGGGCATGGCGACTGTGGTGACACTCTGTCCTGTGGCCTCTGAGAGCTCAGCAGGAGCGGAGGCACACCATGGGAAGCAGCATATCTCCTATGGGAGGGCCAAAGCCCAGCTCCACTGAGGTCTGGCTAAATAGTCCCCAGGTTTGCTGGATTCTGCCTCTCTGCTCCCCAGCCTCCTCTCCTGCGTGGCCTTCTGAACCTCTGTCTGGAGGAACAGTACAAGGCTCTGGCTACTTCAGAGACAAGATCAGGCCTTGCACCTTCTGAGCTCTGTTGGAGAGCGTTGGGCAGGAAAGGTGGGTGGAGGTTATAGATGGCTGCTCTGCAAATCACGGAGCAGTTGGGGATGTGGTACAGAGTGGGTACCTGAACCTCACAGCATCTGGAAGCATCTCTGCTGCCCAGATACCCCATCTTGAGCATCCCAGAGCTTCCTGGGAGCCCTGGCGTGGTAGCCCTCCCCTTCAGGAGAGGTGATGTTTATTCCCTGTTCTCCCCAGGGCCTCCTTTCATTGTTTCCCCTCCTGAGAACATCACCGTCAACATCTCCCAGGATGCTCTGCTTACCTGCAGGGCAGAGGCGTATCCCGGCAACCTCACCTACACCTGGTACTGGCAGGATGAGAACGTCTACTTCCAGAAGTGAGCAGCACCCTGCTCCAACCCTCTCACATGGGTCCCCACAGGCCCCTGCCTTGATAGAGGGGTTCCGGCAGTGCCTGGGAACCCAAAGTTTCCTTGCTGCCTCTAGGGGAGGTTAAGGGACTTAGTGCTACCTTGCTTGTAATTTCTGCCAATGTCCCTCATCTCTGTCTGCTTGTCACTGTTTTGCAGTGACCTGAAGCTAAGGGTGCGGATCCTGATTGATGGGACGCTGATCATCTTCCGAGTGAAGCCAGAGGATGCTGGGAAGTATACCTGTGTCCCTAGCAACAGCCTGGGGCGCTCCCCCTCTGCCTCAGCATATCTAACTGTGCAGTGTGAGTAGGGGTGAGGGAGAGGGTTCTGGGTATTCTAGTAGATGCAAACTGTACTAGCTAGATGGATGTTGAAGACCCAATATGTTTCTGAGGGCTATAGGATCAGCTGAGGGAGGAATACGAATGGCTTCAGGGGAGGCCATGACCAGCCTGGCCAATAGGGTGAACTGATATTGGCAGCTGTCTTCTGTGGGCTGGTCATCACTGGCTACTAGCCAGTTCATTGATTCGAGCTTAGGTCAGGTTCAAGGATAAACAGACTTTAGCTCTGAGTATTTGCCATTCAGAATGGTGGTCCTTATGTTATCAAGTACTGGTTTATACCTGGACCTTGAACTAATTGCTGCTAGGCACATTTTCCTGTGTGTCTCAGGATGCGGGCTTAGTTCCTCTGCCAGTTGCACTCTGCCTTTCCACACATGGACATTGTGCACTGGACCTTCCTGGGTGACTTGGTCTGCTTCCACACCTGGCTCCTTCTGGCTACCTACTCCCTCTGCTTTGGGGCTGTGAGACTCAAAAGAAAGAGATGATATTTGGCCAGACCCATAAAGGGCTTCTGAGCGAGCCTGAGATTCTACCTAGTAATAATACTTGGGTGCCCTGTGTTGCTTTCCCAGCCCGTGACAAGCTGGACATTGCGGCCCAGTGAGATGGGAAGATGGGTACTGAAGATTAATGTCTTCCTTTTGGCTTGTGGATGGCCCTGTCACTCAGGCAGCAAAGGCTGCAGGTTGTTGCTATAGGTGACAGGCCTCCATTATTAGAATGCTGGTGTGGGAGAATTACTTACACCCGAGGATATGGAGAGGCAGGGGTAAACAGTGTAGTGTGGTGATGTAAGGCAGCCTCTGAGCTGAGGACAAGTAGAGGAACAGTTGGGAGCCTTGGGAGCTCTCCCTACTGGCTGCACAGGTCTGAGTCTTTGCTTGGGTTTCTGTGAATGGGCAAGGTGAGAGGGGCGGAGCTCAGTTGGGTTTGCGGTGTCCCACTTCGTTCCTCATGGTGCGCGCTTTCTCATTTCTGTGGGATAGCTTTGCTGGTGGAAGCAACGGCCTCCGTTCTCTTGCACTGCTGACAACTCACAAGGGTTTGTAGCATGTTGTGGTGGAAGTTCTGGACTTTCATGAGCTGGGGAGCCCAGGATACTGGGTGTAACCCCCTACCTAGACCTAAAGCAGGAAAAGCAGGAGTCTGGGTGCATTCAAGCAGCACTGGAGAGGAAGGAAGGGCTACAGGAAGGGGCTGCTTCAGCTTGCAGGCATGCCTCTCCCTCTAGGCTGGAAGCAGGCAATGCCACATGAGCTAGAAGGTGGTGATGATGCAGGAGTGAGCAGGCCCACAGGGATCTGCCTTCCAAAGGATGCCAAACCAACTGAGATGAAGGCTTCATCTTTGGAGCCGTGGGCCACTGTTCTCTTGCAGAGGCGGTTTGGTTTCGCTGGCTCTCCTCAGCACCGCCACCCACTCCCACTCGTCCCTTTTTTACCTTCTTCCTCCCTTCAAAGAGAATCCGGGGAGCTGAGATTTATAGGTGGGTGAGACAAGGATCTTTATTTCTGCTAAAAAGCAGTGTTCAGAGTATTTCCCATTCATAAACCCTTTGAAAACCTTGGAGGAATTAAAAAAAAAAAAAAAAAGACTATCATACCAAAGTAGGAAGCTATATCTAAATATATAACTCGGCCTGGTATTTATGTAAGGCTGTTCTCTGAAGAGCTCAGAATGCTTAAAAGGTGTCAGCTCATTCATCACAGCCTTCCCAGCTCTGGATCTTTCGCTTTTGTAGCCCTAGGGGTCCTGGGGAGAAATGAGAAGAGGTGCCTAAACTTCCAGCACAAGGGCTACAGGCCTCTTGTCATCTGTCCTGGGGCCATGATAGATTTTTTTT
Source organism: Acomys percivali (assembly GCA_907169655.1). Classification (NCBI taxonomy): domain Eukaryota; kingdom Metazoa; phylum Chordata; class Mammalia; order Rodentia; family Muridae; genus Acomys; species Acomys percivali. Next base: position 85,441,802 of record OU015749.1, read on the forward strand.
ACCTTTAACTGCAGAGTCAGGTGCAGTACAGAGGCCAAGGGAGGCTAGACACCCAGCAGAAGAAATACCTACCGTTATACCGGGGACGCATCGTGCGTAGAACTGACATTGCTCTTTTTGGTTTAGGATGTGGATTAATTAACTGCTTACTCCCAAGAAACTTCAGGAGCCAAAATAGCTGGAGAAATGCATGGTCATTGTTGGCTTGGCAGGGCTGGGCTAAAGTCTGGTGTGAGAGTCATTTCCAAGTTCTGAAGACCAGGGTAGTTTCAAATGTGCCTCTGAGTGCCTCCGAGCATTCTTCAACGTCTTAAGGGTCTTAAAAGCATAGTCACTTGGACAGATGAAAGATGTACGCAGCCTGCCCCAGCCTGCTGTGTGTGGCCCCTAGCCTCTAAGTGTTAGAGAGCTGGGATTGTTGGTCTTATTAACCATGGTGGCCTTGGCTCCTGGCACCGGCTTCTCATGTTTCTCCACACTACCCCTTTTCACAGACCCAGCCCGTGTCCTCAACATGCCCCCTGTCATCTATGTGCCCGTGGGAATCCATGGCTATATCCGCTGTCCTGTGGATGCCGAGCCACCTGCTACTGTGGTGAAGTGGAATAAGGATGGCCGGCCACTGCAGGTAGAGAAGGTATGAGTGAAATGCATGCTGGGGATTCAGAATGGGGAGCATCTTTCTGAAAATAAAGATGCTGCCTCTGGGCTCTGGTTCTCTGCCAGCCCCATTCCTCCTAAAGAAAACTGAGGCAAACAAAGAGCCATGGTCTGGCAGGAGTTTGGCTGTGCTCCATGCCCACAGGGGATGCCAACACTGGCTGAACTGCTGTTTTGTCCTCTCAGACCCTGCCTGGAAGTGGCTGGGATGCAGTGCCTGTGTCCTGACCATGGCTCCTTGCTCTTTCATCTCTGTCTGGCAGAACTTGGGTTGGACCTTGATGGAGGATGGCTCTATTCGAATCGAGGAGGCCACAGAGGAGGCTCTTGGCACTTACACCTGTGTGCCTTACAACACTTTGGGGACCATGGGCCAGTCTGCCCCTGCACGGCTTGTCCTGAAGGTGAGTCCCCAGGACCGTACGTGGCCTCTGTGGTGGGCAGTCTTGTGCGGGCAACCTTTCACATCTGTCTCTGTGCTTCCACTAGGACCCCCCGTATTTCACGGTGCTACCTGGCTGGGAGTACCGGCAGGAGGCCGGCCGGGAGCTGCTCATCCCCTGTGCAGCTGCAGGGGACCCCTTCCCTGTCATCACCTGGAGGAAGGTACCTGGGCTCTGAAGCTCTTGTGCTGTGGGGGAGGCATGGAAGATCCAGGGGTGGTTCTACTTGGACCCGTGTGGACAGGCCAGATGTTAGGGGGGGAGGCAACACTAGAGGACAGTGGCGGGGCATTGGCAATGGGCTCCGGAATCGCCTCACCATCTTCATCCTCTTTAGACTCCTGAGTTGTGAGCACTGGTCCCTTAACCTGAATCCCTGCTCCCATCCTCTTCCCCGCCCCTTGTTTGGCTAAGGTAGGGAAGCCCAGCAGAAGCAAGCACAACGCCCTGCCCAGCGGGAGTCTCCAGTTTCGTGCCCTGAGTAAAGAGGACCACGGGGAGTGGGAATGTGTTGCCACCAATGTGGTCACAAGCATCACTGCCAGCACGCACCTCACTGTCATCGGTACGTGGTTGAGTAGGCCAGCTGGGGCGGGTGTCTTTCCTAAGTCAGACTGGTGGTGGTGGTGGGGGTGACAACTTGAAAGCCTGGACCTCAGGAGGCTCTGTCAGGGAGGATCAGGGGAAGGCGGACATGTGGAAACTGGCAGGAGGAGAACGAATGAGAATCAGACCATGTGGCCCCTCAGCCAGGCACTGAGCTGCCTGAGGGTCAGGCTGGTGTCCATAGCCTGGGACACTAGGAAGTGACTAGTACTCCCTGTCTTGATTGGGTAGGACTTGTCACCCCCCCCCCACTTCTTCTAGCCTGTCCCTTAGGGGCCTGGCAGCCAAAGTTGTACCCAAGGCCAACACTGACTGTTTTACTGCCAGTTTAGTCTATTAATAAAGCGGTGTGCACCTGGTCACTCACAGTCTATCAGGGAAGCGCACGGCCGTTCTGCCCAGTGTCGTAGCCTTCGAACCTCATACCTGAGGCTACTGTCGTCTGTGGTGTGGAACGTGGCTGGCTCTTGTGGATAGAGATTAGTAAGGGGGTGTGATTTTTGGTTTCTTCCAAGATGTGAAGGGAATGGTTTTTGTTTTGCTTTTTTCCTCACAAGAGGCATGGGAATTTGGTCAGGATGCGGAAAGTTCTGCCCTACTTACCCTGTGCCGCCCCCCCCCCCCCATGTTCCTGCTATTTACGCCAGCCTCTGTAGTGCGTGGGCTTTTCTCTCTGTCGCCAGCAGGGCTAGGCTGGACCTGGGATCCTGTCCTCACTGCTGCCACTTCCTATGATGCGTATTGGTGCTATATGCTCTGTCTTCTCCCGAATCTCCTACAAGATGATTTTGAGGACCTAGCAAAATAGGCTTGGCTCCTTCTTATCAGAGCTTTCTTCCTTGGTCTCCAGGCACCAGTCCCCACGCCCCGGGCAGTGTCCGGGTCCAGGTCTCCATGACAACTGCCAATGTGTCCTGGGAGCCAGGCTATGATGGAGGCTACGAGCAGACATTCTCAGTTTGGTACGGACCTCTGTGAGTCAGCCCCGCATGCTTTGCTCTCTGCTTCTCCCTCCCTTTGCCCCACTCAGGGCATCCAGGCTGCCCTAGGCTAGCCTACCCTGGGGTGGGTGGTGGGCCCATGGAGGCTAGGATCTATACTTGCCAGCTGGAAGCTGGCAAAGAGGGCCAGACAGTGATTGAGTACTTAAGGATGCTAGGGGTGTCTATAAGGGACTCAGTGTACCCTTATGTTACCACCCTGGAGGTTAGGATGCTGACTTGGGGTTAAGTTGTGGCCCCTTCTGGTCTCTTTTTGGTTTCTCTTAGTGCCCCTCCCCCATTTCATGTTTCACCTCATTCTTTCTCTAGGCTCTCAAGCTTGAGGGCATTGTGAATAGCACCTGGGATATAGAGTCTACTTTATAATTTGTTCCTTGCCCAGGTACCAGTTAGTTAGGAGAACCGGTGCCCCCATCCCTGCCCTGTCTGTATTTTCTGTATAGCATCTGTGCGCATTATTCTCATGCGTGTTTTTGACCAGACTAGTGACTTAAGATCCTTGGCCAAACCTCTCACAAGTGCGTGGACCAGTGGGGAGAGGAGCTGAGGGGCACTCCCTTCTTTCCCACCTCTCTAGTGCTGTTCGTTCCTAACACTCCTTCCTGTCCTGAGCTGGGGACTGCAGCCTCTAGCTTCCAAGACAGTAGCCTCAGGTGGAGGAGGGAGATGGACCTGCTACCTCCTTCTCTTCCCACCTGGTTTAGTTTGAGTCTGGGGAAGAGGAGTAAGCAGACTATAGCCTAGAGAGAGAGAGAGAGAGAGAGAGAGAGAGAGAGAGAGAGAGAGAGAGAGAGAGAGAGAGCTCTCAGCGGCAAGGGCTTGAGGGGGCCTTCCATTTCCCCAGCAGTTCTCAGCCTGAATGCATATCCTGGGAGTTTTGAGTTCTCCAGTGGGTGAACTATATCTGGATGGCAGGAGCTATAGTCATAACAATCTCCCACTCCTTGTCTGCGCTCCTCTGAATGGGGGAAGATGCCCATCCCCACTGCCTAGGGGATGCTGCAAGAGGTGTGGGTCATTAAGTGACATCTGGTGTGGCAGAGCTGTCTTTGGGGATGGACAGACAGACGTTTGCACACACATGGGGGCTTCCCTTATTGTCTGTGGTGCTGCTCCACGCTGCTGTTCATTGGTGTTACTTTTTATCACACTCCGCTCACTCGCTGTGGCAGGGAAAGGCAGTCGCCACGCTAGAGGAGGTCTTCCTTTTCTTTCTGAAAGGCCCTCACTCACTGTATTGATACAGACATTCGGCTCCTGCTGTTTTTTTTGTTTTTTTCCCTTTCTTTTTCCTTTTGCCTCAGCTCACATTATTCAGCTTACCTGGTGTAGCTGTAGTGAGCCTTAAAACCTAGAGAGGAACCTGTGGGCATCTGTTGAGTACAGTTCAGGGAGGAATAGAGTGGACCAGTTGCCCAGCACAATGTCTCCTCCCTGTGGTGTCATCTGGAACTGCACCTGCAGCAGGTGGCTTCCTTGCCTATTGGGAGCGGCTTTAGAGGAGAAAACCTCATACCTACACTCTTCACTCTCTGCAATCGTAACTGTTCCTTTGATTGTGATTTCTAGCCTTCTGTGCCTTAAGCGCCCTGGTTCTGCCACAGGACAATCCTCTGGCCATTTTTTGTTACATGCCTTGGATGTCCTCAGATAACCCAAGTTGGAGTGGATTGAGTGGAGCATCCTATGATAGTCTGGGCCCAACTTTTGTCTCTCCCTGGTAGGGCAGACAGCCAAGGCCATCTAGTTCCTCCTGTAGTCACGGCATTGCCCAGCCGCTCATTCTTATTTCCAGTGTCCCTAGTCTATTAAGACAGAGCCCGTTTATAACGTAGCACTTAGAGTGGGATTCTTCCACAATGCAGTTGGTAATCTGACTAGTATCTTCAGCATGATTTATACCCGACGACCCCTTTTCACTGGAGAGGTACCACAGTGGGGTGTGCCCTGGTGCCAGGAAGGTTGGCACAGCCAGAGCTGGGCAGGTAACCCCACCTTGGTTAACCCTCTTCCTGCCCTTGAACCTGGGAATGCGTGTACTCTCACGGCCTTTTCCTTGAAGACCTTGCATGCATGCCGTTCTCTCCAGTGTGACCCACCCACCCCTTCTCCCCAATCCCCTCCCCTCTCTCTCTCTCTCTCTTGGCCAGGATGAAGCGGGCTCAGTTTGGGCCCCACGACTGGCTGTCCTTGTCAGTTCCACCGGGCCCCAGCTGGTTGCTGGTAGACAGCCTGGAGCCCGAGACTGCATACCAGTTCAGTGTCCTGGCCCAGAACAGGCTGGGAAGCAGCGCCTTCAGTGAGGTGGTCACTGTGAACACTTTAGGTGAGGCCCTGGGCTGGTGTGTATTGGGGCTACTTCTCAGCAGATCTCAGCTGGCCAAGGGCAATGGGGCTGATGGTGTTAGAACTAACATTAGGCCTTAGTGGGTGCCAGCATCTACTAACTGTTCTCTGAAATGGTTTCTTTTATTTCCCAGAAAGGATTTGACATGTTTCTTTGTAAGGTTTGTCTGGTTCCATATCATGACATTTTGGCCATACTCCTATTGCACCCTTGGATGGAATAGAGAGGGTCAGTGACATGTTTGGCAGTTTTATAAGGGGACAGGGAGTCTTCTGCACTATCCGACTGTAGTTGTATATCTTCTGGGGTCCAAGGACAGCCTTGGAAAGCAATAGCTTCTCAGCCCCCTTTCTGCCCTGTGGACAGCAAATATAAACTTCTCACCCCAAATTTTAAAGTTCCTCTGAATAGGATCTCACCTATTCAAATAGCCCTCCTTGGCTTAGAAGTCACTTTGTAGACCAACCTGGCCTTCAACGCAGAGATCTGCCTGTCTCTGCCTCCCAAGTGTTGGGATTAAATGTGTGTACCACCAGGCCTGGCCTGGGCCTCAATTTGAGCTTAAAGGAGTAGAAAGTATGACTCATGTGTTGGGAGCAGATCTTACTAGTTCTTGGGGTGACAGTAAAAGATGATTGTGCCTCTTAACAGTGGGGAAGCCATCAGAGGAAACTGCATGTTCCACACTGAGAAGTGTGCCATTCGGCAATGAGGTCATTGGGTAGATGGTATGGCACACAAGAAAGTGATGCAACCAAGAAATACAGTGAACCTTGGATCAATGGAGCTGAGGCTAGTGGAACAAAGTGGGCTGTTTTCACCAGAACCTACTCTGTTGTTGGACTGTGCTCTAGCTATAAAAAACATACCCCGCAGCATGGCTGAGTGTTAACTGTTGCCACGTATTTTGCACTCTACACAGCTGCACGTTATGTGACCGGCCGTGCTGTAGATTTATTCATACCAATGTTACCTCAGATGTGTGAGGAACGTGCTGCTCTATATTATAGTGGATACCCTCTTACTAGCTGAAAGGAGTTTTTCAGTGCCATCATTTCATGGGGGTACCATCAGGGATGCTGCTGACAGAGATGTTGTGTGGCACATGATTGTGCTCTTCACTACGCTCTTCTCTCTTCTCTATGGTGCCCTCTGCATCTTCCCTTTGGAGAAGGTGCTAAATTAAACACCTTGCAGTTGTCATACTCTGGGAAGAGTCACAGAGCCCTGGGCCATTACACTTCTCTTTCCTAGCACCAGGAGGGCTACTGTAGGTGCCACTCCCTTGCCTCTCTGAACCAAATTCATTCTTGGTCAGGCTCTCTGCTTCCCACATTGGTGTAGGAGTCTGCAGCCATCATCTTTCTTCTTCCTTTTCCTTCTGTAGCATTCCCTGTTACAACCCCAGAACCTCTGGTGCTGGTGACCCCACCAAGGTGCCTCACAGCCAACCGGACCCAGCAGGGTGTGCTCCTGTCCTGGCTCCCACCTGCCAACCACAGCTTCCCCATCGACCGCTATATCATGGAGTTCCGAGTTGGGGAACGCTGGGAGATGCTAGATGATGCCATTCCAGGCACTGATGGAGATTTTTTTGCCAAGGATCTATCACAGGTGGGGGACTGTAGTTTTCTTGCCTCTTATTCCCAGTTTGTGGAATTGTTATGACTGTTTGTAAAGCTACTGAGCATCGTGTGACCCACCCACCTCCGGGGCATAGAGTCAAGCCTTGCATAGGCCTTCCTTATCTGCGGTATCCCTGGACGAGAGCTAGCTTAGTGGCATGGGGGACCAGTGCTATACAGATGGTTTCCTTCAAATACAGATACTAGCTAGGGGAAGGCAAGGAGAAATTAGTAGGGATCCTCAGACCCCAGGCCTCGGTTTCCTGGGTTCCAGCCAGGGTGGCCTGAGGAAGCCCTAGAAAGATTGTCTTTCAGTCCGGCCAAAAGAAGAGCTCTTCTTTTAATAATTCAGAGACCAGGGAGAAAACACATTGTCTCTCTTTTTTTTTTCTTTCTTCTGGTCGACATCTTTAAAGCAGGAGCACCTCTTTTTCTTGTGAGAGAAAAACGGTGTCTCATAGCTGGAAGAGACCTCATGTGTCCTTCCTACCATTTCCCCTCTCCGGGTGCTTTTTATGGCCAGATGGAATTTCTTCATGATGCCATGTGAGAGCACACCATGCTTCTGTCTCTGCAGTCGTCCAGTGGCCTCATGGGTATAGCCTGTAGCCCATAGCCTGAAGAGAGGTGGCAGTATGTACACTATAACATCACCCAATGTGAACAGTCACCGTGAAACACTTCCTGAGACTGGCACACTCTGGGTACCCTGTTATGTGGATCTCATGCACAGGGTCGGGTGGTCCTAAGCTCCTCAGCTGACTGGGTCTTGTCCCTGGCTTGTAGGATACCTGGTACGAGTTCCGGGTTTTGGCTGTCATGCAGGATCTGATCAGCGAGCCTAGCAACATCGCCGGTGTCTCCAGCACAGGTACTTTGGTTCCAAGATTGTCTAACAACAACCAGGACACAAGCCTCAGAGGCACACCAAGAGTCCTTTTGTAAAGCAGCTGGTCTGGGAGGACAGGCTGGGTTGGAGACTTCAGCAGGAGTCTAGTTGAAACCTTGTGCATCCTACCATTGCTGAAACCCCTGCAGATCTGTGTTCCTGTGACACACGGTACTTTATCCCACTGTGGGGCTAATGTGCGATAGCCGAGGAAGGAAATCCACTGGATCTTGTCAGCATGCGCTACTTGCTGAACATTTTCTGTTTGTTCTTGAGCTCTGCTGTGTAATGGGGCGGGCACCCTGAATTAGAGGGAAGATGCGGCAGGTCAACAAGTGTTTGTTGGATGCCTATTATAGGCTTCCTTATAATTATGTGGGTTTTATTTGGAAAATTGTTGTTTGGTGTTGTTTTTCTTCCTTCCTCTCCTTAGATTTTTTTCCCCCAGACTAAATAAAATCAGCTCCCTAGCATTTTCTCCATTTATCTTTTTTTTCTTCTTCTTCTTCTTTTTTCTTTTGGCACTGGTCCCATTTCTACATGTCTTCTCTCTATTCCAGAGTTCCTGAGACACAACAGAAACCCTCTCCAGGGAAGTGGTGTCCTTGGTATAGGAGAGGCTCTGGCTTAGTAAGCCGGCCAAGGCACCATTTCCGTGGCTGCAGCACATACTTAGGCCCCTAGGATCAGGTTACAAGGGTCTTGGCCAGAAAGCTCTTAGAGGGAGCCTCTTGGAGTTACACAAGCATTGGTGTGGGCAGAGGAGGAGAGGAGAAGTGGAGCCGAGGGCACACGGGGAAGAGGAGAGTGTGATTTTTGTCTTATATGTTAGGTACTCTGGGGTGTTTGTGTAAAATCAAGTTGTCTCCCATAGGCAGCAAAACTCAGCTGTTTCTGTCTTGGCTTCTCTCCAGGGCAGAGATTCAGGGAGATGGAAGAACATAGAAAAATAGATCCCAGCCAGAGCCAAAGTAGATAACTTGAGTGTTTTGAGCGCTCAATCCTGTGAACTGTTCTTACTCAGTAGCCTTGTGCCTCGCTCCCAAAAGTAACAGAAGCATGCCCAGTCAGGCGTTCCTGTATGAGGGAACGAGACTGTTCCAGTAACAGCATCCCCTGTAGCCAGTTCTCCTAAGTCTATGGTCCCATCGGTGTCCATTTTATCTGTTATCATTATCACCGTGGCATTGAACTCCAGCCAGCCGTATCACAATGTATTTTCCCTTGGTGTTCCTTAAGAGTGCAGGTTACTGATCTCACTGCCCTATGCGTACGGTACAGTGAGTTGGCCCTGGCTCTGTCACTCACTGGTATGTGGATCAGGTATGAGGTGTAGCTTTTTCTCTAACTGTGGAAAGGAGAGCTGAGGCCATCTCACCCTTTCTGCAGCTCCAGCCTGCTTCTGGAGCCTGGGTGACCAAGATGTACTAGTTCTTTCTGTAGCAAGCTGCCAGCCTGTCTTATGAGGAGTTAGAAGCTGCATGGGCCTAGAGTCTCTCCTAATAGTTACTCTCCCTGATTTAGAATTTTATCCCCAAGGTGTCTTAATTGTATAAATGGCATAGGAGAAGGCAGAAAATCCTTTCTGGAAATCAGAACAACTGTGCCCCTGTTAGGGTACCAATAGGACAGGGAACCAGTCATTCGTGTCATTGTTTAGAGATGGGGGGGGGCGGAGGGTGTCTATGTGCGGCTCACAAGATTACTTGGGAGGGCCCAATAACATGCATGGATGTGCTTTACCACACTCGCAGCGATGGACAAGACAGCTGTAGGCGACTGCTGGTTATTCTCACAGGGGAAACGCAGGTGTCATTTCTTCTTTGTAAGCTACGAAGAGGCTACTTGACTGCTATAGTCTGTCCCTTCCTTAACTCTCTTTACACTGCTGCCCCAAACTCATTAAATCACCCCAGCCTTGTCTGCTGGAAGGAAAAGCCCCTTAGGGACCAGGAGGCGGAGTAGGTGGAGAACACATTGGCAACCACCAGAGCCGTTAGCGTTTCTCACCTTCCTTGCAGACATCTTCCCACAGCCGGACCTGACCGATGATGGGCTGGCCCGGCCAGTGTTGGCTGGGATAGTGGCCACCATTTGCTTCCTGGCGGCCGCCATCCTCTTCAGCACGCTGGCTGCCTGCTTTGTCAACAAGCAGCGTAAGCGCAAACTCAAGCGGAAAAAAGGTAGGTGTTGACCTGCTCTCCCTGCCTGGCCAAGGTCAGGTGCTCTCTACAGGGAGCAGGCAGACCACTTGCGGTATTTCTCCTCTGGAAACAGAGACACTGGGAGCTTGCAGGCAGAGCTGCCAGTGGGATTGAATTTTATGTAAAAAAAAAATTTATTTTTGTTCATTTCTGGAAAATTCCATACATATATAGAAAGTATTTTGATCTTATCCCTCCCTCCCTACCTCCAGGACCCAAATCCATCCTCCTCTTTATTGTTGCTGTTATTTTGACAGAGGATCTTGCTATACAGCACAGGCTTGCTTCAAACCTGAGATTCTCTTTTCTGAGACCCCCCCCCCCCCCCCCCCGAAGAGCTTGGGTTAGAGGCATGTGCCTCCATGCCCAATGGGGCTTGATTTGAAGGGAGGAAAATGGAGAGCAAGGGTGTTGGGGAGAATAGGATGGGCCAGGGCTAGAGGGGGAGAGGGTCTGGCGGTTGCATGGGCCTCTGATCTGGACACAGAGCTACGAGGCACTTGAAGCCTTTCCCTCTGTGACTTTATATCAGGCTCTCTGTTAAACCTGGGGTATGGCGTACCAAGCTTTTTTTTTTTTTCCTTCTTCTTCTTCTTTTGTGGGCTCAGGCTTCTTCCTTTTTTCCTCTTCCCTTCCAGATCCTCCGCTCTCCATCACTCACTGTAGGAAGAGTCTTGAGTCTCCGTAAGTTTCTCTGGCTGTTGGGGGGGGGGGTCTGTAGGTGGCAGGGGGAGGCTGGGCATAGGTAAACTATTAGTTTTAGTTGGCCCCATTTCCCTAAGGTTTTTCATGTTTGCTGATTTGGCCAGGCCCATTTTAAGCTGCCCACATGGATTGAGGGAGAACAGTAATACAGATAATTCAAGCTCTCGGCTTATTTGTTTAGCCTTGCGGGTATTATTTCTGTGTTTTTTTTTTTTTTTTGTCCTTTGCTTTCCTAGAGTCAGTGTTAATATTAGCTTGCATTTCTGAACACGTAGTGAATAAAGATGCAGTTGTGTATAAGGCAGGGTGTACCAAATGTAGGGGCAGGCCAGAAGAAAAGTAGCAGTGTGGGTGTTCATTCCAAAAACGGACCATACTTGTCTAGACAATTGAGAGAGTTGGCCAGAGTTTCTGACCAAAATATTCAGCCCAACCATAGCTGTCTCCTCTAGAGTCACTGTTAAGACCACGGAAGGAAGCCGGCGGCTGTGTGTAGCATCCCTCATCACCTTCTGTTTGTTTCCCTGACAGCTTGTCCTCTGGCAAGGTGAGTCCTGAGAGCATCCGTACACTCCGAGCCCCATCTGAGTCCTCTGATGACCAGGGCCAGCCTGCAGCCAAGAGGATGCTGAGCCCGACAAGGGAGAAAGAACTATCCTTGTATAAAAAGACCAAGAGGGCTATCAGCAGCAGGAAGTATAGTGTGGCCAAGGCTGAGGCCGAAGCCGAGGCCACCACACCTATCGAGCTGATCAGTAGAGGCCCCGATGGCCGCTTTGTCATGGGCCCGTCGGAAATGGAGCCCTCTGTGAAGGGCCGGCGAATCGAGGGCTTCCCCTTTGCGGAGGAGACGGATATGTACCCCGAGTTCCGGCAGTCAGATGAGGAAAACGAAGACCCACTGGTGCCCACGTCTGTGGCTGCTCTGAAGCCTCAGCTGACCCCTATGTCTTCCAGCCAGGACTCTTACCTGCCACCACCAGCATACAGCCCTCGGTTCCAACCTCGAGGGCTCGAGGGCCCCAGTGGACTCGGGGGAAGACTCCAGGCTACTGGCCAGGCGAGGCCCCCTGCTCCTCGACACTTCCACCATGGCCAGTATTATGGGTACCTCAGCAGCAGCAGCCCTGGGGAGGTGGAGCCTCCGCCCTTCTATATGCCAGAAGTGGGCAGCCCCTTGAGCTCCGTCATGTCGTCCCCACCCTTGCACACCGAGGGGCCTTTTGGCCACCCCACCATCCCTGAGGAAAACGGAGAGAATGCTTCCAACAGCACTTTACCCTTGACTCAGACACCTACAGGAGGGCGCTCCCCTGAACCCTGGGGCCGGCCAGAGTTTCCCTTTGGGGGACTGGAGACCCCAGGCATGATATTCCCCCACCAGCTGCACCCCTGTGATGTGGCCGAGAGTTTGCAGCCCAAGGCCTGCTTGCCCCGAGGACTGCCCCCAACCCCGCTCCAGGTGCCTGCAGCCTATCCAGGCATGCTCTCTCTGGAGGCACCAAAGGGCTGGGTAGGCAAGTCACCTGGCAGGGGTCCCATCCCGGCGCCCCCTGTCACCAAGTGGCAGGACAGACCTATGCAACCTCTGGTCAGCCAAGGGCAGCTAAGACATACCAGCCAAGGTATGGGGATACCGGTGTTGCCTTACCCGGAGCCAGCCGAGCCCGGGGGGCACGGTGGCCCCAGCACATTTGGCCTAGACACCCGGTGGTACGAGCCCCAGCCCCGGCCCCGGCCCAGCCCCCGGCAGGCCCGGCGTGCCGAGCCCAGTTTACATCAAGTGGTGCTACAGCCCTCCAGGCTCTCACCTCTGACCCAAAGCCCCCTCAGTTCCCGTACTGGCTCCCCTGAGCTCGCTGCTCGTGCCCGACCTCGACCAGGCCTCCTGCAGCAGGCAGAGATGTCAGAGATCACCCTGCAGCCGCCGGCCGCGGTTAGCTTCTCGCGCAAGTCCACGCCATCCACTGGATCTCCTTCACAGAGCAGCCGCAGTGGGAGCCCCAGCTACAGGCCGACCATGGGCTTCACCACTCTGGCCACGGGCTACCCTTCACCTCCACCGGGCCCTGCCCCTCCGGCACCAGGGGACAACTTGGATGTGTTTGGACAGACACCTTCCCCTAGGAGGATGGGGGAAGAGCCACTCCGGCCAGAGCCCCCAACAACCTTACCTACTTCAGGGTGAGTGTAAGCCACTGTCTCTAGTTCGCTTCTGGTCAGTCTCCCCATGCCTTGCCCTGTCCCCTACCTCCCTGTCATCCCGACAACAGGGCTTGTTTGGGACACACTACAGTAGCCCTGGGAGAAGAAGTGTCTTCACTGGGATGGATGGGCTTACCTGCTTGGCGCCCTGCCAGTCGCTTCAGGCATCTGCTCACCCAGCCCAGAGTTCTATGAAGGCTCTCTGTGCATCAGGAAATGGGGGGGAAGGGGAAGGGAAGGCAGTGAGTGATGCCTGTGAAGGCTGCCCTTGATATTGAGGCTGGCCACATCCCTGTGATCGTGGTATTGGAAAGTGGTGGTTCCCTGCAGTTGCCTACAGATCTTGTGTCTCCTCGTGTGTAGCCACTCCGTACCATGTGGGACCACTGGTCAGGGGCCCCATGTGCTCAAATACCTGCCCCCTTAGAATTCCCAGCAAGTGACGGACTACAGGCCCTGTCCTCAGTCTCTCCAGGAAGATGCCCCTGGAGGCTGAGAACAAGCTCAGACCTGTGTATGTGGGGAGCCATATCCCTGCCCGCCTGTGTGCCTCACAGGAAGCTACAGAGAGACAGACAGACAGACAAGCTCCTGAGATCTACCCGTCTGAGAGAGTACACTGTGTACTGTAGCGGCTGGTATTCCAGGTACCAGTCAGCTTGGACGCCTGTCTGTGCCTCCTCTTCTGTCCACCTGCCCTCCCCCTTCCTCCTAGCCTTCGCGCCTTTTCAAGTCAGTCTGTCTTCCTTCTCCATCGCCCTGAGGTTGACCCGTTTTGCTCCGAAGCACCTGCCCACCCTCCCCTCTTCCCTTGCCTTGACCCAATCCTTTTCTCCCTCGTCCTTCTGACTTTCTCTTGGGTTCAGTACTTTGGTGTCTTTTCTTCAAGCGGTGGCCTGTGTCAGGGAGCAGAGTTGTAGAGGAGGTTGTCCTAGCGGTGGGAGGATGGGAGGTAGCTGGAGAGGAGTGAACCAGCCCTACCCCTCTCCACCACTCTGGTCACTGGAAATTGCAAGGTTACCTCTGTGCCAAGGTGGGAGCTCCTGGTGGTCAGGCTGTGTGGGGAATCTAAGAGGCTAGCTAAGATGCCTGCCTCTGTCTTCAGGAGATGCTGCTGTTGCGCCCTGTCTGTGCCTTTGTACAGCCCGCTCACCTTCTCTGTTCCATCATGCGTTTGGTTCTTTGCCTCTCTCTCTCTTCTTTCCCTGACCCATTCTCTGACCTCGCCTGTGGGTCTTTGCTCACTGTGCCCCCTCCTCCCCTCTGGGTGTGCGTGGGTGGTTCGTCTGGCCAGCGTTGGTAACTGCTTTGTTTCTGATTATCTCAGCTATCTGGGCAGTGTTGTCGAGACAAGCCTCTCCTCAGCTCAATAGGTAAGGGAGCTCATCGGCGGGGCGGGGCGGGGTGGGCAGGCGGATGGGGCTTCGGCAGGGCCATTGCTTCCGTGACAGGGGGATCTAAGACACATCCCCTCATTGCCTGACCCGGGGCAGCCGCTGCTGGGTTGCCATGGCTTCTGGACTCCCACATCGCACTGCTCTGCCGCTCCAGCTGCCCAGCTGGCCATGCCGGGACACTGCCTAGCTGCAGCTTTTAACCTCCAAGCCCACACCCACCCTTCTAGAATGGACTGCCTTTGTTCTCACTCAGACCCTTGCCATCCTGCTGCCCAACAACACCCTCCTCATAGACCTCCACAGCAGCTGCTGGAGCCTGCATGAACCCCAAGGGAGCCAGAATTTCCATGATCAGCTTTGCATCTCTCTACCCTTGGGTCCATAATAGGATCCAAGGCTCTCTCATCCTCCATGCTCCAGCGCTGTGTTTCCCCAGCAGACTCAGGGATAGTGTGTCCTCCCTGTCAATGCTTCCCCTTAAACTCAGATCTTTTCCTGGGGTTGCTGGTCCCTCACTCTTCCTGGGAGTTTTTTTTTTTTTTTTCCCTTCCTGGGAATCTTAATGACAGAGGTCTCTCTTCTACATCCATCTGGGTCCTTGGGGTCATGTGGCTTTCAGCTCTTCCAAGGTGGGAAGTGTAACCACTCTCCGCAGCCCTTTCATGGTTATTGTACGACTGAAATGTGACTTTGTCCTTAGAGCCACATTTGCTTTCAGGGTCCCCGCAGTAGCTGGCTTCCTGTAGGTCATGTTCTTGGGAAAAGGCCTTGGGAGAACTCATACCGGGGGACATGAGGGTGGGGAGTGGGAGAAAGGGAGCTGAGATGGCAAAAAGCTGAAAACCTTAGCGATTAGCACTGCCCTCCTCTGCCGTTGCTGGCTGCTCCGGAGTCCAAAAGAAGGGGTTCCTAGTGAAGGGGCCAGGCATCTCTTAAAGATGCTTGGGATGCTCAGGGCTCCCTCTCTGTCAGGACAGCCTAAAGAGATGCTTGTTTTGCCGTATGCTCCATTGCCCACGCTTCAGGGCTGGCAAACTGCACCAGGCCCCTGGGTGGAAGAATGGGAGATTTTTGTGTTGGTGCTTTGGCTTTCCATGTGAGAAGCACAGGCTTCCCTCTTCTCATATACCACGGGAAGCTGCTCTTCCCAACTCAGGCCTATAAATCTCATTGTGTCATAAGAGCGGGCTCCTGTAAAGAGACTGCAGGGACACTTCTTTATGACCTGCAGCTATAAAACTGTCAGTATCCAAGAGGCCCTAGCCTTGTGTGCGAGGCTGACTGAATGTCAGCCTGCAGCTACCAGTGACTGCAGGGTCACAATAATGCTCACCTGCTTCTGGGGCCTCTGGTGGCTCCTTGGATGGCTGTTATGGAGCAGGGAGAATGATTAACTTCCCTGCCCCATGCCTGTCCTCTCCACTGTTCTCTGGAATAGATCCTTTATTGCCCATGAGGTTTGGTAGCCCTGGGACAGCTCTTCCCCAGTTCCCAGAAAGTGGCTGGACTCTAGTGCCATTTGTCATTTCCATCCCTCTTACCCCACCTCCCCACCCCCAACTCCACTGACCCTGTCTTTCCCAACATCTTCATCATGTCAAGATCTGAGAGGACCTAGTCACATGATCACTGTGACAAGCCCAGAAACCAGGGGCAGTGGTGAGGGACAATTGTTCCTCTCCCAGGCCTGAATAGTACCCTCAGACCAGAAGAACCAAGTCCTCTGTATTATCCAAGTTAGGCCTTTGTGGTGCTACGCAACAGGAACCTCTGCTCATCCTCCTGCTTGCTGAAAGAGCTGCTGGGCCATGGGGAAGCTGTGGCCCCTCTGTAGACGCTGTCTGTCTTCATGCTGTGCCTTTGCATGTGTCCCCCTGGTCTTGCTTGGAGAAGTTGTGATGCTTCTTGTCTGCGTTTGTCCTTGCTTTGTTTCTTTCCCCTCCAGTCTCTCTCCTTTCCTCCCGTTCAGTCCTGTTGTCACTCCTCCACCCTGTCCTCTTTTTCCTCTCTTCCTTCTTTATCCTCTTCCCAGCTCCCAGCTCAGTGTGGGGAGCTGCAGAATGTGGCTCTATTCTTCTGTGGGTTACTGGGGGCCCAGTCACTTTACCCAGTGCTCCTCTGACGCAGATAATACTCAGGTTTCCCACCTCTGTTCTATTTCCCCTCACTAGCCACTGTGCCCTCTGTGATGCAGCGGGCTGGAAAGCATCACTGGATCCCCGTTTATTAGGTGTACTGTAGGAAGGAGTCTCCATTTGGACACAAGCCTTTCCTGAGACCTGAGGCAGAACACAGAGTCTGCACACTGACCCTACCAGAGAGGGAGCCATTTGTGGTTGGGCTGGCTTGATGCTGGCTTGTGAATTCCTGGCTGTGTCCGGGGGGTTACATAGAGGGTGCTTTCTCACCTTTTCCCTGGCTGTAATATGTATTTGAATAGCTTTCCCCATCCTTTCACGCATGGTCACAGGAGCCAGCCTCCTAGCTGCTTCTTTCTGCCCACTCTCTGGGGGAGTAATGGAGAGCTGTGTTGTTCTAGTTTTCCTTTTTGGTGCTATGATAGACACCATAACCAAGAGCAACTGTGGGAGGAAAGGGTTTATTTGGCTTACAGCATTTTCAAAGAAGTCAGGTCAAAAGCTCAAGGAAGGAACCTGGAGGCAGGAACAGAAGCAGAGGCCATGGAGGAACACTGCTTGCTGGTTCACTCCCAGGCTCATGGTTTAGTGGCCATTCTTATCAAGGCCAGGCCTACCTGCCTAGGAATGCTGCCACCCACAGTGGGCTGTACCCTCCCACGTTTAGTAATCAAGATGATGCCCCAACAGATATGGCTAGTCTAATGGAGGCAGTTCTTCAGCCAGCCAGGGGTCCCTCCTCCCAGATGTGTCAGTAATTGCTATCACACGTGTCTCAATGGCTTAGTTCTTAGGGCACTAAAGCAAGGAAGTGGCTAGCTGGATTTTGACTTTCCTGGCCTAAGTAAATCTGCTACCTCTCTTCTCCACTATCCTGGGGAGCAGGATGCTAGGCTGATAAAATCTCTCGGGTTGAATGAGGGGGATGGGAATTTTGTGTGGTCTGGCATGGGGGTGGATTTTAAAGTAAGTGTTGGCAATTTTGTTGTTGTTGTTGTTGTTGTTGTGTTGTTGATAATTTGGAACTGCAAAGAATACCAATGGATCACCGAACTGGCATTTACTGGCACAGAACTCGAGAGACCAGAAAAGCTCGTAGGCTTGGAGGCCTTTGTCTGTCAATAATATACCTGGGCCATCTCCTGGGAGAAGGGGAGCTGAAATTTGCAGCATTTCTGTATGTGGAGAAAAGTCAAGACTGACCCGAGGGGGAACTGAGGAACAGGCCTTGGGAAGCCAGGGCTGGAGTCTATTGTAACCGTCTGACTACAGGCCACATTCAGCTTTGCTGGCGAGCTTTATCCAGAGTTGCAAGTTCTTCACACTGCTTTCCATCCTAGACAGCAACACTAAACGTTTCAAAGCTGGAACAGTACCAGGCAGACTTGGCATTGGCATAGGACGCAGTTATCCTTCCTAAACACGGGAGGCAGGCTGATACCAAGGGCTCTCGGCGGCTGCTCATAAAGACTACTGGAAAATACTTCCTGTCTTTTCTGTATGGCTCACTCAGAACGGACCCATTATATCTGCCCCTCTCTTTCCACATGTCCTGCTAAAGACTTGCTTTTATTTTTGCCTCTGGCATTAGGCAAATATCTCCCGGTGCCTCCAGGAGACATCATCCGCTGGACTGCAGTGTCTGAGTCCTGAGCCAGCAGCTCCGGGAGGTGGGCAGTAGGTATCCTGGAAGAGCTAAAGAGAAAAGTTTTCTCTTCCTCGATATGTCACTGTTGTTTGGGAGTTTGTGCCTGAAGATGACACTTTAGCAGTTTGCCCTGTTCCCGGTCGGTCTGTCTTATTTTGTCTGTGACACTGATGCAGAGCGTCGGGGGTCAGTGTACTACAGAGCAGGTGGGTGGATCAGGGAAGCTCTGTTTTGTCTACTCTAGCCTCTGTACCTGTTTTACTTAAAGAACAGTTTAACTTAGTACTGAAGAGTCTGTCTGAGTGTACCTGGCTAAGTGGCTCCCCTCACTAAAGTGGAGCTTCTTTGTCTGGAATACGGCTACTGTCGTCTCCACCTCTTAGACACATTACAGACATGTGCCTGGCATGGTAAGTGGTAAGCACATGTTATATCATACAAACGATAGTAGTAACAATATGTTAATTGTGCTACTGGTATCCTATTCCCTGAATATTCCACCTACCTTGAGGAATCTTTGGGAACTTTTAGGGGTGCTCTGTACTGCTTCTTCTATAAGCGGTACCCTGACCCCACTGCAGAAAGATCTCTTTGTGGCTGGCTGAATTGGCACTGGCTTTGGAACACATGGCTGTCTACAGGGCACATAGAATGTGGTTGCACCTTTTTCCTGTCTATGGTGTATTAGTGAATTGTTTTTCCCATCCTACCATCCACAGTAAAGGGGAGGCAGCTCCCATGCTACCTCTGCCTATTGGCTTGAGATTAAGGAAGAACTGTGCTGTAACTGCGGGGCATCAAGTGTTGTGTTTGGGAGTGCTGTCTTGCCTGTCACATGTCTCCTCTGACTACTTATGTCACTTGTCATGGCCTTTCTACACGCTGGCTCTGGAGTAGAGATGGCAAATGGTAGAGGATTCATGCCTTTGGTTTTCTTTTCAGGTAACACAACGAACATTGACCAAGCTGAGGAGGGGTGGTGATGCAGACTCCCTCCAAAATCCCTTCCAGCTGCTGTTTTGGGGGGAAGATCTCTGGGTAGAACTGGGTTGGGGGAAGAGAAGAGGCTTGGACACTGGCGTATTGGGTCTTTGTGGGGACTTGCTTACAGTGTGAACTAGACCACTCTTCCATGGGGCGTGGGTACCTTTGTATGTGTGGTGATGCTGTGGGCTATGGGATGTTAAGGAGTTGCCTCTGACTTGAACTTGTGAGAGTTTCTTGATACCCAATGCACTCAGAGACTTGGGAGCAAATGGCATCCATCAAGGAAGATGGAGGTTCCTTCACTGCCAGTTACTTCCAGAGGCCAGAGGCTTACCAACCAGGAGTCTGTAAGTTTCTTGTTCCCAGTGCTTGCAGGGGCCTTCCATGCTGGAGAGATGCTAAGTCTTTTCATCCCTTTCTCGTTGATCCCGTTCTCTTCCCTCCTACCTCAGATAGCTCGTGGACCTCTGGGGACTTCTTTGCCTCTCATAGGACTATCTAGGTTCCTTCTTTTAAAAAACCGGGATTTGCTAAAAACCTCACTGTGATGGGCGTGGGGAAGGGAGATGTGGTACTTGGGGACAGAAGAGAGTTACCTTTGTCTACCATGGCTCTAGAGTGTCCCTTCATTACCTGTCTCATCCCAATACCAGTGTTTGTGGGAAGAAAGTATGCCCTGCCTCTCTCTTGTCCTCTTTGTTCCTCAGGCTCCAAGGTGTCTTACTTGGAGAAACACTGAGACCGATAACACGTCTTCTCCATTTTCTTCTTTTATGACTCTTGCAAAGCTCTCTTTGTAGGCACAGTGTCACACACCACTCTCTTCTCAGTTTGCTTTGGTTCCCTTTGTGACAGGCTCTATTTAGATGGCAACTTGATCCATCCCATAACTGGGGTGGAGAAAGAAGGATCAATATGTAGGAGTCTCCTCTCCCAACAATCTCAATGCTCAGGTTGAATCTTAAGATACAGAGTTTGCTGGAGACCAGTGACACACAGCAAGGACTCTGTGAAGCCATCAGATTTGAACACTCGGTCCTGTCATAATCTGCCTCTGCTCTCTTCTGTTTTCTTATGAGACTGGGGAAATCTGACCCTTGGCTGCAGAGTGCCGTGCAGACATGCCTGCTGATGTTCGTATGTCACAGCAGTTAGCTGTGAGCACCTGCTACATGAGTCTAGCAGATGGAGGAAATAGCTCTGTGAATTGGGTTCTGCAGAGCCCACACCTCACTGGGCACTGGCTACTTACTTGCTCCTTCCTGTCTCTAGACCTGGGAGGCAGCTTGTTGGGACTGGAATTGCTCACTTCCTGCTTTAATCTGCTCTTCAGTTTTTACTTAAAGGTCTTGATGGTGGTGAGTTCTAGGAAGTGACTCTTCTTTGGCCCTTGCTTATTCCAGCCTAAGTGATGTGTGGTGGGCTTACATTAAAGTCTCTCTCTCTCCTTTCCTAGGGTCTTCCAATTGCTCCACAGGTTGGTTTCCACCTGAGATAGGCCTCCTGCTGCTGGAGCTTTCCATTGGGTTTTCTTTCTTTCAGGAGCAATAGGAAGGCAAGTGTCCAGGAACGATCGTGGACACGCCGGACTCCATCCCTGGGCTCCACCCTTCTATGGGCAGTCCTTTGGCTTTCTTCCAGCCCTCTTCAAAGGCTCCTTTCTGGGAGCTGACCTGTGCCTCTCTAATTGTTCCTTGCAGAATACTTCCACCTGCACCCGGGAACGCTGCTGTGCCTGAGAGGCTGGAGGCTCTGAGATACCAACGGATAAAGAAGCCCAAAAAGTCATCCAAGGGCTCTTCGAAGTCAAAGAAACGATCCGGTAAATGGTGGGAAGTGCCACCCGTCTTTCCACCGTGCGTTTCCCATTTGACGAGGATTGTGGGCCCAGGATCCCAACCTTGGGTGTTCTCTAGAAGCCAAACCAGCTTCTCTTGTTCTTGATTTCCTTTTAAACATTCATTTCCAATAATGTACAAATGGTTTTCATGTGAAAAACACAAGAACGATATATCTGACTGCCTTCCCTTCCCAGTTCATCTCCTCCCAACTGTGGAGCCATTGCTCTGAGGGTATGTGTGCCCTTGGGGTTACTCAAAACTTTAGCAAGTACACCATGTTGTTTCAGTGGGTTTTTGAGCAACATAACTGGTACCCTATTCTTTCTCATTCTGCAGCACCCCTTGCTGTTACCCTGTCTTCTTGATTTGATTCTCCTCCACCATTTCAAGCCCACTGGGTGATCTAGGGCAGGCGTGGTGGGGCATAGGGCTCCTGTGGCGTGGGCTAGGCCAGCCTCTGCATTGACTAATCTTTTCTAAGTAGAGAGAGCTGTGAAATCTCCTAGTCTCCTAAAGGGTACGTCCATTGAGATGTACCTGATGCAAGCAATGTTAGGGAGCTTATGAATTAGTGCAGAAAGAACTGAGCTTTTCATTTAGAAAAGCAGGTGGTGTTTATCAGACATTCTCTTTCTACCAAGTTTGTAGGAATGTTCTGACAGCCTGTCAAGGAAGAATGTACAGCAGTTTCTTTGCAGATCCTTTGGTGACTACTGTAGAGCCAGGTTGTGGAAAAGTGTTCCATGGCTAAGCCCATGAGCTCATTGATGACTTAGCCTTTGGCTGTGGCTGGTTTCCTATCCGTTTGTAGATAGTAATACAAAGGCAGAGAAAAAGAAAATTATCTTGTTGTTTTGAGACAGGGCCTGGCTAGATAGCTCAGGCTGGTTGGAAACTAGCTGTGTAACCTAGGCTAGCTCCGACCATTTGGTTCTCTTACTTCTGCCCTTTGACAGCTAGGATTACAGGTGGGTGCTGCCATGTTCAACAACAACAGCAGAAAAAAATTTTTTTCCTGGGTCTTGGGTCAGGATGGATTTCAAAGCTCAATTTAAAGTCACTCAATTTAAACATATACATAAGACACCACACATACGTACATACATACTCCTTTTGTGTATGCATGTGTGTCATTTAATGATATTTATGTGTTCTGAGAACTGCACCATTAGATGATTTAGGCACTGTGTAAACATCACAGACAGCGCTTATATTAACCAAGACACTCACTATATAATGCAGTCTATGAGACTGCCGAGCCTTCCTTGATTAAAATGCTGTTATGTGGTGCATGCCTGTAAGTTTTTCATTTAGTTATTATAGAACAGGCCACGTCAGCTACACATGTTCTCTCTCTCTTGCCTGATCTGTGTTCATAGCTCTCAGGTGTCTGCCTTTAGCCCAGCTGTCTTCTCTAAGCTCAAATATTATATTTCCAGTTGGCCACTGGACTTGGACTTCAATGTTTTTGACTGAATAATCCAAATCCGCCTCTCCCCACCTCTCTTCAGTTGTGTAAACGGCGTTGCTTCATTTGGGCTCAATTTCTCCGCCTCAGTCTTTTGCTCACACCTGATCCTTTTGGTGAAATATGTTGGCTCAACATTTGCAATACATCTTGCCTCCTTTGGTCACCCTTGCTGTAAAATATGAGGCTCCAGTCACCTTCTCTCCTTTTGGACTGCTGCGGTACCTTGCAGCTGCCCTCCTGCCCCCATCTGTTCTCTTACAGTATCCCATAGAGGTGACACCCTGACCCTTACCTAGGGAGACAGCAATCACTCCTCAGTCACCTAGCCTCTGGCGGGTGAAGGGTCTCCTGTCAGTCTGTGAATGAGAGTACTGAGGCAGGGGAAAAGAACAATATTTTGTTACTGTTTTGGGACAAGGTCTCAGGCTGGCCTGAAAGTGGCCATGTCTGGGCTTGAACTTCCATTCCTCTTGCGTCCACCCTTTGACTGCTATGAAAGCACCCAGAGTGAGCTGTAGAGATTTTATGCCCCCCACCCTTGAACATGTTTACACACACACACACACACACACACACACACACACACACACA
>OU015749.1:85464569-85496474 GCA_907169655.1 Acomys percivali
ACACACACACACACACACACACACACACACACACTCCCAACACAAAAGTCTTCTAAAAGCTTTTCCTTGCAACAAGAAGGAGTTTTACACTCTGTCAACATAACCGCCATCTTTCTTTCTCTGGAGCATACTGTGTTTGCCTCTTATCCTTTTTGTTTGTTTGTTTGTTTGTTTTTTACAGGCAGGGACCCACTATGTAGCTCAGGTTACCCTCAAACTCAATCCTATTGCATCAGTGTCCCAAGTATGGGGATTACAGGCATGTGCCACCATACTGGCGTACACCTGCTCTTAACTTGGCAATTCCACCTTGGCTGGTCCTGTTGATGGTAGTCATTTTCACTCATCTCTGGTGAATAATGCTGGTTCAAGACTCCAGCCAGATAGTAACACTTGGGGAGGCAGAAGCAGGGGTCCGGTCATTGGTACACTCCTATTTCATCTTCTTTATCTTCTTTATCTTTCCAATCTTGACAGTTTGTCTCTTTCCCCCTCCCTCTATGCTGAAGTATAATCCAGAAAACAAACTCTCCCACTGTATCTCCAAAAAGGCCCTGGGGCAGAGGAATGGCCCAGGCAGTGGAAGAGGTGTGTGGGCCTGATAGGCGTTCATGATTAAAATCTTGTGTGATGTCTGTCATTGCTTGGAGTAGGTGAGAAAGACACAGAAGGCCTGCTTCCTGCCACCTAGAATGACACCTGGTATCCAAGAGGCAGGACACAGCACAGCACAGCAGATATTTGTAGACCAGTTGCTAAAACAGCTTGGTCATTGAGATCCATAAATTCATAGGTGGGAAAATACCTACCTAACTCCGTTGACTCAAGGCTACATTGTTGGTTGCGCCCATGGGGAAAGAGGAGGTTCTCTGCAGAAGTTTGTCCTCAGAGCCCTTACAAACAGGTGTTCCCTTGGTTTCTATGGCAACTTGGACTTCAGCCCTGGGAGATGCATGGACTGTGTGAGGCTCTGACCCATCTTTTCATGCCTTTTCTATTGTGTGTCTCCTCTGCAGACGGTTCTGCCTCCCAGGCTCAGCAGCTTCCCAACTCTCAGGTTCTGTGGCCCGACGAAGCTGTCTGCCTCCGAAAGAAGAAGAGACACTCTCGTCCTGATCCCTTCGCCCGGCTTTCAGACTTGTGCCACCGTCAGCTTCCGGAAGACCAGACGGCGATCCTCAACAGCGTGGATCATGATGACCCAGGCCACGCGACTCTGCTCTGACTTGACATCACTCTAAGTGTCCCCAAGGTGGGGTGCTAGGCTAAAGGGGGCAGAGAGGACCGTTGTACAGGGCCTTGTCCTTCTCTGCCCATCACAGGATGGCTCAGGCCCTTGTCCCATGTGTGTTCCCTCCTGCCAGTGTGGGCCTCTCCCCTAGATCTAGCCAGCTAGCCTTGCCCACAGGACAGAGGACTGGAGGAGGAGCTTTTAACTGTGGGTCAGTTGGGTATGAAAAAAATGTCTGTCTCAACAGCACCTCTCCTCCTTTGCTAGACTGATTCTTCTCGCCTCTTCAAATGTCTTAGAAAGTGAAGAAGAGGAAAGCAATGGCTTTTACCGCTCTGCATTTGTTTCAGTTTTCCAAGTCCTGGGATAGGGTTAGAATTACATCCTGTCCTCCAAACTCCACATATATATAGATATAGATACAAATGCACTTGTGTGTAGTTGGTGGGTTTCTCTATGTGTATATATATGTACATTGAGGCAAAGTGCTATTTCTCCCTGTGGTCAGTGAAGAACTTAGAAAGGTACTGAGTAGCAGGCTTGGTGAGCAGGGCTGCCAGTGTGCTGGTGGCTGTTCTCGTGTCTGTCTTGGGAGATTATTCCAGCTGAAACAGGATTCATGCCTCTCAGCTGACTTCACCATTGCTCTCTCTAGCCTCTCCCATCTAGAGCAGAAACGGGGTCCTGCCATAATTCCTAGCTCCCTGGTTGGGGGTGTGGTCAGCAACATGTTCGCCCTGAACTAAACCCAAGCCTCTGTTGCCTGCTTGCTAGGTGAAGAGAGCATGGCCAGGCTGAAGGCCAGACTGGCATCTTTCTTCTACAGTTTGGCACTTGCCACAGAAGTAGTGATTGTTTAGCAGTGGGGCTGACAGGCAGGCCTGGTGTACAACCCTCTGCTCATGTGGCCATGCCTCATTCTCTTCTGGTCCAGCCAGGGCTAAGAGCCCTGCAGCCAAAGGCCCTCCTGTCTGCAGCCACCTGTGCTGAGCACTCAGCTGCCACGAGCTCTATTTATACCCTCTCTGCTCGGCACTCTGGCACTCTGAGCAGTGTTTCCCCCACAGCCGATTGGCTCCTCCTTTCCTTTTGTGTCTGCTAATTCTCCAGATTGATTAATTGCCATTTGTGGGAGCTGCCTGGGGCTCCTTGGCTTACTCTCTATGTGCTGCCTGCCAACTCTGCTTTGCCCTGGGGTCCTTCTCCACCCCCTGGACCCAATCTCTAGTGTGTAAGATGAAGAGATGGGGGTGCCTCAGACTGTTGAGTTCTGGGGTGCTCTTTCCTCACTGTTCCTATGTGGAACTGGCTCAGGCACAGGAATGAAGTGGGAAAGGGGTGGTGGGCAAGCACCAGGGCCCTAATCCTTTCTCTGTTCAAATCTTGTCCTGGTTCAAACTGTTAGGCCTCAGATGTAGAAAAGGGGAAGAGTAGGCTCACCTTCTCCTTCCCTCTGGCTTAGCCTAAAAACTGCCAGCTTCCTGGAAGTATTTCTTCTTGGTGCTGCTGTATCCATCTCTCTCCAGTGACCACCTTGGGCGTTAGCCATGTCTACCAGTAGGTAGACTTCTGCTGGTCCCATGGAAGCAGCCAGTCACTCGGCCTAGTGACTTTGATGTAGGGTCCTACGTGCTGGGAAGCTGTTCTTCTTCAGATCTTCCATCTTGGGGGATTGACTGCATCTCTGCAGGCAGGCCCTGGTGCTTCCTTCTCTCTCCTAGTGAGCTAGGGATGAGCTCCACCTTCGAGATTTCACCACACAAGCCACACTACCACAGCTTTCATCTGGACATGGGAAAGAGAGGTGCTGAGGGCAGAGTTTCTTTAACTCTGAGGTTTAGGGCCACATATCCTGGGCTCTCCAACTGATGTGCTTCTCAGAGGTGTTGGTGACCACTGGACCTCTGGACCACAACACCGGTGAAATAGAAGAGTTGAGTCGCATTCTTTTTCAGAAGTAGCTCACTGCTTCTGGCCCTGTGACACCATGGGCTGCTCAATCAAGTGTCTCCTGGGGCTACTGGGAACAATCCTACCTGACATATTGGGGTAGCTCATAATGGTGTAGTCTGTGGCCTTTGCTTGCTCTCACAGCACATGATTCCTGAACCATAGAATATAAAGGTAGGGTGTCAAGGCTGATGGATTTTGTATTGAACTTGGCCAATTGTTCTAAGGACCCTCCTAGGAACTCTGGCCACAGTCTGCACTCTGAGGTTACAACTGAGGAGAAGCGGGGTCAATGACTTTGCTTCTGTGGCATGTTGTAGGGCCAAGAGCCAAACTTTGTGGGCTGAGATGCCTCAGTCCATGGCTGTGCTTGCAGGCTATGCTAACAAAGGTGCTGACTACTTCCTCTTCTTGCCTCAGGCAGGGCCCCTTACCTCTGCCTAGCTGACCAAATGGTGGAAACTGCTTTTGACTGGCCACTGGGTGGTGACAGCTGTGCTATTGTGCCCCCTGGGCTCTGAATGGGCACAAGGTCTACCCATCTCAAAGTGGCCTCTGATGCATTCTGCTCCTAAGAGGTCTTCCTTCTTTGTGGCTTTTCTTGGAGGCTAGAGACATTCCTGTACATCAGAAAATTGTATCAGCCCTTCCTTTGATGACTGCAAAGGAAACTGTCATGATGCAACCCCCATGGTCTATGGGATGACCAGGGTGTCATACATGCTCTCAAGTGCTAGGCATGGCACATGTTTAACAGCCTGCTTAGAAATGAGCAATGTTGGGGTGTATCCATTTCTAGGGACCAATGACCTTTACACTCTTCCTCTGAACTTGACAGTGACTACTATTGAGCTTCCTAGGGCTTTCACTCTTTTTGTTGTGGGAGATCATGTCTTCCAAACCTCCCCTTTGGGTCCAGTAGCCTTGCACAAGTAACCCAGTTCAAAAACCTATTTCTGTACTCAGTCTTTTTTTTTTTTTTTTTTTGTATCTTATCCTTTTGCTTCTTAACGGGAAATGCTATCTCAGTGTTTAAGCCAGCAGCCCAGAAAGAGAGTAAGCTGGTCCTCCAAGGGCCCAGAAAGATTGCAATTATTTGGGGGGAAAAGATGAAAAATAAGAAGTGACTCTTGTCTCTTTACTTGGTGGCTTTGCTTCAAGGCCCTGAGAGGAGCTCTGGGTACCCTTGGTTATTGGTGGGTGTTGGTCACCTCACGGCCAGCCTGACTGCTTCTCAGATTTCTTAGGGGAACTAGGGCAGGAGAGAAGCAGCCTTGGAAGATCCTTTCTCAGCAGGAAGGGTAGCGCATCACATAGGGTGAGCAGGATCTGTATTCTGTCTCCAGGGCCCTGGGTTCTGCATTGGGGGAGGTTTGAGCAGGGTGGGTTAGAACAGTTATGTATTGGTATTTTCCCAAGTGTTTTCTCTTTTTATTTTTGCACAGTGATATAAACTATTTGATGTTCAACAGATTTTATTTGTTTATTCTTCTGCCCTTTATATGCAGAAGAAACTGGGTAGTGTTGAGATGTGGGTTGCATTTGTTTCCCCCTCCTGGTGAGACTGGCACACAGTAGCTTCAGAGGAATCACCCCCAGACCATTAGGGCATCTTAGTTGCTTCCTAGGAACTGAATGAATCTGAGGCTGAGGTATGGTAGTTTGAGCCATTTCTTCTGATTGTGGTAGAAAAACCCATTAGAGGGCTTGGGGGTGGGTTGGGAGAATTATAGATAAGAACATTTTATTAGTATGTAGAGAAGCACTCTAGGAAGTAAAAAGCTAATGCTTTGGGCTTGCTTTGCTTGCATGTAATGGTGCTTTGGGGGGCACTGCAGGCTGTGGGAGTTGGAGGACAGAGTCAAGGGCAGAGATGGGGGCCATGGGAGCTCCTACTAATTGTCCCTGGGGTCACTAATGCTTTTTGCCTTGGCTCTCCCCTTTGTGCAGGCCCCAATACAATGGGGGCCCAGGGTCTTGCTAAGTACCTTTGTCTCTTTGGAAACAGCCTCAGGATGTGGCTTCTTGGCCATTCTGCAGTGAGTACAATAGTTGATAGGGCAGGGGTGACTCAGGAAGGGAAGTCAGAGGGTTGGAACATGGAGAAATGAACCGATTTTGGTCAGGTATGCGAGATTTAAAGGGGTAGAGCAATAAGTCAGTTGTAGAGAGTGTGGGAATCCTGGGATGATGAGGTTAAAACTCACAAAGGACACCAAGCTTCCTTTTCTCTTTGGGGGCACTCCTACCAGCCCAGACAGTGCAGACGGTTTGAGGGTCATCACAGGGAAATGAGTGACTTTCAGGGAGGGCAGTGAGAGGCAGATGCCTCTGCTGTGGGAGGGATGCAGCCACTGAGAATACCTTGTGAGCAGGGCTTGGTAAGCAGGCCCAGACAGGTTCTTGAAAGAAATCTTGCTTAAGGTAGGGCTTTTCTGCTTGTAGACCTGGCCTCTGATGCTGAGTACTGAACACACACTTCTTCAGTTTTCTTCTGTTTGTGGAGCTTCTCTAGTGAAAACTGGGAGACGGGAGCAGCTCCTTGTTGGTAGAGAGGGAAAGGTTGTTCTCGAGCATTGTGCTCATTTTCCCAGCAGCAGTGGCAGGCTGTGTCTGAACGTGCTCACTGGACACTGGTGCTGATGGTGGAGAGGAGGCGGGGCCCTCCAGACTTGTCAATCTTTCTTCTTGAGCTGTGGAGAATTCCTTCAAGGCTACACGGTGGCCTTGAGACTAGAGGCTTGGTCTTCAGTTTCTCGTCCTTTGATAGGTTAAAGATACCACACTGTAGCTAAGAGAGTGAAATAATTTTTATCTGAAATCAGAGACCATCTATTATATACTCCTTACTGTATCTAACTTCCTCTTAGATCAAGAGGAAGAACGGAAGATCCCTTTAAGAGAAATCAATCAAAGCTCTGGTTGGACTCCAGTTATTCTTACCAATTCATGCCACCTGATGTGTGTGTGTATAGGGGGCACTGCTTCTCCTTTGATGCTGAATCGGCATGGGCCTTATGTCTGGAGCCCCTGTCTCTACTTCCAAATAAGCCTTTCAGGAACAAATACACTGTCTGCACCATATGTTTGGTGTTGGTCTTGGATTGCCAAAACGGTAGACTTTTTTTTTCATGACCTCATTTAAAATAATAATAATAACAATAGTCCCTAATCCATCGAGTCTGATCAAAGACAATCCTAAATCCTAGGGATTTCTATGTGAACTAAAAAAAAAAAAAATGTGTTAGTGCAAATCTTTTTAGTGGCTGGCCGTGCCTTAGGAGGGAGAAGAGCTGGGTGTGTCCTAACTGCTAAATGGTTGGGTAGATCAGCAGCCAGCCATTGATTGAGTCACCTGGACATTCGCTACCGCAGCAGTTCGGGGTACTGAAGGGCTCTGGTGAGCAGCGATCTGCTGTGCACTGCTGCCTAGGAAGTTTGACCAAAGCAGCACAAGAAATGCAAGCTCACCGCAGCCAGGGCCTTGGCTGCCTACCCTTCCCACTCAACCTAACTCCATGGCAACATGGACGATTAAACTTGCTGTTCTTTGTGTCTTGAAGACATGTATCCCGCCAATCCCATCTCCCACTGGCGTTGATTTCCTGGATCTGTTCTAAGGAAGTAGAGCAAGCTCTCCCCCAACCCATGCTCACACCATTCAGGCTCTGTTTCCTTCTTTCCTCGCCCCCCGCCCCCCACAATCCCCCAACTTGTGCGTGGCTCCAGGATCTCAGGCTTGTGCATGGCTTACACTAGGGAGGTGGTTGGGTTAGCGAGAGAACTGGGGAGGGTGTAGGGGTTGGTCTGGGGAAGGGGATTTGCATTTTCAACCCTAAAATACTCTAAGCATGCTTTGGGGGTGACCGCTTTGGGGGGATTTTCACATAAACAATGGTTAGGGAAAATGCCTGTTGATCCTCGTATGGGAGGTGGGGACTCGGGGAGCACTTGGCTTCTTTTTGGCTTAGGAATCTATTCTAATTGGCGGAGGAGAACAAGCCTCCTCACAGGTGCAAACCCTGCAAATCATGGAGGGGAAATGTATTCCTTCTAGCAGTGAGTAGTCACACTGCCCACTGAGAACAACTGAGCAGTCTGTCATGGGTTGACATTGCCCTGGCTGGGTCAGAGAAATGCAATGATCTCAATTGTTTCTTTGCAGGTGTCAGATTATCTGCCTGAATATGAACCCCAAGCCAACTATTTATTCCAATGTTCAGAAGTAAGTGAGTGAGTGTGTTGTATGCATGGCATCTGTGTGTGCTGGGTGTGTGTGCCGTGTGTGTGTGTGTGTGTGTGTGTGTGTGTGTGTGTGTGTGTGTGTATTGTATGGGTCTGATTTGTATGTGTGTTTTCTGTGTGTGTGGATATGAGGGAACTGTAGAGACACCACTTTGCCTGGGTAGCATCAGGCCTAGTTATGGCTGACTCTTTCTTTGCTAGATGAACTTCTGTTTTGGTAGGAGGATCATACTCACAGTATACCATCTTGAGTGTATTTTTTATGGAGATTGTATATAAAATTATATAAATATATATATATATATATAACTTGTTCTATTTTAAGGCGAAAGGAGACTTACTAGGGGGAGGGAAAGAATCAGATGCAATAGTGGTGACTAATAGTGGGAGCTTCAGGTAAGTTGTCCACATGGGGAGTGGGGGGAGTGGGTGGGGAACAGATGTAAGCTGGTGCAGGGGCTCGTGCCCTCTACACACACACACACATATACATATGTATAAATATAAAGAGAACCTATATAAAGCTATCTATCTAGCATATCTATATATCTATATATCTATATGAAGTCATAGTTTGCTTTATTTTTATACTTGTGCTTAGAGACACTTTGAGCAGTATCACCTCCCCCAGGTGGTCTGGGGTGCTAGCTCATGCCTTGATGCCAACCTACTTCTCCCTCCTCCCTGAGACAGACTGTCTGTTTGAAGCTGCTTGAGTCGCTCTGATAGAAATGTGTATATGTAGAAAAACGAAAGTCACACGTGCAGAAAGGACAAGTGAGCTGAAGGTGTGGAGCTTCTGGGCCTGTCTGTCTCCTGCCAGGGGGGCTCCCTAACCCATGCTATTTGGTAGAGGTGCTCACTGTAGAAGGGGATGATGGGGAATCAGCAAGAACCCGTGTCCCTGTGGCTAAGGGTTGGTACCCAGTTATTTGGAAACAGTCTAGCTCAGCATCTTGGATGGTAGGAGTTCAGATTCTCTCGGTCTTCTGGCAACACCTGTCCTGCTTCATAGCACCTGGGCTCAAGCAGCTCCTGCAGAAGGTGGCAGTGAGATTTTGAAGCTGACTGCGTGGGCTGAGTCTTGGAGAAGATATACCCTGGTAATTATTGCTGCAGATTCTGGGAATCAGTGTGAATGTGATATCTAGTATAAATATAGCATCTGTGCTTTTTCATTTGTTTTTAATTGGAAAATAAACTGTTGTCGGAAATGGGAGTAGTCTAGTGCCCAAGCACTGAATGGAAGATCAGGAATGAGAGACTGATTTTGGGCAGGGCTGAAGGGTGAGTCTCATTGCTTCCTTCTGATACTCCAGCCTGGGACTCGGAAACTAACCAACATGTCGGAAGAATGTGGTGTGGGCGGGAGATTTTGGGGAAGAGCTTACTTGTGTTTGGGCAGGAAACTGCGTGCTCTGAAGAATACCTCTTTGAGAATTCAAGACCTCACATATGCTGTAAGGCCCACATGCCTTGCAGCCTTAGCTGGCATCTTCTGGTGCTCGCTCTTTCTTCTCATGTGCCAAGTATGATCAGAGTGGTGTGCTTGAAGCTGATGCAGAAGCTAGGAGAGACCCAGGGCTGTAGTCTTTCTAGTCTTCCTGCAACTCCCTTAAGAAAAGGCAAAAGTATTCCCTCTGCCCAAGCAAACCATGATGCTAGCCACAAGCTCTTATCTCAGATGCCTTGACCATGGGAAGGGCTTTTTATTTTTTATTTGGAGGGAGGAGTGGTGCTACGCAGAGTAGGGTAGAGTGGAGCTTGAACCTAACTCCTGACCCTTATGAAGACCTTATGATTCCCTTGATGATCTGCTCAAAATATTCAAAATTTCCCAAGGATATTGTGGGAAGTGGTCTCTGTCCATGTAGTACTGGCTGGACTCTAGTGCTGAGTCTAACTGGCAGTGTATCTGGCCTTACCTGCTGCCTCGTCAGGAGGCCAAGGGAGGATGCAGACAGCCGTTTCTGGTAAATTCCTGAGAGATTGAGCAAGAGGAAGAACAACAAATTCTTTGTCCCTTCCTAGCTTGAGCCCCTCCTCACTTACCAAAGAGGGGTTTCTATTACTTTTTTTTGGGGGGGGGGTTCTTAGAGCCCACCTCTTCTCTTTGCATGTAGACTCTTTCTCAGTTCTGGTCATAAGATAGCAGCCGAGTTAGTCATTTTAGCATCTCAGAGCTCATACTCCATGAAGCCCACGTGTGCTATTGACACTCGGCTCTTTACACATTGAGCCAAAGGCTTGGTCCTTAGACACCTCAGCAGCATCAAGGTGCATGAGATTGCCATCCTATTTCATGTGTGCAATTGGACCCTTCTGTGGAAATGGGAAGATGGACAAGCCCCTCACCTTGAAGCTTTAAGGCTTGGAAAAAAAACATTACCTTTGTCCTTTCTATGACCCAGACCTCAGTAGGATGGTGTAAGGTGAACATTGGAGGGGAAAAGAGAGGTGGCCCAACATGCGTCACCTACTCTGTAGAAGAGCCAGCTTTCCACAGGGAACATGGCAAAGGAGGCCCAGGTCTTGTTATATATCGGAAAGGCAAGTTGTCTCATCCTGTAATCTCTCAGTAAATGGGACTGATAAATCTAATGCTCTGATAAAACCAATGCCAGGATCTGGAACTGTTTTGTATACTTGGGATTCACCTTGGTCCTTAGGCCATGAGAGTTTTGTTGAATTGTGATGCTCTTCCCTTTTGGTAGGAGATAGGGGGAGTCTGAAGAGATTTAGTTCCTCTACCTCTGTCTGCTGTACGGAACGAATGTGGAAACAGATCTGGAACTTGCTTTCCCAAGGCTCGGTGCAACTCGGTCCTTTCCCTACTGTCCTCAACCAGGAGCCTGGGGGAAAGGGGCGAACATCCATCACTCCTCACCTTGTGCTTTAGGGGGAACCATCTTGGGCAATAAAAGAGTATGAGGTGGGGAGGGGGCGGGTCTTAGCCCCTCTTGTGGGTGAGGGGTGGGTCACAATATTGGAGTAGGGGTTTCTGTTGCTAGGAAGTGACTGGAAGGAGGTGTTCTAGAGCACAATCTTGTTGCCGTGACTTGAGACCGAGGGACCGCAAAAGGAGCCATGGACCAGTGCTCTGTTCACTGAGCCCCATGCACACTGTCAGAAAAATCTTAAAGCTCCATTCAGATTTCATTTCCTCACTGCTGCCATTTGTGGGGCTGGAGACTGAGGGCAGGGATGGGGCATACTTTATCAAGTTACCTGTCCTGACACAGCTCCTGAGTGAGCAGATGGTGTCCTGCTTTGGTCAGCAACTCTGTGGCCCCTTTATTGCCACCTTTCTGTCTTTCATGAGGAGGAATCATCTTGGACATATTTCTGCCCTCACTCACCTAAAGGGAGTTTTTGTATGAATTCCTTTCCTCCTGTTACCCCATAGTGTGTAGACACACAGAAGTGGGGAGGCGAAGGGACCTGGTGCTCCCTGCCGGAGTCCCTCACAGACTGCACACCTCTTGGACCTGGCAACCTCTTGCCTGTTAGTTTTAACATATCTGGACGTGACTATCAATATTGCCATGAGATTTCTTGCTCTCATTTCAAACTTGTATTCTTCCTTTGACTTTCTTTGGGGCTTTTCCCAACCACGCCTGGTCTTCTCACGAAGAACATTCAGACCTCATCTCCATTTCTTGAATGTTGAGTATTACATCACTGCTAGGGTGCTTCATGGTGCTGCTCCTGAGGAGGCCAGCTGGACAGAATCAGTCAGCTTCGTCTCACTGGTTCCTTAGATCTTCTGTACTTTGTCTCTATTTGATGTTTTTTTTTCCCTAGGGGGTTGGGGGTGGGAGATTTAGGGGGTAGCTTTTGTGTTCTCTCTCTCCTCCTCTTTCTCCTTCTTCCTCTTCCTCTCTGTATGTATGTATGGATTGGTTAAAGTCAGTTATCATGGGTAGCTGACTTTGATTCCAAATTCAAGTTAAACCACACACTGTATACCTGCACTTAGAACATCTGTGAGTGTGAATTTGGATGGCAACTAGAGGCATACTTTTTGAACTTCAGGTATGTAACTGAAAAGTAAATAAAAACACTATTTTTTCAGTAAGCTTTTTTTTTTCTTCTTCTAAAAGATAACTTAAAAATCAAAGTATACGAACATTAAATTGGTGCTGTACCAAAGCCTTATGACATATTCTACACTCTGTATATCCTGTCTCTGGGGAGCTCCCTACTTTACTAGTTTTGTCAAAAAGCCTGGGAATGCCAGTGTGTGTCAAGCCTGGGGCTGGGTCCTGGGGACCCATGGGCCAAGGGGACTCTTGGGAGCAGAAGATGATGGTAGAGGTGGGGTACCCACTTTCTGCCTGAGAAGATACAGAAGGGAAACTGGGTGTTGGTGTGTGTGTGTGTGTGTCATGCATGTGCGTGCATGTGTGCGTGCATGCATGCATGCGTGCCTGATCTCACCAGTGCATAGTGCCAAAGTGAACGCACTACCTGGGGATTGACAGAGACACCCAGTTGGCCTGCGTGTGGGGTGGCTGTGGGAGTGTGGGGCATGCCCCTTCCTGTTTCCCATTTCCCTTTCTAGGTTAGTAATGGAGGTGTATCAGAAACAGCTACCCTCTCAAACAGGTGCTTCCCCCAGTCAAAATCTCCAAACTAAGTATCTATCTGTGAAGGGCCTGTCCATAGGACAGGCACCTTAGCTACCAAATCCTAATGCCTAAGGCTGAGAGGAACCTTTTTTCTCTCTGACTCTTGCCTAGTTTCTTGAGGACAAAGGTTCCTCTGGGGATCTCCATATCTCCTGTTCCTTGGCCTGGGTGGGCTTCTTAGCCTATTGAGAAGGCCTCACTGTGGCTGACCCATAGCTGTACCTGCTCCATGGTCTTAATCAACAACGTCTGCCCTGGCTGCTGAGGACAGCGATTCCTTTGGCCTTAGACTTGTCAGTGTAAAGTTGAGCACCAGCCCAAGTATATTGGGGAGGATATCTGCAGTCCGCCTTGGCCTAGACTGCGACTCCGGGCTCCACCTGCTGGTTCTTTCAGGCTTCCTGAAACTAACCAACTCATCACCATTAACACTGCATGTTCATATCCGCAAACACACAACAGTACATAAGCAAACACGGGAAAAGAGAGAGAAAGAAAGCACATCCAACAGCTAGATGTGTAGCCAGTGAAGGTAGCCGCCCCCCCACCCCCACCCCAGAACATTGCAAGCTAAGCTGATTACAAAACATTTAGTATTTAATTGCTCCTCATGTAACTTTACCCTGCTTCAGAAATGTTTTGTATTTTGATATAAATAAAAATTTGCTTAAAAAAGTTTGTTTCCCTCTCTTTCTTTTTCTTTCTCTCCTTTCTTTCTTTCTTTCTTTCTTTCTTTCTTTCTTTCTTTCTTTCTTTCTTTCTTTCTTTCGTATCTAGCCCTACATCTCCCATATCAGCTCATTTTAACTCACATCTCTACATGACACTGAACCGTTGGTCCCCATCTGCCTCCAGTCAGCCAGGCAGTTGTGTTCTGAGGGGATGTTCTGTGTAAGTCACTGCAGTGTGCACTTCAACCACCAGGGGTAAAAGCAGGCCAGGCTCCCCCTCCTCGAGGTTGAGGAGCTCAAGTTGTAGCGGTGTACAGGCAGCAATGTCAGCAGTAAGAACCGCACAGGATGTCGTTGAGTGGCTAGTGACTGGAGAAAATGGGCGTCAGTATGATGGGAAACGTGGGGAGAGGTGCAACTCCAGTGGAGAAGGAAAGGGTCACGAAGGTTTTCAGAGGCCTCACAAT
Source organism: Acomys percivali (assembly GCA_907169655.1). NCBI lineage: Eukaryota > Metazoa > Chordata > Mammalia > Rodentia > Muridae > Acomys > Acomys percivali. The sequence continues at coordinate 85,477,765 of OU015749.1, forward strand.
GACATTTGAACAAGAAGTAATACGGAGCTTTAGCTCTGCCAAAGACCCATATGCCTCTTTCACTTCTGCCTGAAATCCTATGAGCCAAAGGTCACTTTCTGGTTTCTGAGAGGCTTGTTTATCCCATTATGAGAAGATCAGGGACCAGCAGGCTTGGACCTCTTAAATTCATCTCCAGGGTTACTTGGTGAGTGTGGCTCACATCCTTTCACTTCTGTTGCTAGGCAGTGCCCCTCCATGTCAACTCTGTTCTGCACTTGAAGCTTTGTTTTTGTGTTTTGAGACAGAAGCTTGCTCTGTAGCCTAGGCTAGTCTTGAACTCAAAACTGTCCTTCCTTTTAAACTATATCTGGGACTTAGTGGAGAGCAAATACCAAAATATGAGCTTAAAAAAATTTGTGCCTATTGTTCTAGGTGAGGACAACAAATAACAAACAACTATCAGTCACCGTCTCAACAGTGTGACAAAATACCCAAGAAGATTAAACTAAGGAAGGCTACGTTAGCTCATGGTGTCAGCTCCTTCAGTCTGTGGCTGGGGAAAGGTTCCAATATTCCCATAAGTCCTACAACATAAAGGATCTCCTGTCTCCACACAGAATGGATGCTAGCACTCCAGTGCATTCTGTGAATAAGGGTGTCCAAAGGCATAGCGAGGTAGGCAAAATAAAGTGGTTCTGTTCTAAAAACAAGCCAGGCTGAGGACAAAGCTGTTAGCGTGCAGGCCCTTTAAGGGATGCTTCCAAGCCTCTGCACCGGCCAACCAGTCCCCACACAGAGGTTCATCTATAAATTCAAAACCTTCTGCTGTAGTTAAAAAAGTTTACACATAAGCGATGAGGTAGGAATCTTACACCCGGACAACTGTCCTTTGTCTCAACAATCTGCTGCAGTTCTCATTCTTACTTGCTTTCCGTGTCCTCTGGCCTCTCTTTTTTTCTTGGCAGGGCTTAGTGAAAATGTTTTGATATTTCTATATGCATTGGTTTTAATTTTTTAAGATAAGATACACAGTTACTTTCTGCCTCTTTATATAAATGAGCGTAGCCAAGAGAATCTTTTGTGTGTCAAATAGTGTTTATGGGATTTTTTAAAAAAACTCTTAAAATATCTCTGTATACGTGTTTGCCTGCATGTTTTTATGTGTGCCGTGTGCACGCAGGAACAGAAGGCTGAGGTGAAAAGAGGGTGTCAGATGTCCCGGAACAGGAATTGCAGGCAGCTGTGAACTTCCACGTGGATGCTCAGGACCGAGCTTGAGTCCTCTGAAAGAGCAGCAAGTGCTCTTATGTCTGAACCATCTCTCCAGCTTTTTAACCTATTCTTTTTTTTTTTTTTTTAAGTTCCCTTAACTCCATACTTTATAAGATCTTCCAGATGTGTTTCAATTTTGAACTCACAGTAACCTCGTGGCCTAAGCAAAATGTATCTTCATCATCTCTCAAGCTGTGAGTGAACTTGTCGGTGGCCTCGTGTCCCCCTTTCCCCTGTTCCTCGGTCAGCCTCGTGTCCCCTTTCCCCTGTTCCTCGATCAGCCTCGTGTCCCCTTTCCCCTGTTCCTCAGTCAGCCTCTTTACTCCTTCCTGTGCTTGCCATTTCACAGCAGCTTTGATGTCTGCAAAACAGAAACGAGATCCCAGCACTTCTTTTGCCTGGACCTCCTTCAGACATGACACAATCTAAGGACACCTGTGTTGCCCAAATTAGGTCATGTGTCTCTTGGGAGGCCAACAGTATTGAGCAATCTGATGCTTCTATTCATGGAAATTCAGATTAATTACTGTGATAACAGTAGGGCGAGGTGGAGATCATGTGACAGCAAACGTCATGGGCTTTGCAAACGGGGAGACAGTTTTGTTTTAGGGGTAGACTGTTTGCGGAGTGGGGCCAGTGAAAAGACCACTAATCAGATCCCAAGTTAAGGACATAGCTTTTAAATGGAAAAGAGAGGTCAGGCCACTGCAGACATGCTTATAAGGGAGTGTTGCCACACTTGCTGAGAGATTTGCCATTAGAGGTGCAGGAAGGGGAATCATGAAAGAAAGAAAGGGAAAAAAAAACCAAAAAGCAAAAATGAAAACCAACCAACCAACCAAAAAAAAAAAAAAAACCAAAAAACAAAAAACAAAAAAACCAAAAAACAAACAAACAAAAAACCAAAACAACCCAAACCCCAAACCCAGGTGTTGATCTGCCAGCCTAGAGAAGAGGGCAAGGGAGAAGAGGAGAGATGAAGGAGGATGGAAATCCAGACATCAAGTTTGAAATGATAGACATCCAGGGCAGATGCCACTATGGATCCAAGTCTGGAATTCTAGTGAGAGCCTGGAGGTGGGTATTAAAAACCTATGTAGAGAGGAAGGGTCTAAAAGGATGGGGGTGTGGAAAAGCCCCCCAGTGAAGGACAGAGGAGTGACTACCTGTGTGGGGTGCACAGTGGAGGCAGTTGCTTTCAACAAAGGCAGTCTCAGTGGAATAGTGAGGACAGCGATTCCAACTCCATTGGGTTGAGGTGAAAGTTGAGATGGTAGCAGCTAAATTGAGGGCTAAAAGACAGATGAGGGGATCTGCAGACCAGACTAGACATTTCTCGAGACCCTGCTTTATTGTTTGGGGGCACAGTAAGTATAGCAGCAGCCCACCAGACCCCTTTTCTTGAGTATGCCAAGTCTCCAAATCCTTTGGATCCTGGTGGCCAGTGCCTCACAGGTTCCATTGCTGACATGTGTGCTCCATTGACACAAGCCTCCTCTCCTAAGAGGTTACATACCCTGCCTCATTGTGACCTTCTGGTTCAGGAACAAAGGCCATGCGTTAGCCTTAGAGGAAGGCACCTTGATCATGATCTTCTAGATTAGGCCAAGCCTGCAACTTACCTGAGATGGCATTGTTATTCACATCTCTAAATCCTGTCTAGCTTTCCTATCCCTTTAAGTACTTTTCCCTTAGGGAATGAATGTTCCCACAATTCAGCACACAACCCCCTCCCCCAACTGCCCTTCTCAGCCTTTGCATATAAGAAACCCATTCTAAGATATGATGGCAAGAAGGCCCTAAGGATGAAACGCAAGGTGGGTCTCACAGAAGCTGGCTGGCAAGAGGACATTGTCACAGTTCTATGTCCAGTTGCAGTGGCTCCTGACATGCCTTAACAATGCAGTTGCTGAGATTGCCACCTCTGTGGAACTGAGGCAGGGTACAGACAAAGACATACTTTAGAGATACTAGAGAAAGGGTGTTCCCAGGGATGAAAGTGTAGGCCAGTTGTGTCTGATGGGAGTAGCAGGTAAGTCAGGAGGCTGTTGGTCAAGGAACTAGACTGCAAAGCTCCGTCTTTCCATGATGCAGGCCTTATCAGTCTTGTCTCTGGAAGGCAGTTCCAATAGCTGCCAAAAGGCTCTATGAGTCTTGATGAGCATGATGGCCTCCATAAAACACATGTTAGAATTCCAGTGCATTCTGTGAACAGGGGTATCCAAAAGCATAGAGAGGTAGGCACAATAAAGTGGTTCTGTTCTAAAAATAGTCCAGATAACTCAACAGCTTGCTAGGTTTTTCTGGCTGGGATAGTGGATCACTCATTCACCAAGGAAGGGGTGAATTAGGAAGATGGCCCCCAGCCTAGATGATAGCTGTGGTTATCTTCCAGAGCATGGGGCTGAGAGATTAACATGCTGTTTCAAATCTGGACACCTATTAAATCATACAAATCATCAGTGGTGAAATGAGCAGCATTCCACTTAAACTCCAAAGCAAGAAGAAAAGAAATATTGTACTAAGAGTCTAATGGGTATACTTAGTGTTTGTGACTAAACTTTCACAGGAGGAAAGGTTTGACATTTGGAAAGTAAAGCAAAACTTTCATTATCTTCGAACAACATGAATATCAATATTTTTAAAAATCTCTAAGATCTTCTCTAACTTTTTGTTGCTATGAGAAACACCATGACCAAAAGCAATTTGGGGGTAGGGGGGAAGAGTAATTGGGTTACACTTCTAGGTTGTAGTTCATCCTCAAGGGATGTCAAAATAGGAACTCAAGGCGGGCATATTTACCACTCCGTACAGAATCACCTCTGTATTAGTTACGTTTCTCTTGCTGTGATAAAATACCATGATCTGAAGCAAGAGCTTCAGATGGAAGGAAGAGCTTACTTGAACTTATGGCTCTAGAAGGATAGGATTCTGTCATGTAGAGGAGGAATTACAGTAAGCAGTAGGCAAGGCAGCTGGAACAGGAGCCCAAGAGCTCCACATCTTGAACCACCAGTGTGGCGTGCATAGAATGAACTGAAAGAACATAAGAGCCCACCCCGAGTGACCTCCCTCCTCTGGCAATGTCTTACTTCCTAACCCTTCTCAAACAGTGTCATCAATTGGGGACTACATGCTTAAATGCATAAGACTACAGAGGGGCATATCTCTTGCAGAGCACAACAACATTTGGCCAAGGAACGCACTATAGCAGGAACCGTGGAGGAACAATGCTCATTGGCTCACTTATAGGCTCATGTTTAGCTAACTTTCTTTACAAGCAAAGACCACTTCACTGGGAATGGTTTTGCCCACAGTAGGCTGAGCTCTCCTCCATCAATTAACAATCTAGACCATTCCCCACAGACATACCCACTGGCCAATTTGATCTCAGCAATTCCTCAGTTGAGGTTCTGCTTTCAGATGACCCTAGGCTGTGTCAAATTAAACCTAATAAGGACAGAAGCTACAATTAACTATTAGAAATAGTGAGAGACCAAGGAAAGTTTGTTGAGCCAAGGAAAGTTGTTAGTAATATAAACACTACCTTATCAACAGACCTAGCGTTTTGTTTATTTTCTCTGGATATGTATGTATTTTGTTTATATTCATGTGTGTATAAAGGTGTAGCTATGTGAGGTCAGAGGGCAGCCTTGGTATTATCCTCAGGGTCTCACTAGCCTGAGACTCTCAAAGCAGGACAAGCAGAATGAAACCATAGAAACCAGTCTGACTTTACTTCCCCACTGCTGGGATTACAAACACATGTCACCATGCTCAACTTAAAAATAGGTATTTTAAAAGGTAAATTTAGCTGAACATGGTAGTACATGCCTTTTATCCCAATACATGGGAAGCTAAGAAGGATGATCCTTAGTTCCAGGCTAGCCTGGGCTACTGAGTAAAACACTGTCTCAAAAACTAATGTCAACAGTGATAACAACAACAGCAACAACAACCACAACACAAGTGAGGTAACTTTGTAATAGTGAAGACAACAAACTATTAAAAAAAAAACCAAACACAATGACAACAACAGGTAAATGGTAGAATTTAAGGGAGAAATAAATGTGAGAAAAGACATAAGCGTGGAGGAGGTCAGATAAAAGCTAAGCAGAAGGAGCATCCTGTCTCCCTGTTTTGTTCCTTTTGTTAGGGCTCTATGAGGACCAAAGCTCTGCTGCGGACCAGCTTGTGTGTTTAACACTCCGCTCCAGGTGCCAAAACAAAAGATCTTCCATTACAGTCTTGGACCTTCCTCTCTCTCCTGCTGTCTCCCTCGGCTCAGGTCAACTGGAGCATCAGCTCCACCTTTATTTTTGGTTAATGGCAATTAACAAACTCAGCTCTGCATTCAGAAGTTTGTCATAGCTCATCTAGCTTGTAGAGTCAGGAGACTTTTAAATGATGGCATTGGTTTGTTACCAACACTGGAAGCCTCTAACCTTTCTTTGTCTCTGAAGTATGCTTTCATTTGGTTGTTTTGTACATTTAAAAAAATATCCATCTGCCTATCTATCTGTCTGTCTATCTATCTATCTATCTATCTATCTATCTATCTATCTATCATAGGTATATCTTTCATCTATCATCATCTAGCTTCATCCTCATCATCTATCAATCATATATTTACCTATCATCTAATCTAATCTATCATTTATCTATATCTATTTATCATCTATAATCAATCATTTATCATCTATCTGTCATCTATTTATCTAATATCTATCATCTATCTATATCTATCATCTATCTATCTATCTATCTATCTATCTATCTATCTATCTATCTATCTAATGCATGTGTGTGCCTGAATGTATATATGTGCACCATGTATACACAGGAGCCTGTGGAAATAAAAAGGTATCAAATGCCCTGGATCTGCAGTTGTAAGTGTCTGTAAGTGGCCATGTGGGTGCTGGGAAGTGAATCTGTATCTTCTACAAGACCAACAAGTGCTCCTTGGTCCAGAGCCGTCTCTTCAGCCTTGATTTATGTTGTTAAAAAATAGGACCTTTCTATGTGGTACAGCACAGTCCTTGATCTCTTGAGCCTCTTGCTTCATTGTTCCCAGTACTGAGATTAAAGATGTGGGTTATAAGGCTAGCATTGTGTGTCTTCTTAACACGAAGGAAATCTAGTGGTGTCTGCTTTGCAAAGGGGGCTACAGTTAGCTCACTTTATTTTAAAGTCTCTTGGTTTTTCTCCTTTTATATTTTTTCTATTTTGTGCTGTTTATTTTCAATTGATATTTATTGCTTGTTTACTTCCTTATTAAATTTGGGAGCTTAAGCATCATTTTCATTCCAATAATGATTATGCTTCATTTCCAAGCACTCAGTCAGTACCATATGTCCTTTGCCACTAGTAAATGGCAACAAACGCCAACTCTTCTTCTACCAGGACACAATGAGCTGACTGCTCCCTCTACCTAGACTGTGACAGAGTGCTCTTTTCTCTTTCTTTACCTTCATTATGCCAAAAACACTTCGGTCATGTTTACTTTACGTCTTCATTTTAGTCTCAGCTTTGGCAAGAGTGTAGGGTCTTTCTTTTAAGCTATGATTAGAGTGAAACCTGCTTATGTGGGTATTTCTAATTTCAAAATTATTTTCCTTTAAGTATTTATTTATTTAATGTTCATGAGTGTTTTGACTGCATGTATGCAAATGTAACATGTGCGTGTCTCATGCCTGTGGAGGTCAAAGGTTTCAGATCTCCTAGAACTGGAGTTATAGAGAGCTGTGAGCTGTCATGGGCTGCTGGGAACTGAACCTGGGTCCTGTGCAAGAGCAGCATGTACTCTTAGCTGCAGAATCATCTCTCCATCCACAAGAATTATGTCTTAGATTGCAGACTCAGTGTGCAGCTAACTGTGCATGAAATGGTCTCTGTGACCACAAGCACTCAGGCACCAGTCTCCCCGTGTTCGTCACTCTCGGTTTGCTCTTCCGTTCTCATCCATCTTAAATTCTGTGATTTTTATTATTTATATTTTTGAGACTAAAGTCTCCAACCCAGTTGTTTTCTGAGACAGGGTCTTTAGTAGCAAAGGGAATGAACTATGCTCTTCTGACTATCACCTTGACCCCTTATGTGAGCAATTGTAGCAGCAACTTCATGTCACCAGGGGAAAGAAGACCCATCTCCCTTGCTCAGCCTCCTCTGCTCTGTGGAGCTTCTGAGAAAGCAGCTATAGACAGTGGACTGTAATGGCCTCCCCTGCAGGTCAGTATCTCCACACACCAGGACTCCTCCTGGATTTGCTGTGTTCCTTGTTTGGCCTTGGGGTTTTCCAAACTCATTTTGCTAATTCAGTATGCTACAGGGAAAGAGCAGATGGAGCCACAGGCAGAGCCACGAACCAAGTTGTGTTTGCTTATGAGAACGTGGAGAAAGAGACGGATGGTGCCAAGGAGAGGATCTTGGGAGATGCTGGTGTCTAAGGGGCAGGCAGAGGAGAGGGTCCTGAAGAAAGATGAGAATCAGGGAAAGCCGGGAATGCTCAGCAGGGCCAGATCTGACGAGAGTCCTGTAAATGTCATTGTGTCTTTAGTTGTCCTTGTATCCTGTTTGCTAAATAGAAGGTGCGATTTTTCTAAGGTTCCTCAGCCTTCTACTTCTCAGACTCATTGCGGTGAGTTACAGAAGCAATTCTGCGGTGGCTTCTTAGTGAGAATGCAAGCTAAAATCCAAGCTTTGAGGCCTATCCAGCTCAAAGACTCTACAATGAATGTAGCTAAGGATCCCTCCTGCTCATGCTGTTGCCAATGCAATAGAGATCAGCACATTCAAATGTGGAAGGATGCAAATGCCAGCACTATGCTTCACAGGCTTCGGAGTGCCACATACTGCTTACACAGAGTCCCAGCTCTTGCTGTTTGATGAGGTTGTTTGTTTACTGTCGGGACATTCCATTTCTAGACTCTTAAAGACTAATGATTAAGAATTTTCTCCCTTTTCCTTCCTTCTGCTTTGGTGTACCTTATTGAATTTTAGTCGATGTTGAAAAGGAGTAGCTTCCAAGTTTATACACAAATGGATATACTAGAGTGAATGACACAATGCTGTGTAAGCTGGGGTTTTAATAGGAAACAAATAATCATAATACGATTTGCTTGTAAAGAGACTGTTTTCATAGATGTGGCAGGGCGTAGGGAGACTGTGTTATTAGAGCAAGAACCAGGGGTAATTAGTGCCTAGATGTCATTATTGTTCTTAATTTCTTTTCCTGTGGCTACGAGAGAATACCCTGACAAAGGCAACTTAATTGAGAAAGAATGTATTATAGCTCACTGTTTAGGATCACAATCTATCATTGTAGAGAAGTCAACAGTGCAAGAGCTGAAGACAGCCAGTCACATTGCATCCAAAGTCAAGAATTAGAGGGCAGCAGATGCAAGTTTGATGCTTAGTTTATTTGCTCTACTCTGTAGTTCCCAGGATCCTTTGCCCAGGGAATGGCCCCACCCATAATTTTTTTTTTTTCTAGACAGAGTTTCTCTGGGTAATAGCCCTGGCTATCCTAGACTAACTTTGTAGACCAGGCTGGCCTTGAACTCATAGAGATCTGCCTGCCTCTGCCTCCTGAGTGCTAGGATTAAAGGCCTGCTCCACTACGACACCCCGGGCTGTCCTACCCATAATTAAGATGAATCCTCTTAACCAGATAACCTAAACAAGATAATTCCTCAAAGGCATTCTGAGAGCCTCATTTTCCAGGTGATTCTAATTCTGTCAAGTAGCTAACCAGGACTAACAGTTAGGCTTGAAGATTAAAATCGGAGAAGAACTTGCCACAATTGGGAAAGAAAAGTCCCATATTGTAGGACATGTTGAAAGGAGGCGTAACATGCATGACAGCCCCAGTTGACCCCACAAATGTCAGACAAGCTCTTTGATCTCATCGCCCCTTCCCCTTTCAGTCCCCGGCCCAGGATTCCTGTGCGTGGAAGCATACAAAAAGCCACAAAGCACAGGAGTCCAGCGATGTGTCCCATGTAGTGGCAGAAGGGAGTGAGAGAAACAATGGGACGATAGCAGCATAAACATAACCTTCCTACAGACCATCTGACTTAGCTTTATGCTTAGTTAACATATCAGTCACGTGAGATGTGAGTGACATACTGCATGTTAGATGTTGGTTTAGAACCAATGGCAACCTTATTGAAAATTGATCTCGGTGGAACCTAGGCAAGAGGGTAGATGAAGAAATAGAGATAGCAAAGAAAATAAGTCTAAGATAACAAAGAGAAACATGGCAGAGGCTGAACTCTGTGATGTATTACAAACATGCCCTCCGTTCCTTATCCCTTCATGTATTCAAAACCCCTACACAACTTCCTAGACCTTCCTGCTTTACTAGCAGGGATGAGGCTTGTCAGCAGATGTTACACAGGTAATGGCTTGAAATGAGCCAGCCCAGTTTTAGAGGTTGCTCTACTGGGCTTCTGCCCCTGCTGTGGGAATGTGCCCATGGACTTCCTGTCTACATGTGGTCATGCGCACATACCACCTACATGCAGTCAAGTACACATCCTGCCTTCATGCTGTTAGGGGCAAGCAAGCTTGTTTATAGAAGTGAAAACACACGGTTTGTACAAGGCCAGGCAATTACTAGAACAGCCCTCAGGATTCAGGGAAGTTATCTGTCCTTGGGTAAGTGGGGCTTACAGGCTGGAGGCATTTTTGTTTTATAGTTCTAAGTACAGTAATTTTAAACCTTTTTACATAATGTTAATAATTACAGAATTAGTGTGAGAAAAAACTTATTATTACTCAAAATCCTGATATAGTTCAGAAACAATACCTTTACTCACAAAACATTAGGAAATTTTTACGTATCAAAACACTAGAAGCAAGGCAAAACATGATTTCTGAGGCAGCAGAGACAGGAGTCTGACCTTCAACAGATAGGACTGTGTTTATTAGCACATATATAGAGAGGAAGCCTCTCTCTCTCTTTCTCATGGGAAATAGAGGGCTCTGACAGGGGGAAAAGCTGGCTTTGGTTCTTTATAGGGAAAGGTGAAGGGCTTGAGATTGGGGAAATTGTTGCAGCCATGGGAGCTACATGCAGGTCTGCAGTTTCTTTTTTGCTGGAATTGTCTGTTTCAATCCAGGCAGATTGTCTTGAGTCATAGGTTATCTCTACAAACATTCCTTACTGGGCTGACTGAGCAAGGTCATCTGTAACCTTGTAGGAGTTCTATTTTACTACCAAGGCCCTCTATTGAAAAGTGAAACGTTGAAAATGGTAGAGAATATTTAGACTGTATGGAATAGACACATGACACCTTTTCAGGAATCCAAAGATAAGTAAACACACAGCAGGGAACTAGACAGGCACAGGAAGCTGTCACAGACCACAGAAACAGCTTCCTCTTACTCTGGAGCTGCATCACGCTGTCTAGACTCTCTGCTTAGTGGACTAGTGTGAACAAACTCAACCTGATCCAACTGTATGTTCCTACTTCTATCCTGTCACGTCCCTAATTTCCCTGTCCATACATTAGCCTCAGAATTCTTCTTGGATAAAATTGAAAAATAATACACTTTTGTGGCACGTAGCTTAGCTTTTTTGGTGGTTTGAATGAAAATGGCCCCCATTGGCCCATAGGAAGTGTCACTATTTGAGGTGTGGCCTTGTGGGAGGAAGTGTGTCACTGGGAGGGGGCTTTGAGGTTTCAGATGCTCAAGGCAGGCCCAGTGTCACACTCTCTTCCTGCTGCCTGCCGATCCACATATAGAACTTCCAGCTACCTCTCCAGCACCTTGTCTGCCTCCATGCTACCAGTCTTCCTCCCCGCCACCCCCATGCCCCCCCACCCCGCCTCTACACCATGATGATAATGGACTAAACCTCTGACCTGTAAGCCAGCCCAATGAAATGTTTTCCTTTATCAGAGTAACTATGGTCATGGTATCTCTTAACAGCAATAAAACCCAAACTAAGATAGCTACCTTCTCATTGGTCATTATCTCACATTTTAGGGACTGATGGGACTTGAATGTGCGTAGAGGTTTAGAAGGAAAAAAAAGGAAGTGGGAACAGGATCCGAGGAGAGCTGGTCCTGCCAACAGGACAAGTGCCTCAGGGAGCTCATTACGGGCCTTAGTTCTCTGAGAAGGATGAAGGAGCTTCAGAATCAGAAAAACTTAGTGTTTCAGTGTACCCAGATGCATGGGGATCTTTTCATATGATTCTATCTTAATTTTTAGGGTCTCAGGACATGCCAATCCAGGCTGTTTGGGGTGTGAGAGGTGCAAAAGGTTTATTTATGCCTACACTTTCAGATCACAGTCTCAGGTTCTCTAAGGGGACAGAACTAACAGGAAGAATATATATATATATTTCATATTATATTTATACATATATAAATTCATATTATATATATGTAAAGTGAGCTTTAATGTAATGATAGCCAGGTTGTCACACCTGATATGCTGGTAACCTGGTTCTCAGTCCTTGAGGCTGGTTACCTCAATACTCAGAGTAGTGCCAGGATAGTGGGGTGGGATGAGGGGCGTGACCACAGTTATTCAGTCTTCAAGGTCAAGGTAATTTAGTATTCACAATCTAATGGTGAAAGCTTAGAAACATCGTGGAGAGCTGCTAGACCCTAATCTGTAATGAAAGCTGAAAATGCTATCAGCAGAGGAATCCCCAGCAACAGCAGGGGTAAGAGGGAAGTCCTTGCTTGGGCTGCTACCTAAAAGGGCTGCCATAATCAGAGTGGGCCTTCCCCCATCAGTCAAGGCAATGAGGACCACTCTTCAGGTGAGGCTCCCTACTCAAGTGATTCTAATCTGTGGCAAGCTGACATTAAAACTAGTCATAATATGACCCAGAACTGAGGGATGTCAGTAAGAATTTAAACAGGATCTGAAGGAAAACCCAGGCAGATATGATGCTTACCTGCTTGCTCCCTCTGGTTTGTTCTCAGCCAGCTTTCCTTTTTGTTACATATTTTATTCACTATTCATGCACACATATACCGTGTTGGGATCTGATCTACTTCCTTCCTTACCTCCAGCTCCATCCCTACCCCATCCTATCCTACCCCCCTCTCTTTCCAGTTAGCCCCTCCCTATCCCCCTGAATTTCCTGCCCAACTTCACACTCTCTCTAATAACCAACACCTTGCAAATATGCTGCTGTATTCTGAGCGCTGATTTCCTCTCAAACCTAACACATAGAAACTTGAGTCCCACTGTGATAACGTAAGCCCTTGTAGTGCTAACAGGTCTATGCAGGCTGTTGAAGGAGAATTGTCATCCGTTCTCTTATGCAGTTAAGAACATGGCCATCTCCCAGGGGCCATGCTGGTGTCTGGTCCATGCTGCTGCCTCAGGCTGTGCTGACGACCATGATCCATGCTGCCATCTGAAACCACGTTGCTGTCCATGATCCATGCTGCCACCTGAAACCACGTTGCTGTCCATAATCCATGCTGCCACCTGAAACCACGTTGAAGTCCATGATCCATACTGCTGCTGGATGCTCTGGGTGTGGAAGTTTCTCTTGCGGTAGTATCAATGACTGCAAACTCAAAACTGAGACTAAAAGACGTTGAAGGCTTCTGTGACAACCTCCTGCTCTAAAAAAAACAAAACAAAAACCAACCAACCAACAAACAAACAAACAAAACAGTCTAGACAGGAAGCTATTGAAGAGAGTCCTTGAGACTGTGATAAAGTTACTGAAGTGTAGTCCCAGTTGATGGCTTGGCTTCTGTTGGGGGTGGGGGGCTGTGAAGGGTTGGGGGGATAGAGGGGAGTGGGGGGATAGGAGGGTGGGGAAAGACTCAGTTTTCCTTAAGGTGCTGGCCACTGGGAGTTTGACCATGCTCCAACGAGTATATGAGCAAAAACATATTGAACTTTGTGTTTTTATTTCTATTATTTATTTATCTTTGGCAGAGGGGGCAAAGGTGGGAGGGTAGACTGGGCAGGGAATGAGAAATGAGTGTGATTGGAGTGTATTGTACAGAATTCCCAAATAATTAATAGACATATTATGTTAGGGGAGAAAAAAAGAACTTGGCATGTAGTAATACCAACTGATCAGGCAAGCTCAGCCCGCTGGTGCCATAGTGACAGGTGTATAATGGAAATAACCATTGCTTTCTGACTGGATTTGATTTCCACTCCAAAGGAAGGACTTCAAGCCTGTAGTGTAGACTGAGTCAAAAGCCATGACAGGGGAGTCATAGGCCGTAGTGGGGGAATGGTTGTTTTGCTGAATAGACATGATGTGCCCATCAAATCACCTTTCAAATAACTATGTCCATGCTATAGGTTAGTGTTGCTATTGGCTGTGGTCAGAGAAGCTCCTTTCCATGGTGGCCAAGGGTGACTGCATGATTGCTCAATGTGCTGAGAAGAAAGGATTACTGAGTGCCCATCATCACATCCAAGGCCCAGGGTACATCATGGAATAAGGAGCAGAGAGAATGTAGGGGACAGAGAAAGAATAAGGAATGATGTGGAGCAATGACTTCTGGCCTGGCATGGTTACTTCACTCTCAAATTAAAAGTATTTGTGTTTACCAGCACAAGGTCTGTACAAGATGAGGATTATCAGCCTCCTGCCATAGATGCCTGAAGGGCTTATTATGGTGCTCCACCTCTTCCTGAGCATTTATACACAGTTAACGGATGATGAGAGATGGGGAGAGTCATTTTCTTCAGTGGTGTGACAATGATAAGATGGATACAGGCCTGGACCACGCTCTTATAAACAACTCTAATGAAAATCACTGGGATGCACACACACACACACACACACACACACACACACACACACAGTGACATGAAAGTAGAAAGGAGGCTCGGAGGGAAGAGAAAGGAGAGTGGCATGAGAAGAGGGGCTTGGAGAGGATGACTGGGATTGAATGCAACTAAAATAAATTATGAAAATGCCACAAGGAAACCATTACTATGTGTCCTAGAGTTTCTATTTCTGTGAAGAGACACCAAGACCATGATAACTCTTATAAAGGAAAACATTTAACTGGGGCCTGGTTTCAGAGATTCAGTTCACTATTGTCATGGTGGGAAACATGGTACATTCAAGGGAGGCATGGTGCTGAAGAGGTAGCTGAGAGTTCCACATCCGGATTGGCAGGCAGCGGGAAGAGAATGCCACACTGCGTGTGGCTTGAGCATCTGCAACCCCAAAACCTACCCCTAGTAACATACTTCCTCCAACAAGGCCACACCTACTCCAACAGGGCCACACCTCCCAATAGTGTCACTTCCCTTGGGGGCCATTTTTATTCAAACTATCGCAATATGCATAATTAGCATATGCAAACAAAACTTTCAAAAACAAAATAAGGCTGTATTTGTACTGATCACAAAGTTTTTCCTTGTCATTATTCACTAAGGATTTTGTATAACAACTGTTTACATAAGTTACAGGCCTTATAAATAATGTAGAGATAATTTAAAGTATATAGGAGAATGTGCAGATGTTATATGTAAGCACTATGTCATGTTATATAAGGAATGAGCATCTGTGGATGCTTGTATTTACAGGGGATTCTGTGATCAACACTTTTTGGATACTGAGGAAAGGGTGTATTATTGAAAGTGAGGAAAGAAAAGAAGTCAATCGTGAGTTTTGTGTTCAGCAAAAACAGTTCTTCAGGAAAGTAACATAAAAGTCCTTTCTGTAAACAATGGTTTAGATGACCTTCCTGTCACTGTGATAGATTACCCTGATTAAAGCAACTGTGCATAATGGAAGCAGGAGTTTCCTTTAGCTCACATTCAGGGTGCAGTCTCTCCTGGGAGGGAAGTCGAGGCAACAGGAGATTGAAGAAGTCATTTGCACCTGTAGTAAAAAAAAACTGTAGTCCTTTGCTCAGTTCCCCCCTTCTCTTACACAATCCAAGATCTCAGCCAGGTGTCCACCATAGTGGGCGTGTCCTCCCATCTCAGGACAATCAAGATAATGCCCCACAGGTGTGCCCAGAGACTCGCCTCCTAAGTGACTGTAGATGGCTTCAAGTTGACAACACCATCACAACTCTACCCTTTGTCAACTTCACACCCAAACACTTTACTTTTAATTCACATCCTTCCATTCCTTGTCTACATAGGCTCACAAGCATCTTACCGTATCTAGTACATTCTGTGTAACATTGAAACCGCCCATAGTCATTAACAGTCCTGACACCTTAGAAGTCCGAAGCCCCTTAGCTGTCAGATCCTATTTAAAAAACTGCATTCTTCTAACACATAATGTCAGCGAACATTGATATTAAAGTAGAAGAAAAAGGGCATAGTAAAAAATGATTAGAGCAAAGCAAGGCTAAAGTCCAGGAGGTGAAATATCCAATTCTGCAGCTCCATACATATCTAGTATCTGGGGCTCATGTTGAAATTCGCTGGACTCTACAAGTTTCCAGCTATGTTGCCTGAGATGCACATGGCGTCTTTCCTAGGTTGCCTTCACTCCAAGCTTGCAGCACTCCTTGGAGGAGTACTTTGACCTTGCCACACACCACCTGGCTTCAGTCGCCCTCTGAAACTGTGGAGAAGGACCTGTGACCCCTTCAGTCTTGCATCTTTCTTGCCACACCAATGACACTGCCAAGTTCCTCCAGTTCAAGATGGAGCTTGGACTCCTTGGATCTGTATCAGCCCCTGTGTGCTGACCCTGGAAAACACCCTCCTAGGGAGATGCTTTCAGCTCCTTTAGCTTAGGGTTGTTTCCTTTAAATGAATTTAGATTTTTCACAAGATGGAGTCTTCGAGGGGTGGGATTTTTGCACATAGGTCACTTTTTTTTTTCTGTTGTACCACTGCAGCCAAGCATTTTGCTCTTCAGTGGAGCCGATCTCCCTAACAATTATAGCCACTTTCTCAGCACCAGTTTGAATGTTCCCTTGTCGTTTAGTATTATAGATGTAAACACTTACCTTAAAAAGAATACAGTCTGTTAAGAAATTGCATTCCAAGGCAATTAAAAAAGAAGAAGAAACTGAATGTAAAACTGGAAAAGGGAAGAAAAAATTAGATTATATCAGAGAAGTTGTTTCCTAACAAAGTAATACAGAAAACAAATAAAGTCAAGAGTAACCTTTTAGAAAAGATCAGCAAAACTGACGTTTTTAACTACTCAATATTTAAAAGCGAGATAACTCAACTGATTAAAATTAGATACAGAACTGAAACCACTACAATTCTGATTTTATGAGAATTAAGAGGATTTTAAGACACTCCTATGAAAAACCGGATCTCAACAGATTTGATAATTTGGAAAAACTTCAAGCCTGAATCTGAATCTCTAATAAAAAATACAAACAAGTTTATAAATATTAAAGAAATTGAGCCAATGATTAAAAACCTATCCCAATATAGAAAAGTTCAGAGCCAGATGCCTCAATTTATGGGCTGTACCACATATTTAATTCCTAAACTCTTCAAAAAAAACCCCACTTAATTGAAAAAACACTTTGAAGTTCATTCTTTTAGATCAGCATTGCCATGACACCAAAGCCAAAGGTACAACAAGAGCAGAAATCTAGAGATAAACATACTTTATGAATACTGATATCAAATCCTTAATAAGACGCAGCAATCTGAATGCATCAATGTACTGAAGAGACTGTACACCACAAACCAAAGGATGCTTCAACATCTGGAGGTCAGTGTAATTAACACCTTGTATTAATAGAATGAAGGAAAAAAACTGTTGTGGTTTTGATAGACATTTTTCCAAAGCTGTAAATCTCCTTAGCTGAGCTGTCTGATTCATTGGCATCATATTTCAGAACACTTCCACAGTGGTGGCAAAATCCTCTCTTTCTTTCTTTATTTAAAAATTATTTTTTATTTTCAAGACAGAGTCTCTCTGTGTTAGCCTTGGCTGTCCTGGACTCGCTTTGTAGACCAGGCTGGCCTCGAACTCACAGTGATCCACCTGCCTCTGCCTCTGCCTCCCAAGTGCTGGGATTAAAAGTGTGTACCACATATGCCCAGCGCAAGATCCTCTCTTTCAATACTAATTTTGGTGTCTTAAAGCGAGTCTTCCTTTCTTCCTGCTCATTCCTGTGATTTATTTTAAATAAAATTGTTTTTTCAAAGATCATTTTTGTTTTGCTATGAAATTCTCTATTTCCCCTCTACTGCTTTCCTGGTCTTGAATTAATTTAATTATAATTTTTTTAAATTCATTTTCTTTTGCCTTCTTTGAGTTTAGTTGTTCTTTTACAGTTTTGTTAAGGTTGGTCTTGGTACATACCTCATGCCTTGGATTTAATCCTCAGTACTGCATGTAAGACTGGCATGCCTCTGATCTCAGCACTCTGGAGGCAGAGGTAGGAGAACCAGAAACTCAAGGTTATCTTTAGTTGTATAGGAAGTTCAAAGCCAGACTGGGTGTGATGGTTTGAATAGGAATGGTCCCCTTAGATTTATGTGTTTGAATGCTTGGCCATAGGAAGGGTCACTATTAGGAGGTGTGGCCTTGTTGGAGGAAGTATGTCACTGTGGAGGTGGCCTTTGAGGTCTTATATGCTCAAGCCATGCCCAGTGTGGCACACAGTCTCCTGCTGCTGCTTGCAGATCAAGATGATGTAAAACTCTCAGCTCTTTCTCTAACACCGTGTCTGCCTGTGTGCTGCCATGTTCCCTACCATGAGCCTAATGGACTAATCCTCTGAAACTGTAAGCCAGCCCCAATGAAAAGTTTTCCATTATAAGAGTTGTTGTCATGGTGTCTCTTCACAGCAATAAAACCCTAAGACACTGGGCAATATCAGTGCCTCTCAAAAAGAAAACAGAACAGCAGAAAAATGAATTCATTCAAGTGGAAATTTAGTTTTTATTTTAAGGCCACTCTTTTCTAATATAGGCATACAGATAAACTTACCTTTGTCAAAGTCATTTACCAACTTGTTGTTGTTATTGTTGTTGTTAATAATAATAATAATAATAATAATAATAATAATAATAATAATAATAATATTAATTATTTTGTGGTACTAGAGATCGAACAGAAGCTCTGTATATGCCAAGGAAGAGCTATATCCCCAGCTCTGTTTGAATCTTTGTGTTTATTCTACAAATTTTTCATGTGAATTAATTTCAAAATATGTTCAAGTTTCCACAACATCTTACCCAGGTATCATTTTAGTATGTTGTTTAGTTTTCAAATGATTTGGAATTTTCCAGTCCCACCCTTCATTGTTTCTAATTTAATTTTCTGTGTTTAGAAAATATATTTTTGATGGGGGTTACATTGAATCCATAGACTATTTTGTGTCATATACCCATTTTCAAAATATTATTTCTGCCAGTTAAGGCATAGGGATGGTGTTTCCAACATTTTTTCCATTCTTCAACTTCTTATTTTGAGTGTCTTTAAGTTTTCATTTTAAAGGTATTTCAATATTCAAAGCCATTCTTTCTAGGACCAGAAAATAAGACAAAACCAAACAAAA
>OU015749.1:85496484-85517754 GCA_907169655.1 Acomys percivali
GCATAGCCCATATTTCAAAGGCTATTATTTTGTTTATTTGTGTGTTTAAGACAGGGTCTCATACTGAGCAGTGGTGGTACACGCCTTTAATCTCAGCACTTGGGAGGCAGGAGCAGGTGGATCTCTGTGAATTTGAGGTTAGCCTGGTCTACAAAGTGAGGTCCAGGACAGCCAGGCCTACAAAGAGAAACCCTGTCTAAAACAAGCAAGCAAGCAAACAAACAAACAACAACAACAACAAAAAACAAAGCACAAAAACTCAAAAGAACCTCCTAGTTCCAAATGAAATGAAACAAAACAAAACAAAAACAAAAACAACAACAACAAAACAATCCCCAAACAGACAGACAGACAAAACCCAAACAAGTAAACACATCACAGCAGAATCAAGCTTAGACAGTTCTAGGCATCAACTCATGACTGTTTCACTCCTTCCTCCTGACAGGATGCCCCATTGGCATCCCTACTGTGGTGGATAAGAACCGAGGTTCTGGCAGATCTGTGGGGAGAGTAACTGGAAAGCTAGGCCAGCGGCTTCTTCCTCCAATAAGTACTGACTTAGAATAGCAGAAAGAAGCATTAAGACTCCTCCAGCTTTTCCCTGGTCAGAAAATGATCATTCCCAGGGGGAAAAGGATTCCTAGTCATTATAAGACATATGATAGCTTGATACAAATTAAAGAAAAAACCCAAAGCCCAAACCAAAGCAGAAAACCCCATGGTGCTTCCTGAGGTCCAAGTGACAGCAAGGCAGCTCTCGGCATCCTATTGGGTATTTCCACCCTACAGAGCTGTATAGCGCACTAGGTAGAGCTATGGGCAAACTCAAAGAACTCCTGTAGCTGTTTTCTGAGGTTTCCACATCAAATGGCTGTATCACCTGATGGCACCGAAGAAGAGGAGTCTATTTCACTGTTCCGGAGGCCAGAACCCTGTAATACAAATACTTGTTGGTGAGTGGGTCCATGTTCATTCTGAAAGTTTGTAGAGAGAACCCTTCTTGCTCTTTTAGCTTCTGTTGACTCCATGTTCTCTGTGGCCCGTGGAAGCGTGTTTCCAGTCTGTTTTATTGTGCTTGTTTCTGTGTGGCCCTTCTGTGTCACGTAAGGATGGTTTTTCTGAATTGAGGGCTCATGCTAATTTATCATGAGGTCACTTTGAAGTCCTAGACCTGGAAAGGATTTTTCCGCTAGGACTAGGGAGCTAGCTCAGTGAGTACAAACATTTGATATGCAAGTACTAGTACCCACGTTTGGATCACTGGAACAGGACCCCATTTGGTTGTCAGCACCCAAGTCAGGCAGCTCGCTCCAGCCTATACCTCCAGCTTCGGGGGATCTGAGGCGCTCTTCTGGCCTCCCTGGATACTGGACTAATGGGCACGCGCATGCGTGCGCGCGCGCAGACACACACACACACACACACACACACACACACACACACACACACACCCTACACGCATAATTTTTAAAATGAAACAATTAAATAAATAAGCAAATAATCTGTTTTTAAGAGAGGCCAGATAGCTTCAGATGTTGATCCTCAGTTGCCTTGTTTTTTTTTTTTTGTTGTTGTTGTTGTTTTTGTTTTTGTTTTTTGTTTTTTCCAACAGAGTCTCTCATTTGCTTGGAGCTCACCAAGTAGGCTGTGTTGGCTGTCCAGTGCATCCAGGGACCCACCCATCTCTGTCTCCCCAGCGCTGGGATTACAAACATGCACTACCATGTTCTGTGGGTTTCAGAGCTCAAACTCATTTTAACAACTAAACTTTCTCTCCACCCCCACATCTCTTTTCTAAGGCCTCTAACTTTGATTACATCTATACATTTTCTTTTGCCCTTCAAGGTGACTTATTCATGTGTTCCGCTGAGAGAGGAGACCAGCACTGCTGTACCACAAGTTGAAGCAGTTTATATGTTTGCAATGATCCTTACACAGAGATTGTTTTAGACATTGTAGTGGTGACTAAGTTTTTGCCTATAGAATCCCCTGGTCTTTGTAGCTAAACGTACTTTAAGGAAATAGATACTCTTCTGATTTTTACTGTGTTATTTTTCTCCCTTCCTTTGCATTGGTGGCCTTTATTGAGTATTTTGTGCCCGAGAATCTAAAGCAGCATATGAGTAACGTTCATTCACATCTCCAGAGTACTTTGAAGATTAATACTCTATAAATGTTCTAAATTAAAATTTTAATTAAAAGCACATATGTGAATTAATGAGACTGGCGATCAGAGACCCAATTTGGCGAATTCACTTAGGGTTTTTTTTTTTCTTTTCTTTTTCAAAATTAGAAGATCCATCTATTTTTTTTCCTCAAGAAAAATCTCATAGTACAAATTTAATGCAGTCTTAATTTTTAATATGGGC
This sequence comes from Acomys percivali, assembly GCA_907169655.1. NCBI lineage: Eukaryota > Metazoa > Chordata > Mammalia > Rodentia > Muridae > Acomys > Acomys percivali. Next base: position 85,498,854 of record OU015749.1, read on the forward strand.
TTAGCTATTTGAATTAATCTAAACATATATGATTTCATTTTATTAAAAGAAGCTCCTTCGTGAACTCTGTCTTCAGATGGTGATGAGAAGAAGCTAGCCTGGTGCTGTATAACTTGGCATTTGCTTTTGCTTGGGGTTGTAGGTTCTGTGCTCTATTTCCATGGCAACACCACTTAGGTCAGTGCATCAGCTTTGCCTTGGCCCACCTCAGTGAAGAATACATAGACTTGTTTGAGTCTCTAGGCCTTCCTGGAATTTTACACTTTAGTTTTGCATTTATTTCCAAAGCCTATTTAAAAAAAACAAAACTATATGTAACTTAACATATTGTAAAACCAAACATTTAAAAAATGAAGATTGGGCATAAATACAGCAGGAATCATGTTCTTAAACACCACAGTTCCATCCAAATTTCTCTTATTTGCAAGATAGGCTCAAAATATAGAAAAAAAATTGCTGTAATTTGAACCCTCCCCCATTTTTTCTTTTCCTTCCCACCAAGTTTTGATATATTCTACCAGACACATAGGGATTCAGACATGATTGCATTCCTGCCTGCCTATTATTGTCATGGGTTGTCACATCCTTGCCTGGTTTCTTTCTTTCTTTTTTCCATTTCCTGTTTTTTAAAAATATTTTATTTAATATAATTTATTCACATTACATCCTGATTGTTATCCCCTCTCTCTTATGTTCCTCTTCCCACCCTCCCTCCCTCTGCTCTATTCCCTTGCCCTATTCCTCTGATGGGGGTGGGGGTGGAGTTGTGGGGAGGGAGCTCCTCCCTCACTGTCTAGCCGCAGCCTATCAGGTCTCATCAGCGTAGCCTGCATCGCCTTCTTCTATGTGCCCACAAGGCCCACCAAGGGGAAGTGATCAAATCATGGGCACCAGGGTTCATGTGAGAGGCAGTTCCCCAATCCCCTCTTCCACCTCTCCCTACCCTTGCCATGTGGAGAATTAGCAGTCCATCGGCTACATCTGAAGAGGGAGTCTTGGTTCTCTGAATGCATTGTTCTTGGTTGGTGCATCAGTTTGTGCAGGTCCCCCTGTGTCCAGATCCGCTGGCCTTGACCGTCTCCCCGGGAGCTCCTGACCCCTCCAGGTCCTCCCATCTCCCCACTCTTCCTTACAACCCTCAGCACTCTGCCCAGAGACAAGTAGTGAGTCCCAGTATCTGTCTGGATGCTCCCCTGGTTGGAGTCTCTCAGAGGGCATCTACCTTGGGTTAATAAGTGAGTATATACCATGCATATCTTTCTGGGTCTGGGTTATCTCACTCGGGATGATCTTTTCTAGTTCCATCCATTTGCCTGCAGATTTCAAGATTTCCTTTTTACCTTGCCTGGTTTCTACAGGAGGATGCCTTGGGTTGAAAGACTGTGCTCATCCCATCCAGGAAAGGGAGGGCTGTTGATCTTATGAGTGAGACTGAAATAATGACTTTTGAGTTCTGGGAAGCTATTAAATTGCAGAAATAATTTAAGTTCAAGGTATTTAAGTTCAAGAGAAATTCACATTTCTAGATTTGAGTGTTGGTTGACAACAGAATTAGCTGGTCAATGCTGGTTGTGTGGCTATCAAAATAAGGACGTGTGTGTTATTTAATGATAACCTATGGTTTTTCTTGGTGTAGAAAGCACATCTTTTTCTGGCCACAGATCTTGGTCAAGTTACTTCTGAGGAGAATGCTACAAATATACAGATGCTCCAAGGGACCCAAGAGAACTAGGAAACATGCTATTTTGAAGGATACAATTAAACACTCTAGTACTGGCAGTAGACAGTAGCTAGTCAACGCGCACTCCAGTGTCAAGCCGGAGAGAGGTTGTCTACAATAAAACAGTTGCATCAGCATCTGGAAGATTTGGGCAAATAGAGAAAGACGGAGGTTAAATGAACTTAGACTATTCAGAAGCAAAATCTGACCAGTGTGCTGAGGGAAGGCTTAGCGTGTTCTTTATGCAAGAACAATACTTGGTGGAATTGCATCAAACCCTTGAAGAACAGATACTGGCTCCTCAAAAACCAGATGACTTCCTCCCAGCTTATGTCCACCATCACCCGTTAAGTTTGGTGATCCTATGTGATATGAGGTATGTTGATGAGGCAGAATATGCATATGCTAACCTTCCAGGTGTCTTTAGACACATTCCAGAACTGTCACTCATTCAAGCCTTCATGTCATGAAAGCCACACTAACTGAGCTATGTCCTGTGGAGAACGTAAGTATAAAAAACCACTCCAAATCTCTCTGGGGGAGAAAGCTGCTGGAAAAATCAAGGTAGATGTTTGCTCGACCTTAAAAATGGTGGTCACATTGTTTTTGTAATACTCATAAAAGAAAGACCACATAATTTTCCAAAGATTTGAAAAAAAAATTGGTACTGCATTGAGTAATGAAAGCAAGCACCAAATTGAAAACTTTTTCCCAGCACCATTTTCCTTTATGAAACGGGTGATTCTTCATAGCTCCTAACACTGTGGAGTGTGACCTGGGCCTCAGGATCTATTGTAAACATTTGGACTTGCCTACAGACATGGATGAGGTGGGTGAGGCCAGGGTGGGGTGGGGGCGTGAAGGTCCAATAAGCATTCACAAGCCTCCACCAAAACTTGCAAAATGGAAGTTAGTCCTGATCTCCTCATGCTCTCTGTGTGATGCTACACAATTTACCTAACTTGTTCGGGGCCATGTTTTCCTGTTTTGCTTTTGTAAGACTTTAAGATTTTCCTTTGTGTGTATCAATGTTTACCATGTATGTGCTTAATTACTGTGTATGTCAGAAGAGGGCATCAGACCTTCTGGCATTGAAGTTATGGATGGTTGTGAGCTGCCAAACCAGTGCTGGAAACTGAACCCAGGTTCTCTGCAAGAGCAGCGAGTGCTCTTAACTGTTGAGCCATCTTCCTTTCCTTGTTTTCTCTTTCTTTCTTTCTCTTTTGTTTTCTCCCTCTCTCCTTCTTTTCTTTCTGTGTGTGAACACACAACTCCTATCAATAAAGGCTTATGACCACTCCCCTGAAGCTCCTTAGAACCTAGTCACTGCCCCTTTGTGATCATACATACCCAGAAGCTTGGGGCAAGAACTTGATGCAGCCTGGACTGGTTTTGAGAATGTGTGTGGCAAGGCAAACTCTGACCTTTGCATAAAAGTTAGGGGATAATCTCTACTTACTATCTGTGTCTATGCAAAATCAGCAGCACATATGATTAAAGTCACATAGACCATGGGAAAGGAAGTGCCCAGTGAATAAACCTTTACATAAGTCAAGCCCATCAATCTAAATAGAAAACCACCCATCTCTCCCCTTAGAAAATGGCTTCAATTCCTCTTGGACCCCATAGTGCAAGCTCCAGACAGTAACCCAGGCTCTTGTACAAACCCCATGCAGATCCCAGCCTCTCTCTTTTTTTTTCTTTTCTTTCTTTCTTTATTGAAAAATAAAATCATTCATATTACATCTCAATTGCTATCCCATCCCGTGCATCCTTCCATTCCTCCCTCCCCTCCTGCTTTCATCCCATTCCCCTTCCCTATGACTGTGACTGATGGGGACCTTCTCCCCTTGAATATGATGCTAGGGTATCAGGCTTCTTCTTGGTAGTCTGCTATCCTTCCTTTGAGTGCCATCGGGCCTCCCCATCAAGGGGACATCCCAGCCTCTCTCTTGCAGCATATCTGGCCTGTATTTTCAGTTTGCTTCTGAAATAAATCTTTTGTTACTAAAAATAATAAGGAAAACAGAAAACAAATGGTAGCAAAAGCAGACTTTTCTCAAAAGACTACACAGAGAACTAGCAGGTGACCCAGCTCTATCCAGCTCTATCACCTCTGGGCACACACCCAAAGGATCTATATCCTACTACAGAGACATTTGTACAGCCATGATTATTCCCGTGCTATTCACAAAGCAAGATAATGGAATCCAATGCTTGTCGAGAGATAAATGAACGACGAAAATGTGCTACATAGACACAATGAAACTTCATTCATCTGAAAAGAAAAAAAAATGAAATTATGAAAATTTTAGGACAATGGATGAATGTGGAAATTATTTTAAGCAAAGTAGCACAAATGCAGGAAGTCAGATCCTGCCCGTTCTCCCTCATTTGTAGATCCCAGATTCTCTTTTCTACATCTATGTATTTATGTGGTAGTAAGTGTGGGTACAGGTCATAAACAAGACCAGGGACCATGAGATGTGAAGGTGGGAGGTTCAAAAGGAGACAAGGAAAGTAATAGTATATATGAGACATCACAGTGGAAAGAGAAGTCATTGGGTGTGGAAGGCTGTGGGTGGTGGGGAGGAGATGGGAGAGAGGAGTCGGGGAAGGGGATCAATGAAAACAATGTGTAAAACTGCTGAAGCGAAACCCACTACTTGTACCCTCTTTTTATGAACGTCAAATAAATTATATATCATTCTATCTGTATATAATTTATGTTACATATTATATGTAATCTACTTTTTATTCTAATGCATTGAGATTTGTTTTATGATAGCAACATGATCTAGCTTAGAGAATATTCAAGGGTATTCACAGATAATATATATTCTGATGTCACTGTCTTGGATGTTCTTGTCGTCCAATCTGTTAGTTTATTTTGGCTCATGGTTCTGGTCCAAGGTTGGGAGACTGCTTGTGGTGATGGTCTCCTTCCTGGCAGAGTCCTGAGGTGGTGCAAGGAACGGCATGGCAAGAGACAAAGAACACGCAAGAGATCTGCCCAAACTAACCCTTATAGCTGACTCACCCTTGAGATAATACATTAACCCCTTAACTCATGAGCTCATTAACTACATGAATAAACCATCAAATCATGAAGGAAAAGGCATAGCCACTCCTTTCCAGTCTTTTCTCAGTATTTTATAACTAGGATTTCATTTCAACATGAGCCCCGCAGGACACAAACACATTCACACGCTAGCTCTCAAAATAGATAATACACCTACACATGCAAGCTAAAATTACAAATCTTATAGAAGAAGACAGGAAATATTAACATAACTTTGGATTGTGTGAAGAACTCTTTGATATGATACCCCAAACATTCCATCAGTGAAAAAAAAATTGAATTGCCTTCATCAGAACTAAAACTTTTTTTTCGCTTTCAGAAGACAACTTTAGGAAACTGACAAGGCAAGCGACAGATGGAGATAATATATTTTCAAATCATGCAATTGACAATATGCCTGCATTTAGAACATACAGAGAGCTCTTACAACTCAATAAGAAGAAAACAAATAATTTAATTTTAAAAAGATTTGAAGATTACACTAACTGAAACATGCAGCAAAACTACATGGGAAACCATTACTAACATCATAAACTAGTAGGAAAATACAAATGATGACAGTTCTCTTTACATACCAAGTGAAAGGGCAATGGTAGAAATGTAGAATGCGCTAAGAATGTGGAGGAAGCTGAACTTTGTTTTTTTAATTAATTAATTAATTCAGGTTACAAATCAATTGTTCTCCCATCAGTTGTATCCTCCCATTCCTCCCTCCCTCCCACCCCCACTATATTGCCCTCCCCTAGGTCCATGATTGGGGGGGGGGTTTCCTCCTTCCCCGCTTTATGGTCACAGGCTATCAAGTCCCTTCTTGGTAGTCTGCCTATTCTTTCTTTGAGTACCACCAGGGCTCCCCATCAAGGGGAAGTAGTCAAATATGGGGCACCAGAGTTCATGTCAGAGTTAGTCCCTGCTCTCCCCATAAATGTGGAAAATGTCCTGTCCGTTGGTTAGTGCAATAGTTTGAGCAGACGCCCCTGGGCCCTGATCCACCCTTTATGTTGCTCTTCTTGTAGGATCCTCTGGATCCTTCTATCCTTCTATTTCCCCCATCTCCTATATTTCCCTTACCTAGAGTCCCAGTAGGATGTCCTCACATCTATCCCAATATCCTGGTAAGTGAAGACTTTCATGGGGCATGCCTTTTGGGCTAGTATCCAATTATAAGTGAGTATATACCATGTGAGTCTTTCTGCTTCTGGGTTAACTCACTCAGTATGATCATTTCTAATTCCATCCATTTATCCATAAATTTCTGTATTTCATCGTTTTTTTAAAAAATAGTTGAGTAGTATTCCATAGTGTAAATGTACCACAATTTCTTTATCCATTCTTCAACTGAGGGACATTTAGGCTGTTTCCAGGTTCTGGCTATTATGAATAAGGCTGCTATGGTTGAAGTTGAGCTTTCAAACATAACCGAGGGGAAGTACTGCTTTATCCCTTTGGAAAAAAAACCTTAGAATTTCTTTAAATATGAATTTGTAAAGAAGTACAATTCACACATTTATAAACACTGAATAATACATCAACAAGTGATGGGGACAGGGCTCAGTGGGTAATGTGAATTTCTTGCCAGCACAAGAGCCTAATTTGACCCCCCAGAAGGATCTGTGGGGGTTGCTGCCCAGCCAGGTTAATAGAATTCACAAATTTAGGTAATGGAGAGACTCCCGTATCAAAAAGTAAGGTGGGGGGAGGGGAGTAAGAGGAAATGGGAGGGAGGGAGGAATGGGAGAATACAAGAGATGGGATAACAATTGAGATGTAATATGAATAAATTAATAAAATATATTAAAAAAAACAAAAAGTAAGGCAGAGAGTGATGAAGGAAGACTCAACTTTAACCTCTGGCTTCAGGATGCTTATGTGTACATGTATGTACGTACATGTACACACACACACACACACACACACACTTCTCACATGTAACCATATACACAGACATGTACACCCACATATATAAAAGAAAAAATAAGAGAAAGGATCATTCCTCAATTTTCTTATGAATCCAGTCTTGCTCTTATGCCAAAACCAAGGACATTAAAGGGCATAAAAGTATAGGCTAAAATCTCTAACAGATGTAAAAATCCTCCACAAAAACATCCAAGCAAACTACCTCTAGCTCATTCAGATAAGATTAAAGACCATAATTAAGTGGGTTATCCTATAGTTCATAATTAAGTGGGATTATTTTAGGAATTGGTTTGACATTTGAAAAATTTAAAAAACCGAATGTAATATACAATATAACATAATAATATGTCAGAGCAACTTGTTCACTTCAGCAAATACAGAAAAAGCATTTGACAAAATTTGATATTTATATATTTTCCTTTTACTGCTTTGAGATAGGGTCTCATACAGGCCCGTCTAGCCTCAAACTCTGCATCTGTCCTGTCCACTACCTACTCTCATACCCCACGGCACAAGAGAACATCTAATGGAATTTTATTTCCTTGCCATATTTTTTTTTATTAATTTTTAAGCATCCCATACAATGTGTTTTGACTATATTCATCATCTTCCTCAACTCCTCCCATTGCTACTCTTCTGTCTCTTCCCACCCAACCTTAGAGTGTAGTTTGTGTTGCCCAGCTAGTCTTAGGACTGGGCCTACCCTGTTTTGTGGTTAGCCCACCAGGAGTTAAAGAAAACTGACTTTCCCTGTCCCAGCAGGTGTCAAATGCCGATCATGCCTCATCTGGTAGGATTTCATGTTTACCTTCCTCACTCTCTGTCTGGGATTTTGTCTGATTTGAGCTTGCACAGGTCTTGTGAATGCTGTCACAGTCACTGAGATCATACGCATACCTGCCCTACTGTATCTGGAAAATGCCATTTCCTTGACGTTTTAATCCATCTCAGGCACTTCCAATTTGTATGTCCTCTCTTCTACAAAGATCCCTAGTGTTGGTGCGAAGGCTGTGATATGAATGCCACAGTTAGGGCTGAGCACCCCACAGATTTTTATTTTCTGCCCATTGACCAACTAAGAGGGGTTGTTTTTGTGATAATTGCCAGTTGCCATCTATTGCAAAAAAGAAGCTTCTCTGATGACACTTGAGAGATGCTCTGCTGCTGTGACATTCATAACAATAAGTCATTAGAAGTCATTTCAGTACTATGTTCCTTTAGCAGAATAAATGGTATTTGCTCCTCTCTTAGGGCTTGTGACCTATTTAACTACAGGTTCTTGGCCCTGTTAACAGTGTCAGATATAGATTCCATCTCACGGAGCAGACCTTAGATCCAATGAGAAAGTGGTTGGTTACTTGCATAGCATTCACACCACTATTGCACCAGTGGCCTTATCTTATCAAGCCAGTCATTGTTGTAGCCTGAAGAATTCACAGCTAAGGTTGGAGTTTATTATTTTCTTCTCTGGCAGCCTACATAACACCTTCTGTTACTGTAAACACTACCTGGTGTGAATGAAACTTCAAAGTGAGTACCAGCTTGATTTCTCCTTGTTCTGTAACTCACATATATGATATCTTCAGCAACAGGGTCTTACATTCAAGTTCTGTGTAGTAGTCAGAAGTCTTGGAAATAGCCTGTGATGACTGGGAGTCTATGTGACCCCATTGGTCAACAACTCAAATGGAAGTAACCTACTCGTGGTACTAGGGTCTCTCCACCTCCTCTCAAAACATGATCTTTGTTTTCTAAACAATGTATTTTGATCATATTTTTTTCCTCTGGTGCATCCTTGTATGGATCCAAGGAAGGATCTGAACGAGTGACAAGGAAATGAAGAAAAAATGGTAGACACACACATGAATACATGGACACATAGAAAAACTGAGTTTGAGTGGTCTGGTCTCTGCTGAAGAAACTCAAACACCTCAGAGGCTAATAAACTGTGAGTTATTTTTTAAGGTAGAATTGAAAAGTTTTCATACAGCTGAACAAGGAGATGGGATTATCATGGTATTATTTGATAACATAATTACATGATGTATTCTTATAAATATATTTGGTAATATATTATTATATAAACAAGGATGCAGGGTCTATCATGTATAAATGGACAAGGGGACAGATTTAGCTAATCTTGGTGGGATCACTCCCGGTAAGAGAGCAGTCTTTAGGCTGTAAACATCTGGAGGCAGAAAGCTATGGTGGACATTTTCTGAATGCACTTTCAACATCCATCCACGACTCAGAGGAATGTTTTGCTGTTTCCCTCTGGGCCTCACCCTAGGGGAAAGGGTTTGCTAGTCATCCGTGGGCCTGAGGATCTGGGGTCCTTGACATGGCTGTGTCCCTGTCAAGAGCACACATTCACTCACTACTTCACTCACTCAGGGCTTCCTCTGCTCCCTACATTTTCCTCTGCCGAGAGAGAGAGCGTTCTCCTGGGCATGGGGCTCACTCTGGACTGTGGTTGATATTCGCAGTGACCATGCCAGCAGGTATCAGTTGCAGATAATAACCTGGTAAGGGTTGGGATCCATGTCCACTTCCCCTTCTCCATGCTTGGACTGTGTCTGGCTTGAACCTGTGCAGGTCATGTATGTGCTGTCCCAGGCTCTGTGAATTCTTATGTGCATTAGTCTCATGTGTCTAGAAGACAATGTTTCCTTGGAGCTATTCATCATCTCTGGCTTTTACAATCTTTCCTCCTCTTTTTCAGCATAGATCCCTGAACCACAAGGGTAAGGTTTTGATAAAGTCTCCCCATTTAAGGCTGAAGGCTTTAATGTCTCATTCTCTGTACATTATCCAATGTAAGCCTCTGTGTCATTTACCTCTAATGCAAGAAGAGGCTTCTCTGATGAGGTTGAGTGATGAGTACAGCAGCATGTCATTAGAAGTAACTTTAGTTCTACACTCCTTTATAGAATTAATAGTGGTAGGGTTTCCTCTAAGGCTCATTACCTACCTATTTCATCTCAGGTTCTTCACCAGTTTATCAGTATTGGGTATGGTTTTATCTTACAGAGAGGGCCTTGAATACAATAAAAAATGGTTATTCCCCTAACATTTGCCACTATTTCACCAGTATATCTTACAGGCTGATAAGCTTTGTAGGTCACAGGGACTGTTCCTGAGTGATATTGATTACTACTTTTCTCCTCTAGTAGTATGCAAATTGTGTCCCACCACCATAAACTCCAGTCAGTACAGGTAAGACTTCTAATTGAGCGCTAGCTTGATGTCTCCATGTTCAATGACATGTCTTCAATATTAAGGCCTTAGCATCAAGTTATAAAATAAAAGTAACCAATAGAGTAGGTAATAGCCTGTGTTGTTTTTTTGCTTCTGTGTGTGTGTGTGTGTGTGTGTGTGTGTGTGTTTGTGTGTATGTGTGTGTCCTCTTTGGCCAATGACTCAACAAGATGTAACACATACCTGGAGCCAGAAGATTACCCTCCCCCCCAATAGCATATCATTATGTAGCCTTGGCAGGCCTGGAACTTGATATGTAGACCAGTTGAAGAGCCTGCCTCTGCCTCCCCAGTGCTGGGATAAGGCTGTATGCCAAACTAACGCAATATGTGCTATTACTTTCTGAAAACCTCTCCCACATCTCCACTTCTAAAAATAAACAAGAGATCTCCAATACCCCGATGAAAGGCGTCTACATAGCAGTCCTGACTTAACATCATATGAATGTTGACAGACAATGCTTTTCTGTTAAAATCCAAAGCAAAAAAAAAAATGTGTCCATTCTCTCTAGATCTATTTGATAATATATAACTAGGATAATAAGACAAGAGTGCTGACGTTGAGTTTAGAAGGACTGCAGGAGGCAAGATCATTATTTTAACATTTACTATAGGGGCTGGGAGATGGTGTAATGGATATAGCCTGTGCTACACGAAGACCAAAGTTATAAGTCCAAGAACTCAAAAAAAAAAAAAAAAAAAAAAGCCAGGTTTGTGTCTGTTTATAATCATAGCCCTATGGGATGGAGACGAAGGAGACAAGGGGTCTTCAGGATGACCTGGCTTGGTAGACTAGCTGCAATTAGAGCGCTATAGGATCGGTGAGAGGCCTCACCTCAGTAAATCAAGTGAGAGTGAGAAAGGAAGGCATACAGTGTCCATTAGGGAAGACACACAAACAACCATACATTTGAACATGCATATACTCACACACACCACACACGTGTACACACAAAGAGCCACTATCCTTTCGGACACTAGCAATGAAAAGTTACAAAATCAACTTAAGAGCCTGTTTAAGATAGTATTTAAAAAGAACACTTACTAATAAGACAGTGCAAAGTTTATACATGGAAATCCACAGAACTTTTAAATTAAGATCTAACTAACAAGAATGATGCTGCATTTTTATAGGTAGAAGAACTAATATTATTGATATGACAATAACCCCAAGTTGACAATCAGATTCAGTGAAACCACTGATTGCATGCCAGCAGGGTTTTGTTTCTGTAGAAATTAATAGGCTAATCATAAAAATTCATAAGGAGACTCACTCCTCTTAGTCAAGGTGTGTAATCATAAATATGCTGTTTAGTTTGCTATCCTTTGTTAATGATTTTAATTTTTGAGACAGTGTCTTCCTATGTAGCTCAAGCTGGTCTTGAACTCATGATTTTCCTGACTCTACTTCCTAAGTGCTAGCTTTACAGCCATGTACCACTATACATTAACTTTAAAAAATGGTTTTCTGTTAATATTATGAAAGAATATTGGTTTATATGTTTTTTCTTCTTAATGTCTTTGGCTTTAGTATTAAGACAATGCTAGCCTAAAAGAATAAGTTAAAAAAGACTTTGAAAACATACACTGGCCATTGACAAAACCATCTTTAAAAGCTATAATAGGTAAGAAAACATGGCACCAAAATAAGGACAGACAATCATATCAATTAACAGTCTAGACTGAAAATTTAAATTTAAATTTAGGACTAATTGGAGCCAGGTCGTGGTGACACAGTCCTTTAATCCCAGTATTTGGGGACCAGAGGCAGGCAGACCTCTGTGAGTTTGAGGCCAGCCTAGTCTACAGTGTGAGTCCAGGACAGCCAAGGCTACACAGAGAAACCCTGTTTTGAAAAAACAAAATAAAACAAAACATATAGGGATACTTGATTTCTGACCAGGTTGCCAAAATTGTTCAACATAGAAAGGATGTTCTTTGCAGTAAACAGTGGGAGAGAACTGTATATCCACATGCACAAAAGTGAATTTGAACACTTTATGCAAAAAGAACTCAAAATAGATCATAAACATCACCTCAGGAGCTGTAGCTTCTCCACTCTCTGAAACAGGAGCAAATCTTCATGGCCAAAGCAATGATCTCACAAGCAATAAAACTAAGAATACATGAGTTGGACTTGATCAGATAGTCAGAAAATTTCTACTATAAATGACACCAACAAATAAAGGAAAAGATAGTTCACAGAATGAAATTACTTGCTAATCATTTATCTGATATTTGTATGAGGGCTGCGTACATCTATCAAATAAGAAGATAATCCAATTATAAAATGACCAAGTATTTGAGGAGACAAATCTCCAAGCAAGATACACTCGAGGCTTAGAGGCACAGGAAAAGATGGTTAGTGTTATTAATCATTTGTGAGATACAAATCTAAACCATAATGAGAGACTATTTCATACTCATTAGGGTGTCTAATATCAGAATGATAGATAATAACAATGTTGGCAACAACTGTGCAAAGACCAGAACCCTCACATATTGAGCATGGGAAGGTAGAGAGATGCAGCCATTTAGAAAATATTTTTAACAGTCTTTCAAAGTATTAAACACAGGGTTACCATACAACCCAGCAACTCTGTTGAGAGGTATAAGACAAAAAGAAATGACAACAGGTTTACACAAAGTGGTGTGGTAAGAAGCGAATTAGTGATATATGTTACAATGTATGTATGTGGAGGAAGTGAATGACCCTCAAACATCATGTTATGTTATAGATGCCAATCACTGAGGAGCAGATATTATGTGATGCTATGCATGTGAAATGTACAGAATAAGTAAGATTGAAGGGAGAGAAAGTAGATTAATGGTTGCCTGTGACAAACACCCAAGTGTGTAAAAAAAAATGCCTCGACTCCTAAAGGCAAAGACTTTCTTTTCTGAGGTGACAATATTTAGTAAAAATGGACTGCAGTAACAGGTGCACTTATCTGTGAGCACATTAAAAATCATTTAAATGTTCATGTTAAATTGGTAAATTTTTGGAAAGTGAATTATGTTCAATTAACTCTTAAGTGAAAGGACCAGAGATGCAGGTCAATGGTAGAGCACTTACTCAGTACAGTCTGCTTTCATTTGGGTGGAATGTCCGATAAAAACAAAACTACTGACCTAGGAAGCAGATAAGCGAGGCTGAGATCTTATCTGTGGCAGCAGAGGCAAGCAGCCCTGTGGGGAGGAGAACTGGCTGGACAGCTTCTGGAATATTAGGCGCTTTGTATGTATCTTGGTCTGCAACAGGTTTAATAGGCATGAGACATTTCCTTCTTTCTTTCTTTCTTTCTTTCTTTCTTTCTTTCTTTCTTTCTATCTATCTTTCCTTCCTTCTTTCTTTACACATATTTGTAGAATTTGCTAAATGAGTGCTTAGTAATAAATAAATAACTATTATTATTGTAATAAAAAAGCAAAGATGGATTTGTTTAGCTGCTTGATTCTGACAGCATACACACAGGGTACATATCTTAGAACCTATTGAAAAGTTACTTCTGAAATGAGTTAGAAGAATTTTGAAGGGATAGTGGAGAGGGATAAAACTTCTCTGAATGCATCCTTTCATGTACTTTTGGGTTGTGAAAAATACTGATGCTTTACAGTTAAAAGTTATGTAAAAAAGCACAGCCATATAATTGTTATGGTACATCAATGGCCCCAGTATAGGCAAACCACTCCATCTGATGTTTAAAAGATTTATTTTTATTGTTTTAAATTGGAGTGTGTGTGTGTGTGTGTGTGTGTGTATGTGTTGTGTGTGTGTGTGTGTGTGTTGCTTTATTTAGGGTTGCTATTGCTGTTATAAACACTATGACCATCTTTGTCACTGCACATCTCATAGTCAGGACAAATTTTGGGTCCAAGGTTTTGCGGGTGGGTTGGTGTCCTTATCGCTCCACTGGAAATCCTGCCTGGCTACAGGAGGTGACCACTTCAGGCTCCATATCTCCCTCTGATAGGCCTCTCAGGTAAGGTAACCCACACAGACTTCCTGGGTCCTCCCTATCCCAGGTCTCTTGCAAATCCCAGAGTTGCCCCCCTCCATCTCTGATTTATGATTTCTCTCACCCAGCCCTCTCTCTTCTGCTCTCCCTACTCCTAATCCCCAGCCCTGCTCCCGTCCCTATCCCCTATTCTACCCACTTCCCTCCCTTCATCCACCTTCAATGCCTATTTTATTTCCCTTTCTGAGTGAGACTCAAGCATCCTCCCTTGGGCCCTCCTTGTTACTTAGATTCTTTGTGTCTATGGATTGTAGCATGATTATCTTGTTCTTTATGGTTAATATCCACTTATAAGTGAGTACATATCATGCATGTCTTTTTGGGTCTGGGTTAACTCAGGATGATTTTTTTCTAGTTCCATTCACTTGCCTGAAAATTACATGATTTCTGTTTTTAGTAGCTGAGTAGTATTCCATTGTGTAAATGTACCACATTTTAAAATCCATTTTTCGGTTGAGGGACATGTAGGTTGTTTCCAGTTTCTGGCTATTATGAATAAAGCTGCTATGAACACAATTGAGGAAGTGTCCTTGTGGTATGGTGGAGCATCTTTTGGGTATATGCCCAGGAGTGGTGTAGCTGAGTCTTGAGGTAGATCCCAACTTTCTGAGAAACCTCCAGATGGATTTCCACAGTTGTTGTACAAGTCTGCACTCCCACCAGCAATGGAGGAATATTCTCCTTTCTCCACATCCTTGCCAGCATCGGTTGTCACTTGACTTTTTTATCATAATCATTCTGATAGGTGTAAGACGGAATTTCAGGATTCTTTTGATTTGCATTTTCCTGGTGACTAATGGCTTTCTGGAGATGCAAGATTTTAATCTTATCCAGTAGAGTCTTACAACATTGAGCATTTCTTTGTTTCTCAACCATTGGAGATTCCTCTGCTGAGGAGTCTCTGATTAACTCTGTACTCCATTTTTTAATTGGGTTATTTGGTTTGTTGGTGTCTAATTTTTTGAGTTCTTATATATTTTGGATATTAGACCTCTGTTGGATATAGGGTTAGTGAAGATCTTTTCCCATTCTTTTGGCTGCCATTTTGTCTTATTGACAGTGTTCTTTGTCTTGCAGAAGTTTTTCAGTTTCATGAAGTCCCATTTATTAATTATTGATCATAGTGTCTGAGATATTGGTGTTCTGTTTAGGAAGTTGTCTCTTCTGTCAATGAGCTCAAGGCTATTACCCACTTTCTTGTCTATTAGATTCAGTGTATCTGGTTTTATGTTGAGGTCTTTGATCCACTTGGACTTGAGTTTTGTGCAGGGTGATAAATATAGATCTATTTGCATTCTTCTGCATGCAGATCTCCAGTTAAACTGGCACCATTTGTTAAGGATGCTTTCTTTTCTCTATTGTGTGGCTTTGGCTACTCAGTCAAAAATCACGTGTTCATAGGTATGTGTGTCTATTTCTGGGTCTTTGATTCAATTCCATTGATTAACCTGTCTGTTTCTATGCTAGTACCATGCATGGAACAAAGATTGAGGCAATAGCCAATCAAAGACTGGCCCCACTTGAGACCCAGCCCAGGGGAGAGAACCAATCCGGATCCCTGACACTATTAATGTTATTCTCCTATGCTTATAGACAGGAGCCTAGCATAACTCCTTTGAGAGAATTCACCCAGCAGCTGATGGAAACAGATGCAGAAACTCACAGCAAAAACATTAGACAGAGCTCGGGGAGTCCTATGAAAGAGTTGGGGGAATGACTGGTGGACTACAGAGTCAAGTGGCCTGGGCCCATGGGAGCTCATAAAGACTGAACCACCAACCAAAGAGCATGAGTGGACTGGTCTTAGGCCCCTGGCACATATTTAGCAGATGCGCAGCTTGGTTTCCATGTGGATCATCCAACAACAGAAGTGAGGTCCCTCTCTGACTCTAATGCCTCCCTTTGGATCTGGCTGCCTGGTCTGGCCTCAGTGGGAGAGGACCTAGTTCTGCAACGACTTAATGTGTCATAGGGCTATTGGTCCGCATGGGGGACTTCCCCCTTCTCTGAGAGGAGAAGCAAGAATAGAGGGAGGAGTGCTTGAAAGGGGGACTGGGAGGGGAATAGGGGCCTGCAATAAGGATATTAAGCGAATAAAAAGGAAAATTAAAAAAAAATCTAAATAAATAAAATAAAAAACCAAACCAACCCAAACCAAACCAAAACAACCCATTATGACCAAAGGAACTTGTGGAGGAAAGGGTTTATTTAAGCTTACAGTTCCAATCGCAGCCCATCACTGAAGGAAATGAGGGCAGGAATTCAAGCGGGTAGGAAGCTGGAGGCAGGAACTAAAGTACGCACCAAGTAGGAGTGTTTCTTACTGGCTTGCTACCCATGACTTGTTCAAGCTGCCTTCTTATAGAACCCTGAGCTACCAACCTAAGGATGGCATCATCCACGGGAAGCTGGGCCCTCTCACATCACTCAAGAAACTACCCTACAGGCTTGCACATAGGCTACTCTGATGGGCACATTTTCTCAGTTTAAGTCCCTGAAAATTAGCTAGCACAAATGTCCTTCAAGACCAGAGGTACTGGGTCCCCTGGAGCTGGAGTTACAGGTGGTTGTGTGGCTGACACAGGTGTTGGGAGCTGAGCTAGAGTCCTCTGGAAGAGAGGCAAGTGCTTTTAACCTTTGAGCTATCTCACCAGCCCTGACTGACCCTTCCCTGCTGTTTTATACTCTAGGCACATGACTACTGTTGGTCTTAGGTCTTATGGAGCAGCTTTCTGAAGCCAGTAATGGTTTCCTGGCTTCCCTGCTGTGTTCTTCACCTTTGCTTTGGTAGTCATTTTGAGGTGGGTGGATCCACATGGTGGAAGCTGCCATCATCTTTGATCACTCCATGGAACACAGCTACTTTTACATACATGAACACACACACACATGCACAAACACATGTATGTACACATACACATACACACACAGACACATGCACACACATGTACACACATGCATACAAATACATGCACACACATACACATACATGCACACACAGAACACAGTGCGCCCATGCATGCATATACTCAAAGCAAGTACTTTACTGACTGAGCCCCTTGGCTACTTTTCACAGTGATTTAAGTTGCCTGTCTAAGTAGTGAGAACAGATAAAAATTAAAATAACCCCGTTGTACATTTGCTTCTTTGTCTGGGCAGGTTGGGGTAGATCACAATTTTGCTTCCTTTTGCACTTAAGATTAAGAAATAACCACAGAGTGGGGTGTGGTGGAGCTTACCTTTAATCCCAGCACTTGGGAGGCAGAGGCAGGCGGATCGATGTGAGTTCGAGGCCAGCCTGGTCTACAAAGTGAATCCAGGACAGCCAAGGCTACACAGAGAAACCTTGTCTAAAAAACCAAACCAAACCAAACCAAACCAAACCAAACCAAACCAAACCAAACAGACTAAAGAAACAACCACACCACGGTCTGAATGGCTGTCTAAATGGTTCAGATGCCTCCCTCATAAATTCTTCTTTGGATTTGTAAAATACTTTTTCTTTTTTAAAATTATATTTAGCATTGCTTAAGATAGAGAACCACCTCTTTGTATATACATTTTTTTCTTCTAAAGATTTATTTTATTTTTTGGCATAAACATTTATTACATGTAAATTAAAAAATTACATACTGAAGGGAGAACCACGAAACAATCAGGGATCATATGAATGTTACATTCAAGGTGTTTTGGTTGATTCCATTTGGCAACCTTGTAGAAAACATCTTTCCCTATCTTGGTGAGTCTAAAATTCTGAGTGAGAATCAATATCTATCATATCTCATTTCCGTCAACTTAAAACTTCTATCTAGACCTGAAAATATTTCAATCCCCAGATAACTAAGGTTAATCGTTAACACTAAACTATCTTGTCCTGGGATTTTCCTAGGGATAGTTTATTCTCTTCTCCTATGCCCCCTCCTTTTTTTTTTTTTGAGCTGTCATAAGGAAGACATCTTCAAACCCCCTCTTTTTCATCTGCACTCTGAAGTTGACAGAGGTCATTGTCACATCATCACCTGTCAACCAATCAGAGGGAGCCTCCCTTCAATAACCTTCCTGTTCCATTGTCTACCAGTCAGAGGGACCCTCCCTTCAACAACCTTCCAGTTCCTTAGAAGTTCTCAGGCAGCTTCAATGGAAGGAGGGAGCCAAGGAGGCCCTCTGTGAGTCTGAAGATGATCATTACAACATGGATCGTGTACATCTTTGCCCGGAAAGGTGCAGGGCTACCCTTCCCACCAAAGACAAACTCAGTGAGTGGCGGTGGCAGCCGCATGGAACTGTGCCTAAGTCATCCTTTCCCTTTCTGCGTGGCTGCTGTGCTTCAGAGACATCTCACGATAAAGCACATGGGCAGCAGTGCTGAGGGTGGGGGCGGGTTGCTAGGCTGCCCGAGGTCATCATCTTTCCCATTTGTTCCAGGACATTGAAGTTGTGGAAAGCGAGGCTGTATCTGTAGTTGAACACTGGTTGAACAAAGTGAGTAGAAGCCTTCTGTGACTCAGTACCCAAAATTCCAGAGTGAAGTTAACGATATGGGGTGGGAATCGGGGCTCCACTCTCTTTAGACAACTGAGAAACACATTTATTACCAAACTCCCTACCTGTAGTGGAGTTTAAGTCATCCTAATGTCCAAGAGGATGTAGGGGGTGGTTTGTGTTGGTAAGAGAAGTGCTGGCATTGTTCCTCAATGACTTATCAAATATCCTAGAGGAGGGAATACTGCTCAAGGTGGTCCAAGGAGGACCTTGGGATGGAGTCAAGGGCTTAGTGGGGCTCCGGAGATTCATAAGAAAATAGCAATTGGGAGAGCTTTGAGCTTTGTGCCGAAGCTGGGAATAATGGCATGAAAGTGGTGTGTGTGTGTGTGTGTGTGTGTGTGTGTGTGTGTGTGTGTGTGTG